>JAYESA010000007.1:122492524-123092524 GCA_036927795.1 Iris macrosiphon | reverse complement strand
GTCAGTGTGTGTGTGTGCCGTGTCTGTGTCTGTGTCAGTGTCAGTGTGTGTGTCGTATTTGTGTCAATGTCACATGTGTCCTGTGAGAGAGAGAGAGAGAGAGTATACCTTGCCCGAGTAGTCGCGGTCGACGGAGCTGGGGGGGGGGGGGAATTTGTTTTCGAATCAAAATTTCAACTGACGGGGAAAAATAAAACCGACCCCTAATTAATCAAATTTTAGCGACGTTTAGCGACGTCCAATAAAAAATATCGCTAAATTAAATATTTGCGACGTAAAGGACGTCGCTAAACACGTTGCTAAATATTTTGAGTTTAAATGTTGCTATATACGTCGCTAAACGTCGCTAAATTAGACATATTAGCGACGTTTAGCGACCTTAATTGAACTTATAGCGACTTATCTTTTAAAATCGTATTAAAAGTCGCTAAACGTCGCTAAATGTCGCCATTTAGCGACGTCTAGCGACGTGTTTATAATGAGTCGCTAATTTATATATTATTAGCGACGTTTCTTTTGACGTAGCTAAAATACGTCGCTAATCCTGCTTTTTCTAGTAGTGATTTAATGTTGATGTTATGATAGATAACAATAGGCATTATATACCATGTACGAGGTGACCCTAACAAATTAAGGATACCATAGCTATCTTGACCTATGACCATGTAGCATGATAGTAGACTGCCATAAGTACACTGACGTACTGGCAGGACCTTACCATTGACTGTCTGTTATGCACAGCAACTACAGACGTGACCCCTAGTATAGTCCTTGATCATTATGTTGATTGTGAGCTAGAGTATTGTCTGATGAAGTATTGTATTAACTGCTATATCTATAGGACTGTTGGATCATTCAGACGACACCTTGGAACCCGGACAGTAGTATTGCCAGCTAAGGACCACAGGCGAGTACATTCTCTGACAGTTTCCATTATATTGATTATCTCTATAATTCTTGTTGTATAGCGTACATGACTCTGACACTGTTCTTTACACGAGTTGGCATCATTGAGACATGTCACGAGGAGTCGTGATTGGAATCCATCGTGCTAGCAGGGGAAACGGGAAAGTATTAGTAGTTTATGTGATCATACCCAACCTACATGCAGCATTAGCTCACCCACATTTCACGTAGGTGCAGCCTTACCCTTACATGCCTCATCGCTGTTACATCTGGTTAGCCTGACTTGTTGGGGATGATCGCTAATCAATGTAATGAGTCATATAGTCCCAAGCTGATCACATGATATACTGATATTTCACACACTTAGTTAGATATTCTTGACATGTATCTTGATAGATTGATCTTATATTTCCACATGTTTTAGTTGTTGTTCTTATACACACTTACATACCAGTTCTTTGTACTTGCGTACCCTTGTAGTTCTATTCCTTGTCAGATGCATATTAATGATGATGTTCCAGTACTTATTCCAGTATTTTTCATTGCCAGTATTTTATTCTGTCTTATATTTTTTTACACTGTATTATAGTTTTTGTCAATATATGTGGAACTGCTGTTAGAGGTGTATTTTAGTTCCAATCCTGACTGGATTTTTTTTTTCCAGAGAATCTTGAGGATTTCTGTACCACGCACTATGGACCAGGTATAGATACAGACTATGTACCAGAGATCCTAGAGGAGACCATGCTTCTAGATGAGGCTTTGCCTACAGCTATCTAGATAGTATTTATTTATGCTTGAGACTTATGGAGATTGTTTCAGTTTATGTTAGACTTATGTTAAGTTTAATTGGAGACTTATGTTGGACATCTAGACTGTGAGTTATCTTTATGTTGAGACATGGTGTTTAACTATGTCATTTCCTTTTATCTTTTATCGTGCCTTATAGTTGTTGTGATTGAGTTACATTGTGAGATTATTGTAAGATGTATATTGACCTCCTTATGGAGATGGATATCATTGACAGGTGTTTAACTATATAGTATTACTGTGACTAGATAGCGTTCTACCGTCGATGCTGTAGCGTAGGCTAGACGTACCCACGCTCTCGTGCCCCTATACCGGGTGCGGGTCGTGACACCGTGCAAGTCTCGATCTGCATTTATTTTCTCATATCTTTTTTCTTATGTTGTGATATGTTTGGTCTATCACCTCGAGCTCCTTTGTGGTACTTGTTGCTTGGGGTTTTGACCCCACTGGCTTGGCATGGCCAGGTTATCTCGAAGAGAACTAGGATCCACCGCGTCTCCAGCAAGATGTCTCGCACTCATAGGACTGCCGCCGAAGCTCGCGAGCGGGTTTTCCTTGTTTCATCCCTCATCTTGGTTACTTCTTTTGTGGTGTTTAGCAAGGGGCATAGTTAGCTCCTTATACTTTTGGGACTGTGGTCCATATGATGTATATATTAGACCATGGCTGGTATATTTGATCATGTATTATTAAACTCTGCTAGTACAGTATTTTGTATTCATTAGCTTCATGATCATATGTGACATATAATTTGGGATGCCTCTTTACTTTATTGTATGATATACTCTTATACTTGTGTTGATGGATTAAGATTATAGGATATGTCGGTCTTAGGTCTAATGTCATAGCTGGCAGAACTGAAGAAGCAAGTTGAGGAGCTACAGGACAAAGGCTTCATCCAATCCAGTTCATCACCATGGGGAGCTCCGGTATTATTCGTACCAAAGAAGGATGATACGGTACACATGTGTATCGATTATAGAGCTCTAAACAATCTCACTATCAAGAACAAATACCCACTGCCGAGGATAGATGATCTTTTTGATCAGTTGAGCGGAGCGAAGGTATTTTCAAAGATAGACTTGAGGTCATACAATTACCAGGTGAAGGTGAAGAAAGAAGACATACCGAAGACAGCCTTTCGGACAGATATGGCCAGTTTTAATTCATGGTAATGCTATTTGGTTTAACCAATGCACCAGCAATATTCATGAACTTGATGAACAAGGTGTTCCACCAGTACCTTGACAAGTTCGTGGTGGTGTTCATCGACGATATCCTTGTATATTCGAAGACCCCAGAGGAGCATGAAGAGCACCTGAGGATGGTCTTGGAGACTCTCAGGAAAGAGGAGCTATACGGGAAGCTTTTAAAGTGTGAGTTCTTCCTTGACAAGGTTGAATTTATTGGACATATGGTGACGGGTGATGAAATCTCAGTTAATCCAAAGAAGATCGAGGCAGTGGAGTTGTGGGCTACTCCCAGTTCGGTAGCTGAGATCATGAGTTTTCTCGGGCTAGCAGGATACTACAGGAGGTTTGTACAAGACTTCTCCAAGATTGCAGAGCTAATGACTAGGCTGACCAAGAAAGATGTAGAATTTGTCAGGACAGAGGATTGTCAGGCCGTATTTGATGAGCTGAAGAAGAGATTGACGACAGCTCCAGTTTTGATGTTGCCATCAGGGACATGTAGATTAGCTATCTACAGTGATGCTTCAAGGAAAGGTTTGGGTTGCGTTCTTCAGCATCACGGGAATATAATTGCCTATGCATCTAGGCAATTATGTCCTCATGAAAAGAACTACCGCACCCACGATTTGGAGTTGGCAGCGGTTATCTTTGCTCTAAAGCTGTGGAAATACTACATGTACGGAGAGCGTGGGAAGATCTTCACGGACCACAAGAGATTGAAGTACGTGTTTACACAAAAGAAGATGAACATGAGGCAGAGGAGGTAGTTAGAGTTGATAAAAGACTTTGATATCTCATTACAGTACCACCCAGGAAAGGCCAACGTAGTCGCCGATGCCTTGAGCAGGTATCCGATGGCTATATACTTGACCACCGATAGACATTTATTGGCCGATGTTGGGAATTGAGGTGCTAGTTCCAGGTATTGAGATTCAGATATGGAGATTGCAGATACATTCCAAGCTGATGGACTGAATTAGAGCTGCACAGTATGATGATGAGACTCTAAGGAGTATCAGGGCATAGGTTTAGACAAGATTGACAGATGACTTCACTATTACAGATGATGGATCTTTAAGGCATGACACGAGGATGTGTGTGCCGAGTGGAGATCTGCATGAAGAGGTTTTGCAGGAGGCATATCGCTTTTAACACTCGATGCATCCCGGTGCCAACAAGATGTATCGAGATCTGAGGGAGTACGTTTGGTGGTATGGTATGAAGCGCGAGGTAGCACGCTTCATATCCTGGTGTTTAGTGTGCCAACAGGTAAAGGCAGATTGACAGAGGGCAGGTGGATTGCTTCAACCTTTACCCATTTCAGAGTGGAAGTGGGAGCACGTGACTATGAACTTTGTTTCAGGGCTTCCATGTTCTCCAGGAGGAATTGACACAATTTGGGACATCGTGGATAGGTTGACCAAATCAGCCCACTTCTTACCATTCAAATTAGGTACATCGACAAAGAGGCTAGCAGAGATGTACGTGCGGCAGATTGTCAGATTATATGGGGTTCCCGTGAGTATCATCTCAGATCGAGAGAGTCATTTTACTTCCCATATCTGGAGGAGTCTGCAGGCTAGCTTGGACACTCAGCTTAAGTTCAGAACCGCATATCACTCTCAGACTGACGGGCAGTCTGAAAGGACTATTCAGATTCTCGAATATATGCTACGCACTTGCGTTTTGGATCTCGGAGGCTCTTGGGAGGATCATATACAACTGGTAGAGTTTTCTTACAACAACAGCTACCAGGCCAGCATTGAGATGTCACCATTCGAGGCTTTATATGGACGAAGATGTCGCACACCGTTATCTTGGGATGATGTCGGAGAGAGAGCTTTGTTAGGACCAGAAATGATCGTGGATGCAGCAAAAAAAGTGAAACTCATCAGAGATAGACTGCGGGTGGCACAGGACAGACAACGACATTGGGCCGATAGCCACCGTAGACCCTTAGAGTTCCAGGTATAGGTTTTGTTATTTTTGGTTCGTGATTATTTTGTTTTAGATTACGTGTTAGGACTGTTTGTTCTAGGTTGACTATCTGGTGTTCCTATGGATTTCTTCGACATGGGACACGATTCATTTTGGTAGAGGCAAAAAGCTTAGTCCATGTTACATCGGACCTTTCGGTATCCTTGTAAGGGTCAGTGCAGTGGCCTATAGACTGGACTTGCCGCCTGCACTAGAAGGAGTACATGACGTATTCTACGTGTTGGAGCTGAGACGGTACATGGCATATCCTAGTCACGTACTAGACCACTCAGAGGTCGAGGTTGGACCAACTCTCAGCTATCCCGAACAGCCCCTAGAGATCTTGGATCGTAGAGAGAAGGTATTGCAGAACCAGACTATTCCCTTGGTTCGTGTTGCATAGAGACACCACTCTCTAGGCGAGTTAACCTGGGAGAGAGAGGACGAAATACGCGAGCAGTATCCGTATCTCTTCGAGACTTGAGGTATAATTCTTTGTCTGATTGTTTGTTCTTGTGCTAGTTTATTTCATTTTCGAGGACAATTTTTTTTAGGAGGGTAGACTTGTCACTACCATATTCTAAAATAGAGGTATTTTCGTCTTTTAATTATTATAAGTATTATGTATATTATATTACATGTTATATTTTATATATTATATATAGTGTTTATTAATGCATGGGTTAGTGGACTAGACCTAGAAGCCCACTAGATGAACCCCTGACTAAAATATAGGATTATGGATTTTAATTAGTATTTTGGGATTAAATATTGGGATTATATTTATTATTGTAATTTTATTTAATTATTGTACCTTACCGTTGCTTCGATATTTGGAGCGCTACCGTAGTTTTTATCTTCCAACATATTTTATACCCTTGTCCTAGACGTGCCAGTCTTCCATTCTAACTATTGTGTAACTTATAAATATGACCTTTTGTGCTTCATTTTAGTTGCACAATATTCGTTGCAGATATTTATCTTTATTTCCAATTAAATCCAACTTTGCATCTTTGTGCATTCCAATCAAAATTGGAGACACAATCTTGACCCATTTTATGCAACCCAAATTATGATAATATTCTATTCTGAGTCTTCTACGTCCATGACACTTGTGTCCCACCTAATTTTAACCCTATGCACTTCCAATTAATTTTAGAACACCACTTATATTAATTTTAATTAAATTGGTGTAAGGACCCAGCTTAACGCAAAACTAGATCCAACACCAAACAAAACCCCCATTCACACCCTTAAGACTCATACTAAACACCACACACCCTTTTTAACTACTACATCACACCAAAAATGTTGATTTCCTTCATTCAATCCAAAACACCACCTTTTGTGCAATTTTCCAATTATTGGGGACTTTTATGCAAAAGTGCAGCGAGGTGTCCACACTCCATTGGACAAAACACATGAAGAAACATCCCCCTTTTCTTTGACATGTCACATACAATTTTTCCCATATTTTGGAGTGTGCAACACTCAAAACTTGCTATCTCACCATCTTAGCCATCCATGCAAACCCACTCAATCCTAGCCCTCCAAATTTTCTATATGTAGCATCCAACCCCATCCCAATGAGTACTTGGCCGAACCCTAACCCTAGGTGTACATCACCCTATTTCCTCCCCATATATAAATACTTTTTCTCTTATTATTTTATCACCATCAAAAAATATTAAAACCCTAAACCTAGTTTAGTACCCGATTTCCCTCATCCCCATCATCTTCATCCCTCCGTTCCTGACTTCACCGTCGGAGCAGTCGACCACCTCACCGTGGAGCACCACCCACGACATATCCCCTTAGCAGCCGCACCCCTCTTCCATCTCCTCCCCGTTCTTCTCCACTCCCCCTCGACTATCTCCCTGACCGCATGACCCCGGAAATGCCCCCACCGTGGACTTCCCCGCTATCGACTTCTCCCCGATCACCTCGACCCCACGACCGCCATCACCCGACCTGCTCAGGGCCACCACCGTCGAGCACTTCTCCCCGACTGTACTACTACCGCTGACTTCCCTATCATCGTCGATCATCATCATCATCACCATCATCATCTACATCACCACCGCCATCAACGACCCCACTGTCAGCTGACCCCGACCTTATTCCCGTCGACCTCGCTGGATCCCGACAGCACCACCACTAGACTTCTCCTCCTCCGGCGTCCCACATCACAATCTCCTCCATCGATCACTACCTTTATGATCCCGTCGACCTCGAGCACAGCCGTATCACCCTCGCCGGAGACGACCCACAGTATCCTCCCTGACCCCGTGCACGCACAGGTTCGACTTTGCCTTCCTTTTATGTTGTGTTAATGTGCAAATATGAATGATAATTAGGGTTAGCATGTTACTTCGTGATAGTTGGTTGATATGATTGCAAGACAGTAAATCCCCTCACCCAAAATTAGGCCTACTTGGCTTAGATAGAGAAATTAGGGCTAATTAGAATCTAATTAGAAATAGAACACGTTATTTATTTAATTATACAATATTTATATCCCTTAGTGCACCTTACTGTTGCTTCGATAATTAGAGCACTATACCACATTTTACCTTCCAATAAACTTTACACCCTTGCCCTAGACGTGCCAGTCATCTATTCTGACCTTGGTGTAACTTATAATTATGCTCTTTTGTGCCACATTTTAGTCGCACAATATTCGTCGCGGACGTTTATATTTAATTCTATATTAATACGACTTTATATCCTTGTGCGTCCCAATCAAAATTGGAGACTCAATCTTGACCCGTTTCGTGCAACCTAATTTATGATAAAATTCTACTCTGAGCCCTCTATGTCCATGACACTTGTGTCCCACCTAATTTTAATTATATGTACTTCTAATAAATTCAAGAACATCTTGCGTATTAAATCTAATTTTTATCTTTGTGCAATTTTCTAATTGTTGGGCACTTTTATGCAAAAATGCATTAAGATGTCCACACCATTGGACAATACATAAAAAAAATCCAACTTTCCCCTTCATAAGAAATTTTCTATAATTTTTGGATTGTGCAACTCGCAAACATCGCCCCTTTATTTTAAACCTATCCTTACATTTAAACAATGCAAATTTTAGCCTCCAAACATTCCCATGTGAGCCCAAGTCCCAACCCAAGAGGATGTTGACCAAAGTCAAATTTTCCTAGGTCAAACTAACCCCCTTACATGTGTATAAATATAACTCTTCCTTTCTTTTTCTTTATTTCTCAAATCCCAAAACCCTATTCCAGCCGACCTCTCTCCCTTCCCACCTTACTGTTCACCGTCCCCCTCCTTGGACCGTCGACCTGCCGGAGTTCAGCCCCGCCGGAGACCCCGCCGATCTCCACCCAGCACTACCACCTCGTCTCCTTCCTTCTCCCTCGCCAACCCGCCGTGACCCGCCGTTCGCCTCCAACAGCCGACCCGACCTCCCTCTTACCGATCACCTCCTCCCTCCACCGACTACGGCCACCACCTCTATCTCCTCCGTTCCCCACCATCTCCTCCGGTAACCCCATCACCACGGCCAACCGAGAAACCCCTCATCCATGCCGCAGCCTCCTACAGCAACCACCTGCTCGACCGGCTTCCATCCCCGACTGCACGACCGGCCAACCCGCCCCAACTCGACCAGTCCCCTCTTCCTTGAGCACAGGTGCTCACCACCCTCGACCCTGACATTGACCCAGGCAAACACCACAAGCAACACCACCACCAGCCTCGCCACACCCGCTGAACTCTTTCCCCTTCCTCTCTGTCCTCTTCTTCCGTCGACCAAACCGTGCATCACACCACCAGCACGACCAGCAGCCTCCCTGTCCTCCTTCTCCTTCACTCTTCTTCCCGGGCCGGACCTCCCCTCCCCCTGGCCAGAGTACTCCATCATCATCACCATCATCCACTCTCATCATCACCACCATTACCATCATCCCTACCATGATCATCATCATCCCTATCATCATCACCATTCATTAACATCATCATCTCCAACCCTAATCACCATTACCATCACCCTATCCACCTTATCATCATCGTCCAATTCACCATCCTCGTCATCACCATCATCGCCATCATCGTATTTATCATCTCATCGTAACCTCAATCATCGTCATCATCGTCGTCAACCTCATCGTCGTCACTGTCATTCCCGTGCGCGTACCCCGAGGATATTGGATTTACCTGCACGACTTCTGGAGTAGATTATTGGTACTTTGCTACTTTTTTGCCAGGCAAGTATACCTTGCCTTATTGTACTGTTTAAATTCAGTTATTAGTTTAGTTGCATGTTTATTTATTTTAATATTATATAACTGTGCGCGTCCGAGAGAGACTCGGGTGCAGTCAACGAAGGCGTTGACGTTAGGACTTGTGTCTGACCTAGTGTCTAGTAGACCCACCTAAAGTAGTGGAGTTATGGGTATGACTCCCCAGGCCTTGACACGTATCATTATACATCACAGAGTGAGTACATGTAGGGATGCGTGTCTCATACTCGACTGGCCATCGGTGTGAGCAACACGTTTGACGGTATTTAGCTTAGTTGTTTATTTCTATAGAGACTTGTATTATAGTACGAGATGTCCACGTCGTGTTCACGACTTGTACATTTGTATTGGGCGGGGAGGACGACTAGTAGGCGTATGGGACACCCCACTTCCTTTATACTGATGCCACACTCGACGGAGTGATATGGACGATATATTCTACACTGATGCCACGTTCTTCGGAGCGATATGGACGATATATTATACTGATGCCACACTCTTCGGGGTGATATGGGCGTTATATTATACAGATGCCATGCTCTTCGGAGATGGACGTTATTACTGAGCGCCCTCCTATGGGGGCATATGTGGCATATACTAGCCAGTTGTCACGATTGGTGAATTACGTCAGCATATGTCTAGCCTACACTTTTTTATACTCTCAAAGTTGTCCTCAAGTTGCATTTCACTTAGATGATTAGGTCACCCTAGAGTTTTACAGTATTTATATTATGGCATGCTTTTATGTATCTTGTTATGTCCCTCTGAGGACCTGGTCCCTTTCCAGGTGTATTGTTCATAAGTATTTGCAGGAGCGCAGATCCGGACTGGCTACTTATATTATGAGAGGTCTACTCTTCGAGCCTCGTGATTGTTAGACGTTGTATTTATATTATTTGTCTTGTTTATTCTTCATTCTAGTTCGGTAGTGAATTTATTTCCATCCGACTGTCATCTTTAGATACTTTATTTGGGATCTGGTTACAGATATTGGTTATTTACTTATATATAAATTCTGTGGATGAGATTTAGTTATGCTCTGAGATATATATTTGTTTACCACTTGTGAATTATTATTTATATTACAGCGTACATATGGGTTTGGTTTCCATATATTGGAGTTGCCATATCCATGCGGCTGACATGCTTACGTGTCCTAGTCTTACGTATTTTGGGGCTGGGACGTGACATGTTTTTAGTGGTGGCCCATTCAGGTCAAGAGCATATTGTCTTGGTTACGTTATTGTACCGAGCAAGCCTGCAATTAGGATTAGAGTGTAGGATCTCATCCACAATTGACTATGACTTATCTTCCTTTCAATCTGTTCTATTTGAATAAACTGCATCATGCTTGATTCCTGTACTTTCCTAATAGTTCCTTGAGTATAGCCTTCTCCTAGAGTATAGGAATCCCTGTTACTAGGATGATAAGTAGGGTAACCTTCCTATTAAGAGTACAACTAGGGTATTGACATGTCAGTGAGTTTAGAATATCTAGTAAACCCTAGCATCCCTTATCTATAGACTGGTTTACCCTTATCCCTTGATCTAATTATAAATGACTTGATAGTAGTAAGGACACTACTAGAGCTAGTTTAAAAGTTGACCGTACTGTTTTACCCTAGCATTGAGGAACCAATAGAAATCCAAGATCGAATGTAGGGACTGAACCTAATTTGTATAGTGAGATAATGTTAGGATATAGATCCTTGTCTTGATATTGATATTAGCAGACCGTACCTCAGGAAGCCCAGAGCAACGAGTACGACATTCCCCTTGATCATACCTCAAATACGGAGATTTTCTTACCACATTCCCCTTAGGAAACCATGATATTATCTTGAGTCCCTCTATTTTAATTTCATATCATGTTCCTCCAAAACCTTAGCGTTCGCTAATTGTGTGACGACTAAATTATGATTCTTTTTTTCTTTATCTTTTAACTCGTGCCACCTGACACTTTCGATTGTAGGCCAGATTAATTCTCTTATGTTAAGGATATGTAGTTTGCTAGGATTATAGTTATCAATATTAAACTTTGAAAAGTTGTGCTTGATAGTTAAAATTTGATAGTTTTGAGTTATTCTTGTAGATTGTAGCTTGACGACTACCCTTAGTTTTAAATCGCGTAATTCGTATCCATAACCCAATATAGATATATTCTCTTTTCACTTAAGAACCAGTAGCTCTTCCATTCTTAATATTGACACTTGTTCTATGAGCACTATGATTTAAAACTTAAGGTGACCATTACCGATATAATACAATAGGCTAATTTTCTCGTAAACCCCAATAAGGGGTTATGCTTTATTTGCAAGGATTATATTATTTTATAGAACCCCCTTAAGACTATCACAGTATTAGATAATTATTTTAAGTTGGGTAATATGCCTCATAATCCAGTATCACATAGTCCTCAGGACCCATTAATGTAGTATAATTGAATGACATTAACTATATGCTTGCATAAGACGATAGTGTTTATCCCGACTGTAACACTTAGAGGTCCATGCCCCTATTTGGTCGACTAGCGACTTAGACAAGGAGTTTGTATGACAACTGTAGAGATGATAGAGTCTTATCTTTTTGTGAACTTGAATTATTATGTACCTTCTTTCATCATAATCCAGCGTATTTATACTTTCTAAACTACCATGACTTATGCCGCTATTATAGCCTAGTTTTGCACGCTCATTCTTTTATCGAGCTTGATCGTGATTTATGTATTATTGGGTATACACATTAATACATTTCAGAATAAGTGTATTATGGTCTGATCAACCATAGAGCGCTTGGTTCACCCCTCGCATAACTACTTTACGTGAATTGAGATATATAGTGATTAGTAGACGAATATACTTGCCTCTAGACATGTCTGAGCATATCGTATCGGTTACATAATGTTTCTATTATGAATATGCGAATAGAAATTTACCAAATAGGATTTTAATCCACAACTGTCTTGACAATTCCTATTTGAATTATTTAAAATATCTTGATCCCCATACTTCTATTCTATTACCTCCCCTTTGAACTCTTTATCATTAATTTTCGTCTTCCCTTATTTCAGAAAGATGAAACCTCGTGCTTGGTATAAGTTTGATATACGGAGAGTATTAGATATACCCCATAGGCTAATCACCTGACTTGGTGATTCTCTTTTATATTTGATCAATAGCATATCTGTAAACACCCTGATTTTTCAGAATATTTTAATATAATTTTTCCCCATATTTTTGGTATTTTTTTGGATGAAGAACCAAGGTAATTATGATCAAAAGATTTTTAAATGATGATAATTTATATTAAAATATTATAAAGATAATATTTTATGGTGTAAAATAAAAAACCGGACATAGGGTAATTTTCTGCGAATTTATTGGACTCTAAAATCTTTTTTAAAGCCCTAAAAACTATTGTAGAATTAAACCAAAATAAACCCTAAATTAAACCCGGTTTATTTGAAATAAACCAAACCGCAGTGAACCGAACCAGACCGCTGACTGAATCAAATTAAGCCAACCCAGACCTAACAGGTCGGGTCAGGTCGGATCCGAATCGAACCCGACCCGGACCCGAAACCCGAATTCCGAACCCTAAACCAATTCGGGTCGGAAACACTGTTCAGAACCGGCGGCGCTTGTATAAAACCCCCCCTCGACGTTCGTACCCAGCCCCAGCCGACCGAAACCCTAAATGCCGCTGCCCCTTTCTCCAGATCCCTCTTCTCCGTCGCTTCCTGCTTGAAGCCGACGCCGCCGACCCTCCAGCGATCCACCGCCCCGAGCACACCCGTCCCCGTTCGTCAGAACCACCCTTCCCCGCTCAACCTCCGCCGTCGACCACCCGATCGACGCCGCCGTCCCCCAACTCCACCCGGCTGCCTCGCCTGGAACACCACCGCCCCATCAGATCCCTCTTCTCCTTCGGCCGCTTGATCCCGTCCGGCCAACGGACCCCCGCAGCCCCGATCAACTCCGACGAGCAGTAGCGGCAACAGCCGACCTCGCCGCTGCCGTCCGTGAGTGCCTTCCCGCTCGCCTCGTCAACCGTCCGCTGTCCTAGCACGGACGCAGCCGCTCTCGGACACGAACAGTACAGCGAACACGGCCAGGACACAGCTCGTGTCAAGGACTCTCGGACACGTAAAATTCAGACTTCTCGGAGCCCTGTTCAGGTAGCATTTCCTCTCTCCTCATGAATCCATTTTTCGTTCTGTCAGTTGTGTCACATAGACTGTATAACCCTCTCGATGCTCGTGCAACCCGTTCGGTGCCTCACGTCCTGTGGTGATCGCAAACCGCGATCCAAAAACAGGAAAAATAATGCCCTGTTTCACCCCAGAACTGAGTGCGCCCCGCCAAACGGGACGACTTGGTCGCACGCGAACTTTACCGAAATGTGCGTGTCGTTGATACGGACGTGTGGGATTTCGCAGAAGCTGATTTGGATGTGCGTGCACACCGGAATCAACGCGTATCCACCGACAACGTTCCGTATCTGCCCATTTTGGAATACGCTGTAACTTTGTGTATACACGTTGGATCGAGACAAAACTTGCGCCATTGGACTCATAGCAATATGCTGGTCCTGTGACCCAAGTTTGGTTCGATTCTGAGAACATTGACAAAATTGCGTATCGTTGGCCCCACAGGCTCCACTTGACGGGCGATTTTGTGATCGGCTCATTGGAATCCAATTCTGAAAGTTCCGTTGGGTTCGTATCATCGTTCCTGACTTGTTGACACTAAGTTTGGTAAATTTGGAAATATTTGACCCTGACACGCTTTTCGGTGCAAAGTGGCCCATATATGGACCCCGCTTTGACCCGAAAATATTATTTTTGCCTTGTGTCCAAATTGGACTCAAGGACAGGCGTTTCTAGCTATTTGATTTTTTCTGAGACTGTTGGTGATGTTTATTACAGCTTTTGGAGTAGTACCTACAGGATCCACTGATACAGGGATGACTGTTGGTATTCAAACCCCAGGCAAGTGTACCTTGCCAAACTCTGCAGTATTGTTACATATTTTCCTTGCTTTATTTTGCTGTGCATGCTTAACCTAGGACCGTGTGACTTGCTCAGCGTCCGATTACTAGTCGGGTGCCAACACCGTACGCGGTGTTGTGTATTGTCATCTAGAGATGGACATTCGTGACCCCTATACATTCTCGTACTGGTCTTACCAAGTACACTATGACCCAGGACACTTGACAATATTCATGAGACAGGATCTTCCTGAGATATTCATGGTGATTCTGTATAGGATACAGGACTTGACAGGGATACTATATTCATAGATACTTTATGACTTGTTGTATTAGCTATGATCCCGCTTGACATGGACATGAGACGTTATGGTCATGAGATGCGTGGTTACATTGGGTGGGGAGAGACACACAGGCTACAGGCTGTTTTATATATATCTACTACTATTGTGAGGTCGTAGACTCTCGTAGCAGAGCTAGACACATTATCGGTTATTACCGCTACCCGGCTCCCCGACACAGAGCTTGTAGTGGCTCAGCCTGAGTACTAGTGATGCTCTCACTTTCATTTCACATAGATGGTTATATACTTACCCTATTTCTTTCATTTATTTTCTGCACTGCATTATTTATTTGGCTTGTATTATCTTGTACCTTGCTATGTCCCCTGAGGACCTGGATCCGGATTATGTCCCCAGGATTTACAGACGAGATCTATCCCGAGGTATACGGGACCGCAGCAGGAGCAGATACAAGAGCTGTATCGACACCCGAGGATGAGGTGTTAGCTGAAGACTTTTCCTGAGCATCTATGTTTCATGCTCAGTATTTACTTTATTCATTCATTTATATTTTGATCTGTTGAACCATTGTATCAGATTTTATCGGGTTATTCCCCGAAGCACTTTGTTAAGACTGGTTGATGACATTTCTTATATCTGTGGATCATATTTTATCTTATATGGATGAGATTAGTTGTGCCATGTTGTCGTAGACTTTATTTTATAGCTTAAGTACGCCCTGATGGATCAATTAAATTGGGTTTGTCCATCAGTGTGTGCTGCTGGCCATTGCCACGTGTCTAGTCCCTCGATATTTTGGGACTGGGGCGTGACATGGTTTTTGTGGTGGCCCATGCAGGTCTACGACTAAATCGTTCGGTTTCAACTTAGGGACCGAGCAAGCCTGCCTAAGGATAGGATAAGTTATAGGATCTCATCCATTAATTGAACCATTTTTGAACTCTATATCGAACTCGAATTAATTACTTGATTTGCATCCTGTGTTGATTCCTCTAAGCGTTCTTATAGTTTATCTTTTGGCTGCAGAGTAATGGATCCCAGGAACGGAGATAAGATTCCCTTGGATATGCCACACGATGTTGTGGTTACTTATGTAGATGGAGTGACACCAGGGAATGGAGGACAAACATCGCAAAGCAATCAAACCGGCCAGCCTAATCCAAGGTTCCGGCATGATGACATCCCACCTCCACCACAGTTCACTCCACAGATGCCAGTTTTCTCGCCAAGACAAGCCATGGACAGGCAACAGATGTTGGAGATGATGTATGCCATGATGCAAGCCCAGCAACAGGTTCAGCAAGAGGCACATCGTCACGAGGCAGAGTATTTGAGAACCAGCCTGGTATCCGCATTGGAGCAGGCAAACCCACCAGCGAGGAGATCAGCGACGGGATCTATTACCGATTTTTGTCAGCTCAAGCCTCGTACCTTTTCTGGTAAAGAGGGGCCAACAGAAGTTCACGAATGGCTCACGAACATACAGCACCAGTTGGAAGCAGCTGAACTTCCGAGGGAGAAATGGATGACTGCGGTCAGAATGCAGTTGACTGAAAATGCACATTATTGGTGGTTATCAGAAGAGAGGAGGCTCGAACAGGACCGAGTCACTTGGGAAGAGTTCTCCAGACTCTTCCGAGAGATATATATTCCAGCAGTTGTACGGTCGGAGCTCAGAGACAAGTTCAACCGCCTTATCCAAGGCAATATGACAGTAGAAGAATATAATGTAGAATTTATTTGCCTAAGTCGCTTTACTCCAACCTTGATTTCGACAGAGGAAGAGAAAGCTGAGAAGTTCTTAGACTGACTGAAGTTTGAGCTCCAGAGATTGATTGGATCAGTCACACCTACATCATATACCGACGTCCTTGCTGCTGCACGACGCATGGAGCGCGTTGCTAGAAGGGAGTCAATTCTGAAGAGGCCAATCACATCAGCACCATCCAGGACAGCACATAGGGATTTTGCAAAATGATCCCAAAGGAGTATGCTAGATAGAGCAGCACACAGGGCCATATCCCTTCCTACTTGTCACCACTGCGGCAAGGTAGGACACATTAAGAGAGAGTGCAGGCGTAAGTTGGGACTATGTCTGAGCTGTGGATCCAACCAGCATCTATCCAGGGACTGTTCTAAACGCAGAGACGGAGCACTGAGACTAGCTTTACCTGCACTAAGACCAGCTTATCCAGCAGTAGGAGCACCGCAGACAGGAGTTGGAGGAGTCAGACCACCAGCCACAGGAGACTACCAGCAGAGACCACCACTGGCACCACAGGCAGCCCTATTTCAGCAGGCTCAACAGCAGAGAGGTCCAGCTCAGGGACGAGGACAGACATTCACATTGGCTGTTGAGGAGTAAGCTACTGCAGGCGATGTTATCGCAGGTACTATTTTAGTAGCTTCCTTACCAGCTGTAGCTTTATTTGATTCTGGAGCATCGCATTCATTTATAGCAGCTAGCTTTGTAGACACCCATAGAGTAGCTACCGCACCCCTTCCGAAGATGAAGAAAATTCTTACGGGAGGTAGTATTATCCCAGTTAGTGACGTTTGTAGATCATGTTCTGTAGTAGTCTGTAGAAGAGAGATGCAAGCTCAATTTCTGATCTTTTCCATGCCGGATTATGATGTTATACTTGGTATGGACTGGTTAAGTCAGTACCATGAAACCCTTGATTGCCGACTTGAAAGGGTTATATTTAGACCGCCTGGACATCCAGAATTTGAGTTTCTTCGGGGAGCTGTAGAGCAAGGAGTTTAGCCTACTCTTAGGGTACTATCTGTAGAAGGGGAGACAGGTTACCCATGGATATTATCAGAGTTTGTGGATGTATTTCCTGATGATCTTCCAGGTTTACCGCCTGATCAGGAAATAGAATTCATAATAGACTTAACTCCAGGAGTAGAGCCTATCACTTCATCAGTATATCGGCTAGCACCTAAGGAGTTAGTGGAGTTGAAGGAACAGGTTGATGATCTTCTGGAGAAGGGATTTATTCGACCCAGTGTTTCACCTTGGGGAGCACCCATATTATTTGTACCGAAGAAGGATGGAACAGTACGCCTATGCATTGACTACAGGGCACTAAATATTATAACCATCAAGAATAGGTATCCCTTACCATGCATTGATGATCTATTTGATCAATTGAGTGGTGCTAGGGTATTCTCGAAGATTGACCTTAGATCCGGCTATCATCAGATCAAAGTAAGGAAGGAGGATATACCGAAGACAGCTTTCAGGACCAAGTATGGACATTATGAGTTCTTGGTAATGCCGTTTGGGTTAACCAACGTGCCAGCAGTATTTATGAGTTTGATGAACAGAGTCTTTCATCAGTACTTGGATAAATTTGTGGTTGTGTTCATTGATGACATTCAAGTATATTCCAAGAGCCATGAAGAGCACGAGAAGCATCTCAGAATTGTGCTAGAGACCTTGAGACAGGAGAAGTTATATGCCAAACTTAGTAAGTATGAGTTTTGTATGGATAAAGTGCCTTTCTTGGGATATATCATATCAGGAGAAGGACTTTCAGTTGATCCGAAGAAAGTTGTTGCAATAGAGACCTGGCCTACACCCACATTAGTTACGGAGGTGAGAAGTTTTCTCGGACTTGCGAGATATTACCGAAGGTTTATAGAAAATTTCTCAAGAATTGCAGAGCCTATGACAAAGTTGACATGTAAGGACCAGGAGTTTACATGGACAAAAGACTGCCAGAAGGCCTTCGAAGAATTGAAGAGAAGATTAACAACAGCACCTGTCTTGACTCTTCCTTCAGGGTCAGGAGATTTTGTTGTTTATAGTGATGCATCAGGTAGTGGAATAGGATGTGTTTTGATGCAACATGGCAAAGTTATTGCTTATGCATCGAGACAGTTGAAGGTCCACGAGAAGAACTACCCAACACACGATCTGGAGCTAGCAGCAGTTATATTTGTACAAAAGATTTGGAGGCACTATTTTTATGGGGAGAAGGTAGAAATCTTTACTGATCACAAGAGTCTGAAGTATGTATATACTCAGAAGGAGCTCAACATGAGACAGAGACGTTGGCTGGAGTTGATGGTAGACTTTGATATAGATCTGCAGTATCATCCGAGAAAGGCGAATGTCGTAGCAGACGCACTCAGTAAGAAGCCTACAGCTTATTTCTTGATGATGCAGCCTGAGCTACTGAAAGATCTACAGGAGCTTCAAATAGAGGTTATTTTACCAGGAGAGAGTGGCTTGCTGGCTAATCTTGAAGTTAAGTCGTCACTTGTGGAAATAATTAAAGAGGCATTGCCAACCGATGCTAGATTCCGAAGACTCAAAGAGAGGATAGAAGCAGGCATGCAGACAGGACTTCGCATACATGAAGACGTGACATTGATGTATGGAAATCGCCTGTATATTCCAAATGGAGAATTGAGACAGGAATTAATGACTGAAGCACATAGCTCTATGTACTCTGTTCACCCAGGAGGAACCAAGATGTACCGAGACTTGAGGCAGTATTATTGGTGGCATGGAATGAAAAGGATGATTGTAAGATTTATGGCTAAATGTTTAGTCTGTCAGCAAGTAAAAGCCGAGCATCAGAGGACTGCAAGTATGTTACAGCCGCTTCCTATACCAGAATGGAAATAGGAACATATCACGATAGATTTTGTCACAGGATTTCCAAGGAGCCCCAGCGGAAAAGATGCGGTATGGGTTATCGTAGATAGACTCACTAAATTGGCACATTTCTTGCCATTTAGAGTTGGACAGTCCACAGAGGTACTAGCCGACATGTATATACGATAAATCATAAGATTACATGGAGTGTCGGTTAGTATTGTATCGGATTGAGATTCGAGATTTACATCTCATTTCTGGAGAAGCATGCAAGAGAGTCTTGGCACCAGACTCAAATTCAGCACAGCTTACTACCCACAGACAGATGGTCAATCGGAGCGCACGATTCAGATCTTGGAGGATATGTTGCGATCGTGTATGCTAGACTTTGGAGGATCTTAGGAAGATTATTTGCACTTGGTGGAGTTCTCCTACAACAACAGTTATTAGGCCAGCATTCAGATGGCACCATTCGAGGCATTATACGGAAGGAAGTACAGATCGTCGATATGCTGGTGTGGCGTTGGAGAGCGTCAAATATTGGGTCCAGAATTGGTAATGTAGACAGTGGAGAAGGTAAAACAGATTCAGAATCATCTTCGAGCAGCTCAAGACAGACAGAAGCATTGGGCTGATAATCACAGACGTCTCCTAGAGTTCAAAGAAGGAGAGCACGTATTCTTGAGGATTTCGCCCACTCGAGGTACTATTAGATTCGAGAGCAGATGCAAGTTGAGCCCAAGGTATATTGGGCCATTTGATATTCTAGAGCGCATTGGTGAGGTGGCTTATCGTCTTGCATTACCTCCATCCTTAGAGGGAGTGCATGACCTATTCCATGTCTCACAGCTGAGAAGGTACGTGACCGACCCAAGTCACGTAGTCGATCATTCAGAGATCGCAGTGGGCCCAAGCTTGAGATATGAAGAACAACCAGTTGGCATCCTTGACATCAGTGAAAAGACATTACGAGGACAGACAATCAGACTGGTTTGTGTAGCTTGGAAACATCATTCTCCAAGCGAATCGACTTGGGAACGAGAGGATAGTATGCGCCAGCGTTATCCTCACTTATTCGCGGATGCAGTTATCGCCTAAGCATTCTTGTAATTTCCATAGTTCTTCCTTTAGTAGTTATTCTTTGATTGCGAGGATGCAATCCTCTTAAGGGGGTAGATTTTAAATACCCTGATTTTTCAGAATATTTTAATATAATTTTTCCCCATATTTTTGGTATTTTTTTGGATGAAGAACCAAGGTAATTATGATTAAAAGATTTTTAAATGCTGATAATTTATGTTAAAATATAATGGAGATAATATTTTATGGTATAAAATGGAAAACCGGACATAGGGTAATTTTCTGCAAATTTATTGGACTCCGGAATCATTTTTAAAGCCCTAAAAACTATTGTAGAATTAAACCAAAACAAACCCTGAATTAAACCCGGTTTATTTGAAATAAACCAAACCACAGTGAACCGAACCAGACCCCTGACTGAACCAAATCAAGCCAACCCAAACCTAACGGGTCGGGTCGGATCAGAATCGAACCCGACCCGGACCCGAAACCCGGATTACGAACCCTAAACCAATTCGGGTCAGAAATACTGTTCTGATCCGGCGGCGCCCGTATAAAACCCCTCCTCGACGTTCGTGCCCAGCCCCAGCCGACCGAAACCCTAAACGCCGCCGCCCCTTTCTCCAGATCCCTCTTCTCCGCCGCTTCCCGCTTGAACCCGACGCCGCCGACCCTCCAGCGATCCATCGCCCCGAGCACACCCGTCCCCGATCGTCAGAACCACCCTTCCCCGCTCAACCCCCGCCGTCGACCACCCGATCGACGCTGCCGTCCCCTAACTCCACCCGGCTGCCTCGCCTGGAATACCACCGCCCCATCAGATCCCTCTCCTCCTTTCGCTGCTTGATCCCGTCCGGCCAACGGACCCCCGCAGCCCCGATCCACTCCGACGAGCAGCAGCGGCAACAGCCGACCTCGCCGCTGCCGTCCGCGAGCGCCTTCCCGCTCGCCTCGTCAACCGTTCGCTGTCCTAGCACGGACACAGCCGCTCTCGGACATGAACTGTACAGCGGACACGGCCCGGACACAGCTCGTGTCAAGGACTCTCGGACACGTAAAATTCAGACTTCTTGGAGCCCTGTTCAGGTAGCGTTTCCTCTCTCCTCGTGAATCTGTTTTTCATTCCGTCAATTGTGTCGCATAGACTGTATAACCCTTTCGATGCCCGTACAACCCGCTCGGTGCGTCGCGTCCTGTGGTGATCGCAAACCGTGATCCAAAAACAGGAAAAACAACGTCCTATTTTACTCCGGAACTGAGTGCGCCCCGCCAAACAGGACGACTTGGTCGCACGCGGTCTTTACCAAAATGTGCGCATCGTTGATACGGACGTGTGGGATTTCACAGAAGCTGATTTGGATGTGCGTGCACACTGGAATCAACACGTATCCGCCGACAACGTCCCGTATCTGCCCATTCTGGAATACGCTGTAACTTTGTGTATACACGTCGGATCGAGACGAAACTTGCGCCATTGGACTCGTAGCAATACCTTGGTCCTGTGACCCAAGTTTGGTTTGATTCAGAGAACATTGACAAAATCGGGTATCGTGGGCCCCACAAGCTCCACTTGACGGGCGATTTTGTGATCGGCTCATCGGAATCCAATTCTGGAAGTTTCATTGGGTTCATATCATCGTTCCTGACTTGTTGACACTAAGTTTGGCGAATTTGGAGACCTTTGACCCTGACACGCTTTTTGGTGCAAAGTGGCCCACATATGGACCCCGCTTTGACCCAAAAATGTCATTTTTGCCCTTGTGTCCAAATTGGACTCAAGGACAGGCATTTCTAGCTATTTAATATTTTTTGAGATTGTTGGTGATGTTTATTACAGCTTTTGGAGGAGTACCTACAGGATCCACTGATACAGGGACGACTGTTGGTATTCAAACCCTAGGCAAGTGTACCTTGCCAAACTCTGCAGTATTATTACATATTTTCCTTGCTTTATATTACTGTGCATGTTTAACCTAGGACCGTATGACTTGCTCAGCGTCCGATTACTAGTCGGGTGCCAACACCGTACGCGGTGTTGTGTATTGTCATCTAGAGATGGACATTCGTGACCCCTTTATATTCTCGTATTGGTCTTACCAAGTACACTATGACCCAGGACACTTGACACTATTCATGAGATAGGATCTTCCTGAGATATTCATGGTAATTCTGTATGGGATACAGGACTTGACATAGATACTATATTCATAGATACTTTATGACTTGTTGCATTAGCTATGATCCCGCTTGACATGGACATGAGACGTTATGATCATGAGATGCATGGTTACATTGGGTGGGGAGAGACACACAGGCTACAGGCTATTTTATATATATCTACTACTATTGTGAGGTCATAGACTCTCGTAGCAGAGCTAGACACATTACCGGTTATTACCGCTACCGGCTCCCCGACACAGAGCTTGTAGTGGCTCAGCCTGAGTACTAGTGATGCTCTCACTTGCATTTCACATAGATGGTTACATACTTACCCTATTTATTTTATTTATTTTCTGCACTGCATTATTTATTTGGTTTGTATTATCTTGTACCTTGTTATGTCCCTGAGGACCTGGATCCGGATTATGTTCCCAGGATTTACAGACGAGATCTATCCCGAGGTATACGGGAACGCAGTAGGAGCAGATACAGGAGCTGTACCGACACCCGAGGACGAGGTGTTAGCTGAAGAATTTTCCTGAGCATCTATTTTTCATGCTCAGTATTTACTTTATTCAGTCATTTATATTTTGGTCTGTTGAACCATTGTATCAGATTTTATCGGGTTGTTCCCCGAACCACTTTGTTGAGACTGGTAGATGATTTACATTTCTTATATCTGTGGATCATATTTTAACTTGTATGGATGAGATTAGTTGTGCCATATTGTCGTAGACTTTATTTTACAGCTTAAGTACGCCCTGATAGATCCATTAAATTAGGTTTGTCCATCAGTGTGTGCTGCTGGACATTGCCACGTGTCTAGTCCCTCGGTATTTTGGGACTAGGGCGTGACAATATCATATATGATATATTTGGTATTTTAATTTTTGAGGATTGAGTAACATGATTAAGTAAATTTGAGGAATAAGTTTTCTTAAATGTAAGAGCCTTATGTGATAGATGGATAAATTCTAAGTTGGGTAGAAGTCGCATTGTCAATTTGAGAGGAAATCCTTTTAGATTGTGATCGAGTAAAAATTAGATTGAGAGGTTCAAGTCATTTTAATTTTGAAAATTTTAGAAGAATGATTAAGATGATAAGGATTAATTAATTTTAAAAACCGTGATATGGCAAACCAAATAATTATACTTGAGCATATGATTTAGATTTTGAATATTGAAGGTTGAATCACCGATTTAAACTTTGAGGATAAATATAGAAATATAGACTTGAACAATTGGTGAATTAGATTACAAATTTCATAATTTGAGGCCTTAAATTAAAAGAAATTTTGATTGTGGGATCACCTATTTGAAATATTGCGGATATAAATTAAATTTAAAATTTGTAGAGTACAGAATTCACAAGTTGGAAATAGAAATAATATGTGATTATAATTGTTTTCTAGAGGAGATTATGATAGTTGAAGATTGCGATATAAATTTTGATGTGGGATGTCATAGAGATTTAAATTAGATTTGGATGTAGATTATTTAATTTGAGAATCGAGAAGATAGTACAATGTGTTGACGTTTGATTTAAACAATGGTTAATTTAATTTGTAAGTGATTGCGATGGATTTGAATAGGTTAAATTTTTGGAAGAGATTGCGATTGACTTACCTTATGTACGTAAAGGAATAACAAACTGCCTTATTTTAATTTCGAGGACGAAATTATTTTAAGTTGGGTAGATTATAAATTCTCTCACACAAAATTAGGCCTACTTGGCTTAGATAGAGAAATTAGGGCTAATTAGAATCTAATTAGAAATAGAACACATCATTTATTTAATTATACAATATTTATATCACTTAGTGCACCTTACCGTTGCTTCTATAATTAGAGCACTACACCACCTTTTACCTTCCAACAAACTTTACACCCTTGTCCTAGACGTGCCAGTCATCTATTCTGACCTTGGTGTAACTTATAATTATGCTCTTTTGTGCCATATTTTAGTCGCACAATATTCGTCGCGGATGTTATATTTAATTCTATATAAATACGACTTTGTATCCTTGTGCGTTCCAATCAAAATTGGAGACACAATCTTGATCCGTTTTGTGCAACCTAATTTATGACAAAATTCTACTCTGAGCCCTCTATGTCCATGACACTTGTGTTCCACCTAATTTTAATTCCATGTACTTCTAATGAATTCAAGAACATCTTGCGCATTAATTTTAATTAATTTAAATCCAATTTTCATCTTTGTGCAATTTTCCAATTATTGGGCACTTTTATGCAAAAATACATTAAGGTGTCCAAACCATTGGACAGTACATGAAGAAATCCAACTTTCCCCTTCATAAGAATTTTTCCATAATTTTTGGAATGTGCAACGCGCAAACATCGCCCATTTATTTTAAACCTATCCTTGCATTTAAACAATGCAAATTTTAGCCTCCAAACATTCCCATGTGAGCCCAAGGCCCAACCCAAGAGGATGTTGACCAAAGTCAAATTTTCCTAGGTCAAACCAACCCCCCTTATATGTGTATAAATATAACTCTTCCTTTCTTTTTATTTATTTCTCAAATCCCAAAACCCTATCCCAGCCGACCTCTCTCCCTTCCCACCTTACTGTTCACCGTCCCCCTCCTTGGACCCATCGACCCGTCGGAGTTCAGCCTCGCCGGAGACCCCGCCGATCTCCACCCATCTCTACCACCTCGTCTCCTTCCTTCTCCCTCGCCAACCCGCCGTGACCCGCCGTTCGCCTCCAATAGCCGACCCGACCTCCCTCTTCCCGATCACCTCCTCCCTCTACCGGCTACGGCCACCACCGCCATCTCCTTCGTTCCCCACCATCTCCTCCGGTAACCCCATCACCACGACCAACCGAGAAACCCTTTATCCACACCGCAGCCTCCTCCAGCAACCACCTGCTCGACCCGCCTCTATCCCCGACTGCACGACCAACAAACCCGCCCCTACTCGACCAGTCCCTTCTTCCCTGAGCACAGCCGCTAACCACCCTCGACCCCGACATCAACCCAGGCAAACACCACCAGCAACACCACCACCAGCCTCGCTACATCCGCTGAACTCTTCCCCCTTCCTCCCTGTCCTCTCCTCCCGTCGACCAAGCCGTGCACCACACCACCAGCACGACCAGCAGCCTCCCTGTCCTCCTTCCCTTTCACTCCCCTCCCCTGGCCGGACCTTCCCTCCCCCTGGCCGGAGCACTCCATCATCATCACCATCATCCACTCTCATTATCACCACCATTACCATCATCCCTACCATGATCATCATCATCCCTATCATCATCACCATTCATTAACATCATTATCTCCAACCCTAATCACCATTACCATCACCCCATCCACCTCATCCTTATCATCCCATTCACCATCCTCGTCATCACCATCATCGCCATCAACGTAGTTATCATCTCATCATAACCTCAATCATCGTCATCATCGTCGTCATCGTCGTCAACCTCATCGTCGTCACCGTCATTCCCGTGCGTGTACCCCGAGGATATTGGATTTACCTGCGCGACTTCTGGAGCAAATTATTGGTACTTCGCAGCTTTTTTGCCAAGCAAGTATACCTTGCCTTATTATACTGTTTAAATACAGTTATTAGTTTAGTTGCATGTTTATTTATTTTAATATTATATAACTGCGCGTCCGAGAGAGACTCGGGTGCAGTCAACGAAGGCGTTGACGTTAGGACTTGTGTCTGACCTAGTGTTGAGTAGACCCACCTAAAATTGTGGAGTTATCGGTATGACTCCCCAGGCCTTGACACGTATCATTACACGTCACAGAGTGAGTACATGTAGGGACGCGTGCCTCATACTTGACTGGCCATCGGTATGAGCAACACGTTTGACGGTATTTAGCTTAGTTATTTATTTCTATAGAGACTTGCATTATAGTACGAGATGTCCTCGTCGTGTTCGCGACTTGTACATTTGCATTGGGCGGGGAGGACAAACAGTAGGCATATGGGATACCCCACTTTCTTTACACTGATGCCACACTCGACGGAGTGATATGGACGATATATACTACACTGATGCCACGTTCTTCGGAGCGATATGGACGATATATTATACTGATGCCACACTCTTCGGGTGATATGGACATTATATTATACAGATGCCATGCTCTTTGGAGATGGACGTTATTACTGAGCGCCCTCCTATGGGGGCATATGTGGCATATACTAGCCAGTTGTCACGATTGGTGAATTACGTCAGCATATGTCTAGCCTACACTTTTCCATACTTTCAAAGTTGTCCTCAAGTTGCATTTCACTTAGATGGTTAGGTCACCCTGGAGTTCCTAAACCTATCTTCATCATCAAGAGTCTGACTAATGGGGATCGGGAATACCTGCTACAGATCATCCGGGAATACATTAATGTCTTTGCCTGAAGTTACGAAGACATGTTGGGACTGGACCCCCAAATTACGGTCCATAAACTCATCTTGTCGAATGCCAAGCATGTCAAGCAGCAGCAACGACGGTTCTAGCCGAACATTATGAACGCCATCGAAGCTGAAGTCAACAAACAGATAGCTAGTGGCTTCTTCCACGAAGAACAACATCCAGATTGGGTAGCCAATATCGTGCCCATCTAAAAAAGAATCGGAACATCCGGATCTGTATTGACTTCCATGATCTAAACTCAGCCTACCCAAAGGATAGGTTCCCCTTTTCGATCACAGACATAATGATCGACAATACCCGTGGCTTTGAGCATATGTCCTTCATGGACGGATTCTCATGATACAATCAAATCAAGATATTTTTTAATGACGAGTCTCATACATTATTTTGAACGCCGATAGGAGTGTACTACTACACAGTCATGTCCTTCGGTCTGAAGAATATAGGTGCTACATACCAGAGAGCAATGAGCACCATCTTCCATGAGCATCTACGCAAGAGGATCGAGTGTTACGTTGATGGCATCGCCGTCAAAAGTTGCTCCAAAGATGATCACCTTTAGGACTTGAAGACTATGTTCGACCTCATGCGTGCATACTAGCTCAAGATGAATCATACCAAATCTTTCCTAGGAGTCTCCTGCGATAAATTCTTGGGTTTCGGCATAACTTCGAATGGTATCCACGTGGACCCTGATAAGACTAAAGCAATCCTTGAAATGCGCCACCGAAGAACCTCAAAAAACTTTGTGGCCTCTAAGGTAGGCTGGTCTATATCAGGAGGTTCATATCGAACTCATAATCTCAGACATAAAGAACTTCGTTCCTTGCTCTAGTCTTTGTTATCCAGAAAACTCAGCATTAGGTGGCAGGGCAAATGATCCACGTGATCTCATGGGTCAACCCTCTCAGGGTGCTCATGACCAAACCCGGGGCACTCAACTCCCGCATGGAGATGTAGACAAACTGCTGTCACCATACGACATGGCATTCACTACCAGAAAAAGTCAAATTAGCGACATTTAAAAATGTCGCTAAATGATCAAAAAATGTCGCTAATCACATTTAGCGACATAATTAGCGACGTTTTAAAGAAGTCGGAATAAAGCAAGTCGCTAAAAGAAAAAACGTCGCTAAACGTTGTTATGCCGACATTTTTTAGCGACTTAAATGTGTCGCTAAAATTAGTGACGTTTAGCGACGCAGCGTCACTAATTAGCGACATTAATTAACGTCACTAAATGTCGCTAATTAGCAACTTATATAGCGACGTCTTGATTGACCTGGCAATACTGCCATATCAGCAATTTGCGACGTATAGCGACGTTTTTAGCGACGTATTTAGCGACTTCATTAGCGACTTATGGTTACGTCGCAACTTAGCGACGTATTTAGCGATGCGTAGTAACGTCGTTAAATGTCGCTAAACGTCGCTAAAAATGTCGCTAATTTTATAGAAAAATAAAAAAAAGAATACTGAATTGTTTCAGTTTATTAAATCATAATCTGTACAAATAGACCCGGAGCAACCCTCCATTGAATTTCTAGGTTTGCCAACCCCCTTGGGTTGAACAATCAACACCGATAAAATAACCATATTTAATATGAATAATATAATAAAATTTGAAGAAAAGAGAGCATCCAGCAAATCTTATCGTAAAGAATACGACAAATATATATCCATACAATCTCATCCTAAATAATAATAAAAATACAAATATCCAGCAACTAGCTATACTATTGCGGATCTGCAGGAGGCTGACCACTGGCGCGCATGAAGGATAAGAATAGCTCATACTGGTCCCATGGAATCGACACCGATGTCGATGGAGAATGCAGTGACGTCGGTGGAGTCTGTGTCGATGTTGGCGCACCAGGAGGCCGTACCCGCTCCAAGTCTACGAGCTGCTGGTTGTAAGAATCCATGGTAGATAACAGCCTCGTACTGCTATGAACCATTAAATCCTGCATCATCGTCAACCTCTCGCCCATCGATAGCTATGATGCCTACAGCTCCATGATGTTACGGTCTGTCGAGGCTCTAATATCATTTGTCAAATTTTGGAGCTCCATGATGCTGCGGTCGAGCATATCGAATCGTGCGATGAGCGTCGGATTATCCGCCTGCGGCTGGGACCGGGGCTGCTCCTCAATCCTTCATAGCAACTCGTCACGGAGAGACACAATCTGACGGTCAACGGTCTCCTGGACTCTGGCCGACGACTGCGAGGGCTGTGTGGAATGCGCAGCTGTCGGGGAGGCCCTAGATGACTGTGTCGCAACCAGGGCACCATAGGATCTCGTACCGTAGTACGTACCCCTCTGGAGACCACCAGCTGCGGTCACCCACAGGTCGTCCGCCGACAGAGCTGGAGCGGGCTGCGAGGAAGTACTAGCCTCTCCAGGTGTAGGTGCACTAGTAGTCGCCCGCTCACGCAGCCTAAGATACTCGGCCTAGAAAGGTTTGGAAACTCGATAATTTCCTAAGTTATATTAAAATTAACACAAAGTAAAGTAATACTTACATAGGAAACATACCAAACGACGGAAATATTTCGTCATCGGAATCGAGCCACCGCACCACTTGGCAGCATTCCGCCTAGCCGCCTTGGCCTTCTTAGACCTTTCCTTGTAGCTCAGATCGTCGAATCTAGCCCTCATTGCAGTCCACTGCTCATGCGTGATACAACCTTGGATCGGTTTTTCAGTACGATCACGAGCCTTCTGGTCATCCAGAGCATCTCGGATAAGCTTGGCGACAACGGTAGGAAAGAGCCGCTCGATCAACTCGGCCCGGTGCGGAGGATAAAAATACGTTTGCTACAATAAATAATTTAGTAAGTAAGCATCACGGATAAGTTATATAATATGCATAAATTAGAGAATTTATTTAATATACTTTTACCTAGAAGTGCGCAAACCAGAATGCCTTCCTCTCCTCCGGAGCCTCAGAGTAGTTGATCCAAGGGTCACCGTAGTTGTTCCGCAGAAATTGGCCCAGGAGTCTCTGAACCGACGATGGACGAAGTTGTTCCTCAGAAATTTTGATCAAAAAAGTCAATATACGATAAATAAAGAAATACACGATATATATTATGCTAACCCATCTAATTGACTTACTTTGTACCGTCGGCCCAAATCTCTGTCCTCGTCTCCTCTGGAGGTGCGCATGGAGGATCTTGTTGATCCTGGGACAACGTGGGCACGACCTCCTCAACATGCTCATCTGTCCCCATGGTTCCGTCAGCAGGAGGAACGCTGGACGAGGAAGTACTATCACGCCTGGAACTACTCGTCCCAATAGTCGGAGATGTGAGTGATCGATATACTGGAGTACTGGGCGACGATGATCCGGAACCAACAGTAGGCAGTACCGGAGGAGCACTCTGTCTACCTCGGGACCTGCCGAATACTCTGCGTCGTCGTGTCATACCTGATAACAACATATGATGAATATAGAAAAACACAAATATATAGTACATTCTACAGTCAAAATGTGATGCATATCTCAAAGCATTCTACAGTCAAAATATAATACATATATTCGTTAAAATAGTATATTCTACAGTCAAAATATAGTTACATTCTACAGGCAATATATTTTATTTTCAATCATCTTTAGAAAATTCATCTCGTTCGCCTTCCTCATCCTCCTCTTCCTCTTCCTCTTCCTCCTCCTCGTCTTCACTTTCATCTACTTCGTCTTCGTCTTCCTCTTTAGATAATTCTACATCTTCTACATTATTACTCGTGTAATGAGTAACTTTCGTTGAGTCCACATCTACAATATTTGTTACAAGAGGTAGATCGTCCTCCTGATAAGCTATTTCGTCAATGTCAAAGGTATTTCTAGCTTTAGTCTTGCATACTGCCCACCAATTCGACCTCGCTGTCCCCCGTCTAGGATAAGTTGTGAAGTACATGAGCTGATCCTCACTTGATAGGACAAATAGTTCGTAGCCTTGATATCTACGCTTGTAGTTTATATCCACAAGGCCATGCTTGTCAAATTTCCAACCTTGATCTTGAATCGGATCGAACCATTCATACTTGAATAGCACGATATTAGCAGGTTCTGTGCCATAATTATATGTCAATTCCACAATCTCTCGTAAGATGCCAAAAAAATCATTACCTGGATCAACGTCTTTGTAGTTCGAAGATTTGATACACAAATAACTATTTTTCGTGGAATCAAGATCCAGAAAGCTGTCTCTGATAGGAGCGTTTGTTAACTTGAACCTGAACCCATTCACACAGAAACTTGGCCATATTATAACGGCAGTAATTGGTCCCTTGGCTAGAGTTCTAATAGATTCAGTCTCGGGTGTTATTAGACGATCGACCTGAATACCAAAGTAGCGATAGTATGTTATTTGTTTTGCAAGTGAAAAAATAAAAAGTAATTACCAAGCATCTTACATATGCGCTCAACCAAGAAGGAAAATGGTATCTCATTTCTTGTTCTACTTCTTCGTCTGTTATGTAGGATCTAACCGACCTCAACTCATCATTATATGTGCTGAAAAACAATGAAGCAACTGCTGATTAGTAGCATAATAGTATCTTATACTATTACATTGAGATAATATAAAAGTGGACATATTAATTACTTACCCCTCTAGATTCTCTACTTCATCCTCATCGCAATTGAGTAATATATACAACTGAGCAGCCCTTAGCTTATCGTTATTCAAATATCTCTTCTTCATTTTTTTTGAAAGCTTTTCGGACGCATTGAATACTTTGAGTATTGCATCATTAGATTCCTGATATGCATCGTTATTTCTCGGAGCTTTTGTTCTATTAGTAGCAACATATGGTTTGAAATACGTCGAACAAAAGTTTGTAATCTCCTCGAGAACATAAGCTTCATAAATAGAGCCCTCAACCCGTGCCTTATTTTTTACCTTTCTCTTTAGGTGATTCAGATGCCGCACGAAGGGGTACATCCACTGATAACCGACAGGACCACCAACACGTGCCTCATAGGAAAGATGAATTGGAAATGCTCCATAGAGTCGAAGAATCCAGGAGGAAACACCTTCTCGAGCTTACATAGTGTTACCGTAATGTCCTTCTCTTGCTTTTTTAGACGATCGACGAGCAACTTATTACAACAAAGATCTCTGAAGAATATGCTCAGCTCTGTCAATGGATCCTAAATGACCTGCGGTAAGAATTCTCGAAATACAATCAGAATTAACCTCTCCATGAATACGTGACAATCGGGGCTCTTCATACCCGCCAGTTTGTTCTCATTGAGGTCGACGCATCTTCTCAAGTTCGACACATACCCGTATGGAAACTTTAGACCCTGAATCCACCTACAAAGTCTCCCTTTATCCTCTTTCTCTAGTAAAAAAACTGACTTAGGTTGCTTTAACTTTCTATTCCCCTCCTCTATCAAATGCAATGCCGGACGTCTACATATTTCTTCTAAGTCCAACCTGGCCTTCGGATTATCTTTCGTCTTTTCCTTTACCTCTATTACAGTATTAATTATGTTATCAAACACATTCTTCTCGATATGCATGACATCTAGGTTATGTCTGATCATATTGGTGCTCCAATATGGCAGATCCCAGAATATACTCTTCTTCGTCCAGTTATGGGTGCGACCAAATCCGTCACACTTGTACCCCTTAGCAGGCTCTTCGATAGCACTTGGTAAATATTTTACCTCTTCCCATATCGTGTATCCGGGCCACATTGATGGTGGATTGGCCTTCTCTACAACTCCCGCACGAAAAGCATTCCGGTTTCTCCGGTACGGATGATCCTTCGGCAGAAATTGTCGATGACAATCGAAGAAGCACGGTTTGCCTCCGTGTTTCAAACAGAAAGCCTTAGTACGGTCCACACAATACGGACATGAGAGACGACCATGGGTGCTCTATCCCGATAATATTTGCTCCATCCTGATAATATTCTATAGGCCGGAAAGACGTTGATGGTCTACATAAGTGCTGCCCTCATCTAAAAATTCTGCTTTCTAGAAATATCGTACGTGTTGGCACCTACTTCCCATAACTGATTCAACTCATGTATCAAAGGCTGTAAATACACATCGATGTTCCTCTTCGGATTGTTCGGACTCGGGATAATAACGGTTAGGAACATATATGGAGTCTTCATGCACATCCAAGGTGGTAGATTGTACGGAGTGACGATCACAGGCCAACATGAATACTGGGAGCCCGAAAGTTCGAATAGGGTAAAACCGTCAGAGGAGAGCCCTCAATCTGATATTATGCGGATCTTCGGTAAAATATGGATACTCTCGATCAAAGTGCTTTCATGCTTCTCCATCGGATGGATGATCCAATACTCCTTCGATCTATTTTTGCCTGTGCCAACTCATGTTTTCTGCAGTCTCCTTAACCATAAATAACTGCTGCAACCGCGGAGTCAAAGACAAGTAGTGCATCGAATCGGTAGGCTTCTTTGCACCGACATACTTTCCTCTAATAGTGGCCTTGTAGCGATCAGCACCACAGAATCTGCACGTATCTTCATCCTTGTCGTCTTTGTAGTACAACATGCACCCATTGCGATATGCATCAATTTTCTCGTATCCCATCCATAGCGATCTCACCATCCTCTTAGATCGATAGAAGTCTTTAGGCAACTTTGCACCCTCGGGCAAGATCTCTATAATCAAATCGATCAGTCGATTATAGCATTCTTGTGACATGTTAAAATTGGACTTGATGCTCAATAATCTTGTAACCACCTCCAACGGTGAATGATCCTTACAACCAGGATATAGTAGAGTCATTGCATTCTCCACCAACTCCATAAACTTTGCAGCATCGGCATTCGGTGTCTCCTCACCTGCATCATAATTGTCCGGATTGCAACTAGGTCCCGCCGTATCATAATTATCCGGATTGAAACTAGGCCCCGCCGCATCATAAACCATGTTCACCCACCCGTCGTTGTAAGCATCATGGTCGTGGACATCCATATACGGCTCCACATAATGCTCCGTCTCCGATGCTAGAGACACAAGTTCTCCGTGCGCGGTCCACTGATAGTAATTCGGTGTGAAGCCCTTTGAGTACAAATGATATGTGACTTCCACTTCTGGATGATATTTCCTGTTGTGACATCTCACACACGGACACTTAATTTTGGTACCGTCCATGTACTGAGGGAATGCCTTGGCGAACTGCAGGAACTACTGTACACCCTCAATGAATTTATCCTGCACACCGCACATGTTATCAGGATAACGGTTGTACATTCACTAACGATGACACAAATAGTAATTTATATCCATTTTTAGATACTTCTGAAAAAATGACAATATGTATCATATAAATTATTACATATAGTGGTTTATCACCTAACTTCATAACTTAACCGTACTATAAAAATCATAACTGATATAATACATACTTTTATTTATCAAAGTTTAAAATAAGCAATATTCACAACAACTAACCATTTAAACTAACACATACACCTATCAACTAACAGTCATCAAGTATTAACTTACCTATAAACTGAGAACAATACCCAACTAACATGTAACACTAACCACCCTTTAACATATAACTTAACATTTACTAACAATTGACACTATATCATGGCCTCTAATTCGAATACCAAACTAAAAGTCATATCTAATTATCATACTCCTACAACTACCTGACACTAACCTTCACCATATACTAACCATCATCAATCATCTAACTACAGACAGTGTGCCACTGAACTAACAGTCATCAACTTCAAGTTCCACAATCAACTTCCTTCCCTGGACTTAACTGTATTCAAATCTGAATACAACTCCTACTGAACTACACCTAAACAGCAACCTGATTCCCCCACATTGATGCTTACTGCAGTTCTTCCTACGGTGGACTATCTGACTTACCTCAGCATGATCTAATACACATTGGGCTGATGTGCCTCAAGTCTCCCCCTGCTCAATGCCAATAAGCAGTGCTCACTGCTGTTGTTACCTCTACTTGCCATGCTTATATGTGTACCTCAATCTATGTGCTTGTGGGCACTCAAACCTCTACTTGTACATCTAAAACCCAACTTGAGTCACGCTCACTGATACACTTGTATCAGTACACACCATCTCCTCACTCATTTGCTGCTAATATAGGACACCACTATGATACCCTCAACTTTGATATACCCTTCCTACATACTTCAATAACACTCTCACACACACTCTAACTAATATAAAAGTATCAATACCAACCACACAAATAACACTAACAATACAAACACTATACGTACTGGCATTTGGTGCCAATAGTCACTGCTCCTATTGTTTTCTCGACGTTTAGTGCACATACATTTTAGTGTGCATGTGCGTATTGAGTGTAGTGTCAGGGTGTGATCGTAGGGGATAGGTAGGTGTTAGAAATCAATCTTGATCAAAAACCATAACCCTAACCCTAACCCCAGGTCAAAAAACATAACCCTAACCCTAACCCCAGGTCAAAAAACCTAACCCTAACCCTAGGTCCTTATTAGTGTTTGTGTCAGTGTGTGTGTGTGTGTGTGTGTGTGTGTGTGTGTGTCGTGTCTGTATGTGTGTCGTGTCTGTGTCAGTGTCACATGTGTGTCCTGTGAGAGAGAGAGAAAGAGAGAGAGAGTTAGGGTTTACCTAGAGCTCGAGGAGGAGGAGGGGGAAGCCGAAGTAGCCGCTGAGGAGAGTCGTCGGAGCGGGAGGGGGGTGGGTGGCGGGGGAAATTTTTGGGTTTTTGAAATCGAAAGATTTTCGACAGTTGGGGAAAATGAAACCGAGCCCTAATTAACCAAACTTTAGCGACGTTTAGCGACGTCAAATAAAAATGTCACTAAATTAAATTTTAGCGACGTCATAGACGTCGCTAAACACGTTGCTAAATATTTTTAATATAAACGTCGCTATATACGTCGCTAAATATCGCTAAATTAGACATTTTAGCGACGTTTAGCGACCTTAATTAAACTTATAGCGACTAATCTTTTAAAATCTTAGTAAAAGTAGCTAAACGTCGCCATTTAGCGACGTCTAGCGATATTTTTATGTAGAGTCGCTAATTTATATATTATTAGCGATGTTTCCTCTGACATCGCTAAAATACGTCCCTAATCCCGCTTTTTCTAGTAGTGATTTGTTTCGCAAAAAACTATCTAGGGCTAAGCTTTAGCTGACTTCCTGGCCGCCCATCCGGTGCCAGAAACTTTAAAACTCTACGAGAAGATTTTCGACGAAGTCGCAGATTCCAACACCGTGATGAGCACAGAGGCCGTTTGGAGAATGTTCTTCGATGGTGCTTCGAGAATAGGACCAAAAGGCGATATCGTCGCTGGAGTCGGGATAGTATGGATCTTCCTATACAACCTGGTTATCAACCGTGCCTACTCTCTCACTGATCCATTCTCCAACAATGTGGAAGGCCCTCGTCATTCGGCTCCAACTCGCCAAACAAGTAGGAGTAGACTACCTAGAAGCCTATGGCGACTCTAAGCCGATAGTCAATTAGGTCCGGGGTGAGTACAAAGTCCAGAATGAAGACCTACTCCCCTACTACCAAGTCACACTAGGCATAATCTCTACCTTCGAGGGGTTCTTCATAGAGCACATCCCGCGACTGCAAAATATCAAGGTTGATACCTTGCCAGTCTCGCTGCCTCTTTAGCAGTCCCGGCCAAAACTTATCAGTTGGTCACAGTAGTGGGCCAAGAACTGGTCTGCCCAAAAAATAATCTCTGTATGTGCCTGAGCTACTCAGCAAAGGTGGACGCCGATATCCAAGACTGGAGACTCCCCTTCGTCGATTATGCAGTCTATAGATTCCTCCCTGAAGACCCTAAGGAAGCTACTTCCATCAGGAGAAGTTCCCTTCTTCTACTACAACACGGCTACTAAAATGCTGTATCGCCATTCGTATGATGGAATTCTGCTACGATGCCTATCGGATACATAAGCCAAACAGGCACTTGGGGAAGCCCATGACGGCGTCTGTGGTGCCCACCAACCTGGACCTAAGCTATAGGATCGTCTTATGCGTTTGGTCTATTACTGGCCAACGATGGTAGCATATGCCATCAAATACGCAAGAAAGTGCCAAGCATAATAAATCTATGCTAACTTCATCCACCAACCATCAGAGTTCCTTCACCCGACCGTTACATCTTGGTTGTTCGAAGCTTGGGAAATGGATATTTTTGGACTAATTAGTCCACCTTCGTCGAAGGGACATCGGTTCATCTTGGCCATCACCAACTAATTTTTCAAGTGGGCAGATGCTGTTTCACTCACGGGAGTAAAGACATCAAACGTGATCAGCTTTGTCAAGCATCACGTCATATACCGCTTCAGCTTGCCACGAAAGATCGTCCATGACAACAGTCCATAATTTACAGGTCATGTATTCTATCAATTTTGTGACAAAAATCGAATTCAGAATATAGCGTGACTTTCTATAACCCAGTAGTGAACAGTTTGGCTGAGGAGTTCAACAAAACCATCATCAAAATCCTCAGATAGTTTGTGTCTTCTAATAAGCACGACAAGAATGAGAAGCTCGGCGAATGTCTATGGGCCTACCGCACAATGGTCCGAACAACGATCGATAGTACGCCCTTCTCCTTGGTCTACCGGAGCGACGCAACCTTCCCCTTGAGGTCCAGATTCCCTCAATTCGGGTAGCTCTCTCCAACCAGTTAATCATCGACGACAATCACCGCCGATGGCTACAAGAGTTAGAATCACTCGACGAGAAACATCGCTTGGCTCAACAGCGCATTGAGCTATACCAAGTGCGTCTCTCAGGATCTTTCAACAAATGTGTTAAGAAGAGAACTTACCAAGTGGTTGATCTCGTCCTGACAGTAAGGAGGTCGATGGTTATGACCGACAAGACGACTGTCAAGTTCTAACACAAATGGGAAGGATTGTTCTTCGTAGAATCTGTATTCTCCAACGGCGCCTACTGACTGGTGAAACCCAACGGCGACTTGCTCATGATGCCCATCAACGGCAAGTTCCTGAAGAAGTACTATATCTAAGGCTAGCTTGTGCTTCTCTCTATCCCAAGTAGGACAACGAAGATGCATAGGGTTCCTACTTTTGTTGTTCATCCCCAGTACGTGCTTACGCACGATATTGCCTTTCCTCAATAAGCCATTACTGGTATTCAGGATTTCTGGATACATAACAAAGAATTGATCCTCAAAAGCTCCCAGTGGAGCAATCCTCAGGTACACCTGTACACTCCCGCAGGGACTACTCAAAAATAGTCTCGTTAGACGCTAGCAATGTCCATATTACCTCTGAGCTATCTGCCTAACAATTTTTCTAGTAGAGTAAACCTCAGGTCTATCTATATTTCTGGGTAGACCACAACGATCAAATCATTCCTCAATGAGTTCTCGGACATTAGTTCACGTCCATATTACCTCTGAACTACTGTCCTAATATTTTTTCCTAGCCGTGTTTGCCATGTCCATATTACCTCTGAGCAAAACCTTTCGGGTTTGGCTATCGATTATTTCGTCCATACTACCTCTGATATCGGTTGTCATCTCAAATTAGCACCTGTACTTAATTCTAAGTACGCCAGCGATGTTAAGTCCACAAAACCTGCTATATCCATGTCACCTCTAACAGGGCTTGTCTCAAACTTACCACTTGTACTCTAGTGCGCAAGAAGTGATAGGTCCACCAAAGATCCCCCAGTGGACTATCCTAAACAGACTGCAATATTGTACTACGTCTATATTACCTCTAGTGCGGTATCCAAAGCTCACGCAAACAATCACAAACAAATGGAATAACTTTTATTTCTTTCTACGAAGAGAAATTGAAAGTAAAACTACATTCGAGGGATGATTAAGATCCTAAGCTCGAAGGCAAAATAGGGACACAAAAAGCAAAAGAAGAACTACTGGTTCTATGAGTCTAAGCATAACCCTGATATCCGCTCATGGAGACGAGCAATATGGCCATCCAGGTACCTCTCGGCCCGACGCTCAACTTCTTGGGCCATAACATTTGGATCCTCGTAGTAAGCATAGAACTCATGTCTGTCCTATAGCTTTTGCACCAGAACCTCAATGACAGCCATATTTTGCGCTACTTGGCTCCCGTCAGTTCAGATAGCCTCCTCTTCCTGCTGGGCCTCCCGCAACCTATTCCCTATTACATCAAGCTCGACCTGGAGCCGTCTAATTTGCTCAGTCATGCCCTTTGATCGAGAGAGGCACTGTTCTCTGAGATCGCCCAGCCGGTCATGCCTCTCCTGCAAGATTCAGAGATCACATTGCAAATACTCCATAGACGAAGCAAAAAAGGCCTTCTCCATCTCTACCTTCTTTGAGAACTTGTTATATTCATGGAAGTCCAGCATTCCCATATCCACCTGCTGATACTGTCGTAGCTCCGTTAGGCATTTCTCTACCTCCATCGGTTTATGACCCAAAAAGTTGGGCATCTACTCAAAACCAGGGATACCCCTCAGAGAGTAGACTTGGCCATCGACAAAGTGTCTTGCCCAGATGAAAGATTTGTTACGCTCCAACACACCCTCGATCCCCAACTTCTAGAACATATGGTAGCTTCAGATGGAAAACCTAATGGTCTCGTCAGTCTCTTCCAATATAGCCGGAGTCAAAGGCAGCGGGATTGAAGAAGAGGACACAGGTTCAGCAGGCGGCACAACGATGTTCAAAAACCTCGAAGGCTAAACAACAGTAGATGAGAAACCAGCGGTCCTGTTTGTGAGCCAATATTTCATGGACGCACGAAGTGCCTGGTTAACCAGCAGCTGAGCCGCAGATGCTAGAGTAGTACCGAGACTGGGGACAGAAGTAACGAGATACCTTGCCACATCGGCTCCCACCGGTATACCATCCCTAGACCGCGTTGTGGCAGCTTTATGAGGTGACCCAGCGACCTCAATAATGGGAATGACCTCATCGCGGCGGTTTACTACCCCGCTGTACAAAGCGGCTTCAGCCACAGAACTCCCATCGATGACGGTTGGAGGATCAGATGCTACAGAAAAAGGACCTGTAACAACAGGAGCCTCCACCACCACAGGCTCAGTAGGGGGCACAAAAGGATGTTCCTCACCTCCTGAAGAGCGATGGACAGGTTCAGATCTCTTCCTAACAAGCTCGCTACCCCCCTTCCTCTTCTACCCCTTCCTCAGAGATCACGTCCACAATCTATAAGGGAGAGGTAGCACCTGCAGATTCAGAACAACCGATGATTACCTTCACCCGCAGAATGGAGAGTTGAAGCCAAAGAATCTGATCTCCTGTGAAGTTGCAAAATGACATACCAGTGGCAGGCGACATAGGTTGTGGCTCACCCAGCATCGTCATAGCCTTCCCCACGGCATCTAGATTATACATAGAGATGTTCTCCAGAGGGGTGTAAGGCTCCCCCAAAGATGCGTCTAGCCCCTGGGCTCTTGAAGTCTCCGGTATATGTTCTAAGACACCCACGTCGAACTCTGGTGGTCGCCTCTTAGGGGTTTAACATAAAAATTGCTGAAGCAGCTGCCCGCTGAGGACGGTGCTTTCTTTCTTGTATCTGCAAATGATCAAATAGACCAGAGAAAAGATATTTATAGAGAGTACCAAGAAGAATCAAACTAAAGGGGTTCTACGGGTACCGCTATAGCATCCAAAGAGGGGTCTGCTTTAGAGACCCCCGATGCAAAGGGCCTTACCTCCTCGCTCTTGATCCCCTTCGTAGAAGGATTTGACTTCGTCGCAGGTCCCGTCTCAGGGTCACCTCATCCTTTCCCTTCTTGAAATAGTGAACATGGTGCATCTCGATCTTTGACTTATGTTTAGCAGGAGGAGGGGTATCAGAAGGAGAAGTAGCCTCCTCTGTCGAGGGGTCCAGGTCCACAAGCAGGGGCCTAACAACACTCTTGCCTTTCTTGGGCGTCCGACACACTTTTGCTTCTGGAGGCATCAGCATGGTACCTTCGATGTAGCTCCTCTCTGGGACGAAGTCAGCCGACAGGGCATTGGCCGTGCAATAGTACTTCGTCGCTGTATACAACATCCTTGGTACTAACCCTGCCGTTGGTAACTGAAATCGGACTTGGATACTTGTGTCATTATAATAACTCCATGCTCGGACCCCATGAAGCAAGATGCTGCTGTATTCGAGAAAAGCGCTCGGGTTACCCAACATGAGCTGAGTGTAGCCAAACTGGTGAGCAATCAGTTTGGTAGATAAGGATCTACAAAAACCTTACCTCGGTTCTGATACACAATGTGGAAGGGGAGAATGGCTTAGAGCCAACAAAAAAGTCTTTCAGACAAGTACCGAGGTGCCCCCCGGTATCTTAATGGGCAATAATGTCCCTCTCATCGTCCGTGAACTCCGGCTCGGACGTAACAAAACTTCAGCCATTCATAAAGTAGATCTCCCTCCTACCAGTGGGGACCGTATCAAATTTCTACTCCATCCCCCGATATTTGTGGATTACGGCATCAGCCACCACCATGTCCTCTTCAGTCCCAGGGCTCATCAGGGACTCATGATGTAGGAGGAGACAACCCATCAAATAATGATACGAAGCTTGATCCAGTTGAAATGTCCCTTGCCCGGAAGTTCTTTGAACTTTTGAGCAAAGTGACGGAGCCCCCGATGGATGCAGCATACCATGGCTGGTAAAAGGGCCAGCTTATGGCCGAAATCCAACTTCATGGAAGAAAGAATGAGAGGGCGAATGGTCCTATCTATGGTCTGGGACCCGCCCGAGGCGATGCAGTTGCACAACTAGAGCATCAAGTATCCCGCCAGCACGCGATATGGGGAGACGAATTAGCTCGGCCACTTCTTGTGTAGTTCGCGACGTCCGGACGTGACCTCTGCCAGACTCCTTAAGGTCCAAAAAAAGATAACGAGTCCAAGTAGTGATATGGGGAGATGAACCCTCAGAGGACTTTATCTTCCTCGATGGTACAATAATTTGTGGTACACTGCCAGGATCTTCGGGTTCTCCGCCTCCAACTCTCCAAGTTTTTTATTACTCGGGGTATACTCTTCATAGGGCTCTTTGCCTTAAGGAAGTTTTGAGACGGCATGCATCTCATGCAGAGCAGTCCCATCTCGCCATCGAGCGTGAAGAAGGTCCCCAACTGACAGTTGTATAACTCCATCAGGACGACAAATATGGGCCCGTTCATCTCTAGTCCGTAACACGTACCCCTCATAGTAAAGAACAAGTTGGCGACCTTGAGTTCCCGCTTATACTTTCTCAGGTTCCACAGAGTCAGGCGACACCAGGAGATACTATAGTGTGCCCAACTAAAAATATGCAACTGCCCCATAGGATAAGAGCCCTTATTGGCAACCTGGTGGAGAAAGGTGCCTGATGCATATTTGCTTAGGTTCGACCTCAGTTCATTGCTGACGAGGTTGGGCTTCAGTCCGAGCAAGGAGTAGGAAGGTGACTCATTTGCACTATAAAATTCCCCCTTGCCCTGCCCGGTCCTACATTAAAAATTGTCCAGAGGGTTCCCCTTCGGCTCAGGGGTCGTCCCAGTCCATATGTCGAGAACCCATCATCACCTTCAGGTCCGACAAAGTCAAGTGGCGGCCCAAGGAAGGAAACGTCATCTCCGTTCTATGGAAGGTGAAAGAACAGTTCTCCCTGATCGACCCCACTTAAGAAGACTCCAACGCATCCCCGAATAGGAAGTACAGCTTCTTAAAGAAATGCGTCCCATCCTTAGCGGGGATCTCCACCGCGTTTATCTGACTCAACAGAAAAGAAGGCGTATGCTCAGCAATCTTCTGTTGGCGTTGTGGCGGGAGATCTTTGTCAAACTGTCTCATGATGGCTCCAGTCAAGTCTTTAAGGTTCATGTTCAACGGTAACAGGTTTTTCTCAAGCACCAATTCACCGGAGGGTGTAGTCGACAAAATTACTGAAAGTCAAAGGAACGTGGTCAGAACCATCAAAAGAAATACACATCCAGCATAAAACCTCTATGCGGTCGAGTAAGCCATGTTACATGATGGGTCATGCAGCATAGATCTCCTATGCGGCTCGAGTCACCCATGGGGCATGGTGGGATATGCGGCTTGCCCATCTATGCGGTAGGATTATTCATGCAGCCAGGTTGCTCATGCGGTTGGGCTACCCATACGGCAGTGAGAAGTTGGCGCATAGACGAATCTATGCCAACTGTGCATATGTGTCTCTGTGTTCAAGAACTCTAGTTCGTATTCTCCACTGAACTAACCCTTAATCGACGGCTGAACATCGTCGGGAAACAGGGAGGGGGCAGCCTCGACAACGCTGCCCTTCCCCTTGGCCGTGGCCTTGCCCTTGGGGGCCTTCTTGGCAACATCGATAGAGGAGAAAACTTTGGAAGCCATGGCAGCAAGGGGGAAGAAGAGAAGAAAGTTGGAAGATTTGAGGGTTTGTAAAGAACCTCTCTCTCTCCTCCACCCCCTTTATATAAGGCTCGGATATGTGGTAGTTGTTTGAATCCCGATCTGCCTTGATCCACGAAACAATGACGAATCCTCGTTGGTTGTGATGCTTTATCTTTTGAAAGCGGAGAATCCTGAGAGATCTGTTCGAAGAACAAAGCAAATCCTTATTAAATGATCGAACAACCTGTCAGAGCCCTCTATGCAGCAATAATACTATACAGCATGCCCTTCCTATGCGGCAAAAAGTGCTCCACCATGCTTCTTATTCAAAGTATTCCAAACTTGTCATTTTGGATACTTTGAAGGTGGTCTTGTAGAAAAATAAAAATTTTGCAGGCTGCATAAAGCTCATGCCCCTTGGAGCCGCATAGAGCACATGCCCCTTGGAGTCGCATAAAGCTCATGCCCCTTGGAGCCGCATAAGAGCATAAACAAACTTCATGCGTCCTGGACAGACTCAGAGTAAGAGGTCACATACAAAGCCCTCGACACCGTCTCCGATGACTGACATAAAGTTTTGAGCGCCTTGTGATTATCGAAAGGGGTGGCATACAAAATGACAAAGTCACATAATGCATTAATAGCCTCGACAGATGAACCATGCCACGTGTCCTCACCTGTGCGACTATGGCCCCATGTGGCCTTGTCAACAGGCGGCCTGAGTGTCCATCCGACCAAGGCCAAATAAGAGCACGTATGCGGCTACAAGACCCATGCGGCCTCGCCATCATGCGGCCAGAGTATCCATCTGACCAAGGCCAGACAAGAGCATGTATGCGGCCACAATATCGTACGGCCAGAGTGTTCATCCGACCAATGCCAAACTGTAAACCCCCTGATTTTGCAAGAATTTTAAATTAGGATTTTTCATAATTTTCTGGAATTTTCTGGAATTTTTTCTGTAATTAAAATCAGAGTTTTAATTATTAAATAATTTTTAATTGATAATAAATAGTATTAAAATATTATGGAAATAATATTTTTGAGTGTGAAATGAAAAACTGGACTTAGGGTAATTTTTCTGAAATTTATTGGGCCCCGGACCTATTTTAAAACACCTAAAAGCATTTATTTATTAATTAAGTATTTATTTATTTATTTATTTATTTATTTATTTATTTATTTATTTCCGGCCCAAAACCTAGCCCATTTCAGCCCGCGGCCCACCTAGCCGGCCCATTGGCCATCCGGGTCGGGTCGGGTCCACCCGAACCCGACCCGCCGCCACCCAAACCCGCTGACCCAGTCCCCCAGCCCCGCGTGGCCGCTCTGGCGCTCGCGTCCCCCGCCGCATCCGGCGGCCAGCCCCCATGACCCCGCTCCTCCCGTTCCGGCGCCACGTCCCCCTCCTCCTCCGCCCTTCCCGGCTGACCCCCACGCCCTCTCCGCATATATAAACCCCCTCCCCTTCTCCCCTCCGGCCACCACGAACCCCCACCGGAACCCCGCCGCCGCGCCTGAGCTCCTCCTCCGCCGCTGCAACTCCTCCTCCTTCTCCCCTCTCCTTCCTCCTCCGTCCCCGACTACCCAGCGCCCTCTTCCCCTTCCTCCTCCCACTCGAGCAGCCGCCTCGGGCCGCCCCTCCGCTTCGACGCCGCCCTCGACCCCGACAGCAGCCCGACGAGCCGCCCCAGCCCCTCTCAGGCGCGCCTCCGGCTGCCCCTCCGCCTGAGCTCAGCAAACCCTAACCCTAACCCTAATTTCTCTTCTTCGTGTCGGACACGACACAGGACACGAGAAATTCCAATTTTTTGAGCCCTGTTCAGGTACGTGTAACTTTCTCCTCGCTGCCCCGTTTTTAATTTCGTAAATTGCGTTGTGAAGCCTGTATGACCCTCTCGGTGCCCGGACAAATCGCTCGGGGCATCGCGTCCTGTGGTGATCGCACACCGCGATCCAAAAATAGGAAAAACAATGACCCGATTCACCCCGGAACTGGGTACGCCTCGCCAAACGGGACGACTTGGTCGCGCGCGGTCTTCACAGATACGTCCGCGTCATTGATACGGACGTGTGAGATTTCGTAGAAGTCGATTCGGGTGTGCGTGCACACCGGGATCAACGCGTATCCGCGGACACCGTCCCGTATCCGCCTTTTTCGAATCACACCCTAACTTTCTGTGTACACGTCGGATCGAAACGAAACTTGCGCCATCGGACTCGTAACAATACGCTGGTCCTGTGACCCAATTTTGGTTCGATTCTGAGAACGTTGACGAAATCGCGTGTCGTGAGCCCCACAAGTCCCGCTCGACGGGCGATTTTGTGATCGGCTCATCGGAATCCAATTTTGGAAGTTCCATTGGGTTCGTATCATCGTTCCTGACCTGTTGACACTAAGTTTGGTAAATTTGGAGACCTTTGACCCTGACATATTTTTCGGTGCAAAGCGGGCCCACATGCGGACCCCGTTTTGACCCAAAATTGTCGTTTTTGCCCTTGTCTCCAAATTAGACTCAAGGATAGACGTTTTTAGCTATTTGATGTCTTCTGAGCATGATGGTAATGTTTATTTCAGCATCCGGACACATTTCTAGAAATTTCTCGAGGATAGAACTCTAGTTGGGATCCAAACATCAGGCAAGTACCTGCACTTCAAGTTTAATCTTTATATTGTGATAATTAGTTCCTTGCTTTACTAGTACCATTGTATGATTACACTTAGTGTTGGGATTTGGAGTTCATGTCTTGCTTTTCGTGTCGGGTGGGAGAATACTAGGAGGCATATAGTTTACCCTTCCCTCTGTCGTGACTAATAGCTGTTGGTATATGACTGTACCATCAGCTGAATCTCGATTAGTCCTGTCTGATAGCCGTCTATGACGGCCTGATTAGCCTTATAAGCCTCTACTTGCCAACTATGTATTCTAAATACACAATTTCACACACATAGTTTTTTGTCTTGTTGCAGTTCCATTTTCTTGTCTCAATATATTCCTGTTTTACTCATGTCCCTGGTTTATAGCAATTAATCCTGTTTTACTTATATTCCAGATTTTAGTGCTCAACCTTTAATTAATTTTACTACTTATTATGCATATCTTATCATGATACTTAGTCAGTTCTTTTCTACTTGTCATAAATATTTAGTTTAATCTTTGTTGTGCATTTGGTACTTTGCTCCTTTCCTGACTGGATCCGTTGACATATTAGGCGATGATGAGGACTATGCCCCCATCTTTTATGGCCCATATGACGTAGCAGATGGTATATTTGAGGAGCCGGTTCCTACTCAGGAGACTACTTTTGAGGAGTAGTCAGCCAGTTAGCTAGTATTTTCTTTGAGCACAGTACTCGGGTTTGTCCCCAATTTATCTTCTGGTTCTGTATTAAACTGTGGATTTGGATGTCACAAGTTGTCTTATGAAATCATAGCATTCCTATTTCCTGTTATTTTCCTTGCCTATTTATTCTTGTGGATGAGATAGATTTTAAATAACCTGGGAATATGATCTAGACAACGTACTACCGCCGACACTGCAGCGTAGGCTGGACGTACCCACATACTCGTGTCCGAATATCCGGGTGCGGGTCGGGCCACGTTTTTGTGGTGTCCCATGCAGGTCAACGACTAAATTGTTTGGTTTCAACTTAGGGACCGAACAGGCCTGCAATAAGATAGGATAAGTTTTAGGATCTTATCCACTTGCTTGAATCGTTCATGACATCTATCTCGGATTCGAATTATTTTTTGACTTGTATCCTGTTCTTGTGCGCCTTTTATCGTTTATTTTTGGATGCAGAGTAAATGACCTATCAGCAAGCGACGAGATTCCTAGAAGATCACCACGAGGTGCTGTGATAAACCAACAAGCTCTACCAGCACCCGAACCGAGACCACCCTTGGTACCACAAGCAACACTCTTCCGACACGCCCAGCAGCAGCAGAGGAATCCACCCCAAGGACACGGACCAGCTTACGCAATGACCGTGGAGAACGCGCAGACTCTTGGAGCAGCTAATGCGCGTAAGTGATTTGTAGCTGCCGTTTCTAGCATTGTTTAGCTCGTGCCTATTGGTTCGTGACCTCAGCCCCAACCTAGTAATTTTGAACTTGCTAATAACCTAGTATGCTTTTGTAGAGTCTTTTGTTAGTATGCTTATTGTGTGTGGTTTTGTGAACTTAAATAATTTTACCTCCTTTCATCATCATCTAGCGCACTTAATTTTGCTGTACTTGACTTATGCTGCTATTCTATAGCCTAGTTTTGCAAGCTTACTCTTTATCGGACTTGTTCATGATATATGTGTTATTGGGACCTGATCAACCCCACTAATACAAGTGTCTATTCAGAATCAGTGTATTACGGTCTGATCAACCTTAGTGTATTTTGGTTCGCACTTCGCACGACTACCTTATGTAGATTGAGATATATAGTTGGCTAGTATACTTGCCCTCTAAATATGTTCGAGCATACCGTATCAGTTACATAACTGTACTAATACGAGCATGCAAACAAATGATTACCAGAATAGAATTTCAGTCCACAACTGCTTGACAAATTCCCATTTGAATTCTTTAAACGTCTTGATTCCGATACTTCTATTCTATTACCCCTCCCTTGAACTCTTTATTATTGATCTTTGTCTTCCCTTATTTCGGAAAGACGAAACCTCATGCTTGGTGTAAGTTTGATACACAGAGAATACTAGATATGTCCCGTAGGTCGATCACATACTTGAGGATTATCTAACATATCATATATGATCGGCGTTAAAGTTTCGAGGATTGAATGACATGAGTAAACATATTAAGGAATATTTTCTTAAGGTTTATAGCCTTATGTGATAGATGGGTAAATTCTAAGTTGGGTAGCAGTGCATTGTCAACTCAAGATAAATTCCTTTTAGATTGTGACCGAGTAAGATTAGATTGGGAGAGGTTCAAGCCATTCTAATTTTGAAAAATTAGAGGATAAAAATATAGAATTTCAGACTTGAACATTGGTGGACTACATTTAAATTAGTTTTCAACTTGATAATTTGAATTAAGAATTAAAATTTGATGGTTGGACTACCTAGTTGGAATATTGAGGATGTGAATGGAATTTAAAAAGTTGAAGCATACAATTATGAATGGGAATACTATTGTACTCGAATCACTTCTAGAGGAAATTATGATAGTTTGAATCGTGAGGCAAATTTATATGCGTATGCAAATCTTGAAGATGTTATATGGACTTAATTTAAAATTTGCCTGTGGATAATTTGTGGAAGTAAGAAGTAATAACCATAGGTTGAATTTTGATTGGAACAGTAGTCATCTTAACCTTGGAGTGATTGCAGTGGATATGATTAGGATTCTAATTATCGCTAGGAGATTGCGATTGATGTACATGAAGGGTTAACAGATTATGGTTTAATTTTAATTTCGAGGACAAAATTTTTATAAGTTGGGTAGATAATAAACCCCCTGATTTTGCAAGAATTTTAAATTGGGATTTTTCACAATTTTTTGGAATTTTCTGGGATTTTTTTTGTAATTAAAATCAGAGTTTTAATTATTAAATGATTTTTAATTGATAATAAATGGTATTAAAATATTATGGAAATAATATTTTTGAGTGTGAAATGAAAAACTGGACTTAGGATAATTGTTCTAGAATTTATTCGGCCCCGGACCTATTTTAAAACACCTAAAAGCATTTATTTATTAATTAAGTATTTATTTATTCATTTATTTATTTTCGGCCCAAAACCCAGCCCATTTCAGCCCGCGGCCCACCTAGCCGACCCATTGGCCATCCGGGTTGGGTCGGGTCCACCCGAACCCGACCCGCCGCCACCCAAACCCGCTGACCCAGTCCCCCAGCCCCGCGTGGACGCTTCGGCGCCCGCGTCCCCTGCCGCATCCGGCGGCCAGCCCCCACGACCCTGCTCCGCCCGTTCCGATGCCACGTCCCCCTCCTCCTCCGCCCTTCCCGGCTGACCCCCACGCCCTCTCCGCCTATATAAACCCCCTCCCCTTCTCCCCTCCGGCCACCACGAACCCCCACCGGAACCCCGTCGCCGCGCCTGAGCTCCTCCTCCGCCGCTGCAACTCCTCCTCCTTCTCCCCTCTCCTTCCTCCTCCGTCCCCGACTACCCAGTGCCCCCTTCCCCTTCCTCCTCCCACTCGAGCAGCCGCCTCTGGCTGCCCCTCCGCTCCGACGCCGCCCTCGACCCCGACAGCAGCCCGACGAGCCATCCCAGCCCCTCTCCGGCGCGCCTCCGGCCGCCCCTCCGCCTGAGCTCAGCAAACCCTAACCCTAACCCTAATTTCTCTCCTTCGTGTCGGACACGACACAGGACACGAGAAATTCCAATTTCTTGAGTCCTGTTCAGGTACGTGTAACTTTCTCCTCGCTGCCCCCGTTTTCAATTCCGTAAATTGCGTTACGAAGCCTGTATGACCCTCTCGGTGCGCGGACAAACCGCTCAGGGCATCGCGTCCTGTGGTGATCGCACACCGCGATCCAAAAACAGGAAAAATAACGACCCGATTCACCCCGAAACTGGGTACGCCCCGCCAAACGGGACGACTTGGTCGCGCGCGGTCTTCACAGATACGTGCGCGTCGTTGATACGGACGTGTGAGATTTCACAGAAGTCGATTCGGGTGTGCGTGCACACCAGGATCAACGCGTATCCGCGGACACCGCCCCGTATCCGCCATTTCTGAATCACGCCCTAACTTTCTGTGTACACGTCGGATCAAAACGAAACTTATGCTATCGGACTCGTAGCGATACTCTGGTCCTGTGACCCAAGTTTGGTTCGATTCTGAGAACGTTGACAAAATCGCGTATCGTGGGCCCCACAGGTCCAGCTCGACGGGTGATTTTGTGATCAGCTCATCAGAATCCAATTCTGGAAGTTCTGTTGGGTTCGTATCATCGTTCCTGACCTGTTGACACTAAGTTTGGTGAATTTGGAGACCTTTGACCCTGACAAATTTTTTGGTGAAAGCGGGCCCACATGCGGACCCCGTTTTGACCCAAATTTGCCGTTTTTGCCCTTGTCTCCAAATTGGACTCAAGGACAGGCATTTCTAGCTATTTGATATCTTCTGAGCATGATGGTAATATTTATTTCAGCATCCGGACACATTTCTAGAAATTTCCCGAGGATAGAACTCTAGTTGGGATCCAAACATCAGGCAAGTACCTGCACTTCAAGTTTAATCTTTATATTATGATAATTAGTTCCTTGCTCTACTAGTACCATTGTATGATTACACTTAGTGTTAGGATTTGGAGTTCATGCCTTGCTTTTCGTGTCGGGTGGGAGAATACTAGGAGGCATGTAGTTTACCCTTCCCCCTGTCGTGACTAATAGCTGTTGGTACACGACTGTACCATCAATCGGATCTCGATTATTCCTGTCTGATAGCCGTTTATGACGGCCTGATTAGCCTTATAAGCCCCTACATGCCAACTATGTATTCTAAATACACAATTTTACACACATAGTTTCTTGTCTTGTTGCAGTTCCATTTTCTTGTCTCAATATATTCCTGTTTTACTCATGTCCCTGGTTTATAGCAATTAATCCTGTTTTACTTATATTCCTGATTTTTAGTGCTCAACCCTTAATTAATTTTACTACTTATTATGCATATCTTATCATGATACTTAGTCAGTTCTTTTCTACTTGTCATAAATATTTAGTTTAATCTTTTTGTGTATTTGGTACTTTGCTCCTTTCCTGACTGGATCCGTTGACATATTAGGCGATGATGAGGACTATGCCCCCACCTTTTATGGCCCATATGACGTAGCAGATAGTACATTTGAGGAGCTGGTTCCTACTCAGGAGACTACTTTTGAGGAGTAGTCAGCCAGTTAGCTAGTATTTTCTTTCAGCACAGTACTCGGGTTTGACCCCGATTTATCTTCTGGTTCTATATTAAACTGTGGATTTGGATGTCACAAGTTGTCTTATGAAATCATAGCATTCCTATTTCCTGTTATTTTCCTTGCCTATTTATTCTTGTGGATGAGATAGATTTTAAATTACCTGGAAATATGATCTAGACAGCGTACTACCGTCGACACTGCGGCGTAGGCTGGACGTACCCACGTACTCGTGCCCGAATATCCGAGTACGGGTCATGACACAAACTAGAGCCCGTATGCCGCCATGACGCTATATGGCTATGATGTTATACGTCTCTCGGTTCATAGGATCTTTTCTATTATAACTAAAGAAGATTTCTTGCACGATCAGTTCTGATAACGTCTCCAGTTGACCAAGTCATGCACACAACGGGTTAAAAAAAACCTCGAGATCTCTTCAAATAACATATCTCAACCAAGACCATGTGGTAATCTACCCATGGCATGCGGCTACAGTTGCAACCGCTTTCTGTTGAATGAGCCTTATGCGATAACTAAATAGAGACATGTGCGACACCTATGGCCCATCAGCACGATAGCTATAAATATGAGCAACTTGAATATTCTAAAGGTTGACTTTTTTTTCTCCACCCTTAGGAGAGCAACCGGTATAAGAAAGAGAGAGAGAACAGAGAAGAGCTTCCTCACTCCCGCACCAGACCGTCAACGGAGTAAAAGAGTCATTGCAGCACTCGATCTCCATCGTCACCCCCCCAGAATCAAAAATTATACTTATATTGTCTGTCTAGGGTCTTTTTGTACTTTCTTTAGTTTATTGATTAAATTAAGCTCTTTTAGACTTTCAAATTTAATGACGAACATTAGGGATAGAGATGGAGCTGAGGACTAAATGGTAATACCCCTCATAGCCGAGTGGGACCTCTTTTGCCCTTCGGTCCTCTCTGCCAACCTCTGAATGGCAAGCTCTATAGACCTAACTTCCCTTAGAACTATATTGAAGGTGGCATAATAATGCCCCACCATAAGCTGTTGGAGCTCCAACTGCAAGCCCTGCTCAAACCTCCTGGCTTTATCTTCATCGGAAGCTACCATGTGTGATGAAAATTAACTGAGCCTACAGAACTCTACCGCATACTGATTTACGGTCCTCGTTTGCTGACAAAGGTTGATAAAATATTATTGGAGCTGGAACTTGATTGTAGTGTGAAAGAACTTCTCCTAGAGGCGCTAGATGAATGTCTCCCAAGCAATATGTTTCGGAAGAGCCATATCCTGCGCTAACCACTAATATCATGCTATATCTGACAACTAAAGCTTTACCACTGCTACCTTATCCTCTGCGAGAGTCCTGGCTGCCTCTATAAGAGCCTCGATATCCTGGAACTAAGAATTGGCTGACACTACATCCTTAGTACCAATGAATTGAGTCGGTCGTAGTTGACTGAAATTGGAAGCTGAGTTATGAATGTGTCGTCCATTCGCCTCTAATGTTACTGTAACTCCCTGACATATGGTGTTGTTGGTAAGCTCCTGGCCCTATTGCAACTGCTGGTACAACTAAACTACTTGTTATTAGACCTCAATCTGATGTTGATGGTGTTGCTATTATTTTTGCTATTGTATCTCCATAATGCCCCTCATCATCTCGAGTTTGTCATATAAATCTAACTGTGCCGGCTGTACGGAAGGAACTGATGGAACTTGCTAGGCTGACTGAACTGGATAAACTGACTGGACAAGAGTGAACTGAGCTGCTAGCTGATGCTGGGATGGTGATAGCACCAGACTCTAAGAAGATGGGATCTTATGCTGTCCTGCTGCCTGAACTGCGGGAGGAGATGGAGCAATAAAATCTATGAAATAAGAAGCATGCAGTATGTCCCTAAAAGATAAGGACACAAGATATCAATAATGGACAGGAATATAGGAAGGATATATCAAGCATGTTCAAATTTCAAGGAAAGCGGGAAGAGCAATAAGCAAGAGGAGATCAACTGAATATAAATACATGGGATTCAGATTCTAACAAGATGAATCCCCTAAAAGTCTAAAAAAGACCTGCCCATACTAAAACCTTGTCACGTCCCCATAATACTGGAGAGCAGGGATAGGCAAAGTCAGCTACATATATCTGAGTACAAAAGCACCTCGAGATACGGTCACAGCTGTCTAATAGACAAATGGTAGGACTCTAACATGTTATGACGTCAGTCCTAAGGCCGACAAATTCTACTATCTCAATCCAACAATAATAAGTAACAAGCGTATATCATACATGAAAGTATAATCATGAAGCTACTGAATACAAAATACTAGCTATAGTAAAGTACAAATATACATGATCAATATAATAGCCATAGTCTAATATATACATCAAGTAAACGAAGTCAGAGGAAAAGTCTCAAAATAAAGGGATAACACTGGCCCTAGCTAAATACCACACCAAAATAAAGTACATAACGAATGATAAGGAAAAGGAAACCCACTCGCATGCCCGGAACGCTAAACTACGAGTAGAGCAAAGATGGAAGAATCCTCAGGCTCTACGGTAAATCTGGCTAAACAAAACCAGTAGGTTCAGATCCCAAATAGTTAATACCACAAGGAAGCCCAAGCTTAACGACAAAACCCACAACAAACAACAATGACAATAAATAAATGCATATCAAGACTCGTGTTGTACCAATGCACTCATCTCGAAATTAAAGAAGATAAAATAAAAGCTGAACAAATATCTATGGAAAATATAAGCCGACAAGCGACAAGGAAGCTTAGGAACTACTCAAAATCAGAACCACAACCCTTAAACCAAACAAGGACCTGGATTACAGATCTTTTTTCGAGCAGAACTTAGCCCCTAGCCACTTAACGACACATATGACAATACATAAGCATATAAAATAATGCGCAACCAAAAGAGCACGGCCAAACATTTTCTATGACTTGCTACAAATTAACTAGCTAGGGTTATCACAAGTTATAGTTACTAACATATGCAATTTGAGGAACTTCGCTACCACCTACGCTGTAGACATGCATTTGGCCAAGGGGGTGGCGACTTGAAGGGCAAAATAACATATCACGAACAACCAAGAAGAAAAACTCATGGCACAAATAAAAACAAAAAAATATTTTCCTACCGAAGAATATCTCAAAACATAAAGCTTGTCTCATCACTCCCTACTGAAGAAGATATTATCACTCTACATCAGCAGAGGCTATCTAGAGTAGTCAAGGGCCTACGCTAATCAGGGTTATCCCTGCCACTGTGGGGGCTCATAGAGACATAAGTCATTTGTAGCACAAAGTTTCCTCTCCTCCCAATGATCTATGTAAGTTTACTAGTCAATTATCTTATCAATTCATTTTCAATTCTCAAGTTGTGGATACACGAGAATCATCCTAGAATGATAACCTATGGGTACGTGTCATTTACGAGTTATTATTGGTGAATGTTCTCATATCTCACAACACGCAATACACTGGAGAAAATTGACACTTGATTGTCCAATGCCAAGATGCAATAAATTTGACACACAAAAAATATTCCACGGTGTCGTGATGTATATAAACTCGTGTCAAGCATAAAAAAGGAAATAAATATTAAAAAATATATAATATCATAATATTATGCTATGGAATCTATATAGTAGAAGAAAAAAAAGCAAAACAGACAAAAATAGGCAAAACGGACCAAAACAGGCAAATTCAGCAAAAAATAAACAAAACCGGTATCCCGACAGTATACTGTGTTGGCACAAGCATGTCACGGTCAGTTCAATTTTGATAATCGATAAAATCTTGATTTAATATATACAAGTACAAACTGAAGACTCCTACATACAATACTGCAACATTGCAACAGTACAAGATTGACAAAGATTACAACAGAAGAATTTGTGATTTCAATTTGGTCTATGTATTTGAAGTTTATTTTGAGTCTAGGGATATGTACATCACGTTGCACTAGCATTAGGAAGCTCAAACCTATACCATATTCGGTCTTCTCAAAACTGACTCAAATCCAATATTCAGGCCACAAAACCAAGTCTAAAAATGGCCCTATACCTAGTCAAACCTGGACTAAACTATTCTGGTCTAAGGAGACAGAGTTTAGGCTGAACATATTTCGAACTCGGGCCAAACTCGGTTCCCCTAGGATCCAATCTTCCTGGATTGTCTCGGTCGTCCACATGATCAGGGTGCAACATTTAAATTTATGAACGGTGGGCACCGAATTCTAACCGAATTTGGTTCAAAAAACCCTATAAATAGAGATAAAATTTCACCATTCCAAATCACTCAATTTCATTCAATCATGTTGTCTCTTTTATATTCTTTACGTAAGCTACAAATGTTCCATTCCCATGAGCAACTATTATGACCTTCTAGTGCCAAGTGTGATCTTGGTTAGAAGTCTCGAAGAGTCGTAAAAGCTTGAAAATCAAGTTTTCGTTCAAGTATTTGAAGTTGGCGAGTGCTTTAGATCAAAGCTCATGGTGTTGTAAGAAGTTGGCAAGCCTTTGGATCAAAGCATGTGTTGTAAGCTATTTTATAAATAGTAGATTCACATGGAGCAGAGTTCTCGAGACTAGATTAGTCCTACACGTGGGAAACCAGTATACATCACGGTGTTAGCGTTTGTGAATTGTTACTTAGTATTTACTTTTCTTAGTTATTCTATACTCATTGCATATTTTCATACTTATCCGTATATATTGTTAAGTTGGTAATTGCCTTAAGTTTTAATTGGATTATTTTCATACACACACACTCTATTCATCCCCCTATAGAGTTACCGTTTAATTGGTATCAAAGCGAGGACTCTTTATCAAGACTAACAATCTTGAATAGATCTATGGCAACTACTAGATCCATTTACTCCAACAATGGTGAAGGCCAGTCCACAAATAGGCTACCCCTATTTGATGGTACCAACTACACATACTAAAAAATACGTATGAGATAATATTTCAAGTCTTTTAATTTTGACTTATGGACAATTGTTATTGATGGCTATAAAAAGCTTGCTAGAATTATTGTTGTTGGTACCATGTATAAAAGCCTAATGATAAATTCACTGAGATGAAAAAAAAATCAAGCCAGTCTTGATGCTAGAGCCATTAATGCTTCATTTTGTGTTGTAGACAGGACTGTATTCAATAGAGTATACACAGGTACCACTTCACATGAGATTTAAAAACTACTTGAGGTAACTCATGAAGAAACTTCACAAGTGAAGGAATCCAAGATTAGCAGTTTGATACAAGATATGTGGCATTTAAAATGAAGCCAAATGAGATTATTACACAAATGTTCACAAGATTTCTTGATAATGTTATCCTCTATCTTCTCATGGTAAGGAGTACAACAATCATAAAAAGATTCACAAAGTACTTAGAGGACTCACCAAGAATTTGAACCCTAAAGCAACGACGATCATAGAAGAAAATAATCTCACCACAATGTCAATTGAGACACTCATGGGTAAGCTAATAATACATGAGTTGGATCTCAAAGACTTTGAGGAAACAACTCCAAAAAAGAATACAATCGCCTTCATAGATCATCACAAGAAAGTCTAAGAATATGAAACTGAAGACAAGAAATCAAATAATGAGGATCTAGTCCTCATATCCAGGAACTTCAGAAAATTCTTGAAGTTTGAGAAATCAAACCGAAAGAAGGAGTACGATGAAGAAGAATATGTATACTACAATTGCAAGAAAGCTGGCCACATCAAGAAAGACTGTCTTACAACAAGAAAGGGAAGTCGCTATGAACATTCAAGCAAGAGAAAGACTTCATCAAAAAATTATGCAAACACAAGCATATGGTGCGAAAGCGAAGCAAGCGATTCTTAAGAAGAAGACAATCATCACAAAACTGCAAATGTATGCCTAATGGCATTAACAGACAATGTAACTACGAATTCTCCCTATAAAATTTTACTTTTGATGAATTATCTAATACTTTTAGTAATTTGCTAGAAGATCATAGAAAGTTGAGGAATAAATATAAATAAATTAGGAAAGAACTTCAGGACTTACAAACTGAGTATATAAAACAGTCTCAGTTATTTGATGAGATTGAATCCACTTCCAATGACACGAATGAGATATCTTCTTTAAAGTAAAGTTTGCATAAAAGCCTTGGAAATATTGAAAAGAGTAAACAAGAGAATGCAAAACGTAATAAACTCTATGAGTCAAAAGAAGAAATATGACTTAGCTGCACTTAGAATAGATGCACTTACTGCTAAGTACAATGAAGTCTATGACAACTATAAAAAGTTAGAGATTAAATTGAGGAAACATATAGTATAACCTATAACCCAATTTAACACAAGATACGTGACAAAACACCAGGTCACTCACAACAAGACACACGCAAGAAAAGCTAAAACTTCTAGTAACCATGATTTTTATTACAAGTATCCATGAAAATCACATCACACCACTGCACATATTCACAAAGTTGCACCCAACTTTAATGTTCATGCTACTTGTCATTACTGTGGTGCTCATGGACACGTTTTAACTCATTGTAGAACTAGAATGCTAGTTGATACGAATGTTTATATGTGGGTTCCAAAAACTAACACTACATAATAACCCTCAAAGAAGTAGGTACCAAGGGTACATCTTTAACTTTTGTTGTAGGTGGACCAACCTACGAATGCTAGAAGCAAATGGATTCTCGATAGCGGGTGCTCACAACATATGACGGGTGACGCTACTCTTTTTGCAATGCTATCGATAAAAAATAAAGGATATGTCTCCTTCGAAAATAATCTTAAAGGCCACATTATCAGTAACGACAATATCAGTAAATCTTATTTTTCTATTATTAAGAATGTATATCTTGTAACAGAATTGAAACATAACCTTATGAGTATTAGTCATCTAATTGACAATGATTATGCAGTCAATTTTGTTAAAGACAAATGTCTTATTAATGTTTTATCTAGTAGAAAAAACTATATATTAAGGAATTAGGGAAGATAACATATATGTCTATTATTTGTCGAAAAATACTAATTGTAGCATTCACTACCCAAAATATCGTATACAAATAATAATTAAATAAATAGAATACACTAGTAAATTTGATGAGAATTTTTGTTTTGAAATACTAAGTATAGTCTTATAATGATAATAATGGAACACTAGGCTACATATGGCTCATGGAGGATCATAATTAATATTTAAAATCATGTTTAGGCTATTTTAGAATTTTAGGAATTATTCTAGAATTTTTAGATAATTAAAATCTAAAAAATCTAATTTTCTGGGGCTTTCAGAATTTACTATAAAACCATGCATGCATATTTTGCTACTAAAAATTTATTTTATGATTATAAGATATATAAATATTTTTTAATTTAATTGGATTTTATGTAATTATTCAATATTTATTTGAAGTTATTTGGATTATATATACACTTAATATTGGATAGATGCTAATTTAGTGTTAATGGATATAAATAAGATTAATTATAAATTATATGTACTATCTTTGATTCTATATAATATTATAAATTATTTAGAAAATAAAAACTATATTTTAAATTAATCATAATCCTAATCCTAAGTCTACTAGGAAAGCAACTTCATCCATATCATATCCTAACAAATCAACTTCGACCCATTTAAATTAAATCCTATCTATTAAAGTATATAAATTTGAAATAAATAAATATATAATAACTTTCCTTTTTATTTCTATCATTCAAAATTCATCTCTATTTTTCGTCCAAAATAGTTCCAAACTTTGCCACAAAACAACCATATTTTGCAACAGCTGCATCGACTTGGAAATGACATATCTCCAAACTCCGAGCTCCGATTCATGTCTAGTTTTTTTTGTTAAAAGCGTATCAAGTTAATATTTTATAATATATATTTTAGTAGATTCAATTCAAAGTATATAATTCTGTAAAATTAATTTAGTATCAATTGTTCAAAATATGACCATGTCTCATTGTTTTCGAGATTTCGGGAGATCGCAAACTCGTTTTCATGAACCGTTTGAAGTTTCAGAAAGATGACATAAAAATTTATAACATACATATTTTTTCAAAATTAATAGTTAGTTTATTATTATGCTTAATTCGTTGAACATAGGGATAATTAGTGAACCAATAAAATTATAATATGTAAGCCATATTGACATTATCTTTTTACCGAATCGAGATTCGATGAAACCGTCAATTCAGGCCTTCTTATAACACTAAAATCTATATGATTTCACATTTAAATCTAGGTTTTATATTAGTTGACTTTTTGGTTAACGGGATTTCTCAATTTGTGTGCCACGGATCCCGAATTTATAAATTTGATTATTTGGACCAAAATTTAGGTTTAACATTAAAATCAGAATATAATGAGAATAAAATAGTATTTTAGATTATTTTATTAAAAAGTAAAATAGATTAAAATAGGAAACCTATTTAGCCACTTTTGTAAATCTAACTTATTTTAAATTATGTGACAGAATAGATCGGGCATACGACGTCTTGAGTTTGTGACTTCATCATCTTCCAAAGTAGGCAAGTATCACTATGACCTATAATGTCAAGCCCCGGATTTCGAAGAATCGCTAACCATCCCCCGGGCGTGATGCTGGACGAGGGTAAGGCGCGCCCGCACATGGCCTAGCATAATGATATATATTTAGAAACACATCAGTAGAGTTCAGAAGCTAAATATTTAGATGTTGACACGAACAAAATTTCTCTTTATTGATAATATACATCTTTGTTACAGACTCTTTACTTAAAAATAAGGGGTACCGCGCGGGCTTACAAGATAGACGCAAATGAGATAGCCGTTTCATACATTACATCCTTTACTAGAACTTCAAAAAATAATAGACACATTCAGACAAAGCTATCACCTTTCCTCGGAGCTGTATAAGATGTGTGCACAAGCTTCAGATATTTTGTACAAGTTCCAAAAGGCACAAACAGAGTGCACCGAGTAATGGACTGGTTGGGAGGGGGAAGCTTCAGCTCCTCGTCGTGTCGCCTTGGCTCGGGGAACCTGCTGCAACGAGGGTCAGTACTTTGAAAAGTACCGGTGAGGGCGAGCTAACCCAACTAACCAAATTGACATAATATTCAGGTGAGGCAAACAAATTATTAATGTGGACTTTCTATCTTGCCTTAGTTCGAGTCACAGCATGGAATATATATATATAAATGACTGAATAATTGTGCCACCGTTTGGTGGCTTTTTACTTGCGGTGTTGCACCCACCTGCACAAGACTTACCATGTTCTTCCCTGTCAAGAAGACATCATTAGCTTAAACAAATAATGCATTAATATATTGGGTTCTGGCACACATTAATACCGTAGACAATAGCTACAGTAAGACGGTGATCCTTGCAGCACGGATAGCAAGCCCCGTTACACGACTCTGTGTTACCCGTGCTAGTCTTGCTAGGGAAGCTATCCGAGTTCCGCCCGGAATGAATCATCCCCAGTGACCTGGAGACCATTCTTAGGAACCAAATCTTGTGCACAAGTTGTCCGACCAAACGACGTCTCAATACTAAGTTAATAAATAAAGCATTTTAAGCCATCAGAATGAACATAACTACTGTAGCACAGTGCGATTGGCATAGTCTACTTAAGTGATCACATTTGAAATATGTTGCATTACTCATTCGCACAGTTATAAATAATAAGTTCTAGCTATAACTGAAGCATAAATAGATAGATGCATAATGGACAAGCACGCATATAATATGATCGTACGGAAATTTATATGAAAAGCATCAGTATTCCAAGTTACTTATTGTTATCGTGACTCATTTATTATTATTCTTATGGTATCATTGATCGAAAAGTACAAACGAGTCCTATTGTTAAGAATGAAGACTTGGAAGAAGGGAGCTAATCAAAAGTAATGCCACTCACAAGAACGAGAATCGGGGAAGAGAAAGGAGATATTCAAGACTCTGCTCTCGCATCGCCTATACGATCACCTGTACGTACCAACATATGATCAATATCTCCTGCCTCGGTCTCCCAGATTTTGATACAAAAATATGAAGTTCAAGAAACGAAGACAATAAAATTCATCAAAATCATTCAAGAAAATGCAAGTCACAAAACCAACAAGAAAGCAACCAAGCGGCATCAAAAATGGGCAAGAAAACAAAATGCAATAGAAAGGCCCCACGCAACTCTGCCGTCGAGTCCTTCCTCGAGGTACGATCCACTGAATGTGGGACTTAATTTCGAAGAAACCAACCCATAATGAGAAAAGGATATTGATTTAATCTCTTCCGATCGAACGATACCAAGATTTTTTAGCTGCACTTCCCGAATAAGGGGAACGGGATACTACATATGTTGCCTCTGTTCTATGCTGCATGTTGTTCTTTGCTTGTTATTGTTTGTTTTACCTTTTCTATTTCTATAATGCATGAGAGTTATACTTAATTATCGATACCATACATGTCCACTTATTATTTTCATCCAATGTTCATTATTTAATGTTTAAGTTTACAGTTAATGTTAAAGTGGTCATGTTTTAATGTGAGAGAGTCGGGAGGGAGAATACAATTAGTATGAATGTGTTCTATGCAATGTTCAAATCCATAATGTCAATGTTGATAGTAGTCGTTACACCTCACGTACCGACTGTCATTTGTCCTAATCCATCCACATGCGAAAAACTTGTATTATAAAACATATTGTACACGTGACTTGATTTATGTCGTTATATTGTCTAGTTGTCCATCTTTTTTTTGTATATACTTTCCTAGTGTTACCATGTCAAAGTTGTACTCTTCTCATCATGTCATATCTTGCCCATAGTTTCTTTTTTCCTTTACTATTATATGTTCATACATGTATATTATATTGTGTAGTGTAGTGTTATGGAGATCTTGCTCCAATCCCGACTGGATATATTTTTCAGCTTTAGATGACGTAATTTGTTCCGAGGTCTATTGTGTGTATCTTGGTGATAATAACATTACCAACGTGTTGGTCTCTTCTACAAATATGGAGTAGGATAATTCTTCCTTATGATTTTGTATTATTCTTACTTAGTAGGCTTAGTGGACTTTAGTTTTAGTTGTATCTATTTTATTCTACCGGGTTTATTTTTGAGACCATCTTGAGTTATAGTGAATTATTTCTTTAAGTAAATTATTGAGACTATAAAGTTTAATTCCTTGTCATGACTTAGTTGTGGATTATATGTATCTTGTACTTGTTATGGACCATTTTTTATGATAGACAACGTACTACCACCGATATTGTGGTGTATGCTCGACTTGGCCACGTACTCGTATTCCAAAAGTGGAAGCGGGTCATGACAAGTTTTTATGGTGGCCTATGCAGGTCAGATTTTACAAAAGATTGCGAATTCATGGTGGTACTTAAGTTAGTTGTACTACTGCTAGACTGCGAATATGATTGAAGATAGGGTTTAGAATAACTTTAGGAGAGTTATATCATCCACAAATAGAATTTCCAACCGTAAGAGTCTTCTATCCTTTTTATATCTCATATGCATCTTGCTTGATTTCGTCCTTGATTTCTTCGATCTGTTTGTATCTACCATCCTAACCATGTCCTTTACGTCCCTTTCAGTTAGTAATGGTTGCCTAATTATTGTGTATATTTAGTAAGTTAATGTTAGACCATAGTCATTTAAATACCCATTGATTGTATTCTTTTTATTTTTTCGACCCATCATTACTCTATACATCAACCTAGAAAGCTATTATTATATTACTATAGAAATTGCTTGTATATGTTACTATATATATAGTTACTTTTGTTATTTGATTTTTGAGAACAAAAATATTTTAAGGGAGGTAAGTAGTAGCATTCGCTACCCAAAATATCGTACAAGAATAATAATTAAATAAATAGAATACACTAGTAAATTTTATAGAATTTTTTGTTTTAAAATACTAAGTATAGTTTTATAATGATAATAATGTAACACTAGGCTACATATGGCACATGGAGGATCACAATTAAGATTTAAAATCATGTTTAGGCTATTTTAGAATTTTAGGAATTTTTTTCTAGAAATTTAAGATAAGTAAAACCTAAGAAAGCTAATTTTATAGGGCTTTAAAAGTTTACTATAAAAAAATACATATATATTTTGCTACAAAATATTTATTTTATGGTTATAAGATATATATATACATATTTTCTTTAATTTATTTAGATTTTTTGGAATTATTTAATATTTTTTGAAGTTATTTGGATTATATATACACAATTAATATTGTATAGATGCTAATTTAGTGTTAATAGATATAAATAAGATTAGATATAAATTATTTGTACTATCTTTGATTCTATATAAGGTTATAATTTTTTTAGATAAATCCAAACTATATTTTAAATTAATCATAATCATATTTCTAGGTCTACTAGGAAAGCAACTTCATACATATCATATCCTAAAAAATCAACTCCTACCCATTTAAATTAAATTATATCTATTAAAGTTGTCACAAACCGCTCCCACTTTTGGGATACGAGTACGTGGCCAAGTCCAGTCTATGCCTCAACATCAGCGGTAGTACGTTGTCTATGATTATCAATGGCCCATAACAAGTAACAAAATACACATATCATCTATAACTAAGTCATGACAAGGAATTAACTTAATAGTCTCAATTATTTATTTAAAGAAATAATTCACTACAACTCAAGATAGTCTCGGGAATATACCCGATAGAATAAAATAAGTAAAACTAGAACTAAAGTCCACTAAGCCTACTAGATAAGAATAATACAAAAAAATATAAGAATTAAAATATGCTACTCTGTATCCAAAGATGAATTTGGTACATCTGTGATATCTGCATCGCCAACATACTCACTATAGACCTCTGGACAAATATCGTCGCGTAAAATTGGCAACATATCCAGTCAGGATTGGAGCAAGTTCAAGTTTAAGCCAACATGAGACAAGTACAATATAAAGCAGTAAAACATTTAACATGTGAACCAATGAGCAATAAAAACATGTACGAGATGAACAAGAATTATGTAACAAGATGAAATAATAAGCATGATAAGACTGAGAAAGCTCCATAATATATAATAAGTGTTCGTGTCATGAGAAGTACAACTTTCCTACACGTGGTAGGCTTGGGTAAAAATACTGGGAAAGGGCTGGCCCCCATAAATGGGAGAAATGCCAACACTGGGGCTGGTCCACGTGCCTAGTAACAGTACCTCTCTTATATCCATACCTCACAATCATGATAATGGTAACAAGAACAATAATAAGAAAACATGAATATATCACTCTGCCCTCGTGTGTGTAACAGTCAAGACATGAAAATGTAATATGTATAGATAAAAACCATAATATAAAATAATTGCACATGAAAGCATTAAACAAGTACTTTTCTGATTTTCAGATGTATTGATATCACAAATTGAAGACAAAGTATACTCTGGTCTGTTAGCTATCCAACCACGCCATCATCCCACGAACCCCGTCGCATGAATTAACACAAATTAGACTTAAAATCAAAAAAAGTGTCTAATTAGATTTTTCCTAATTAATCTATTTTAATTCTGGATAAAATCATCTAAAATCATTTTTAATCCTATTATATTCTGATTTTAAGGTTAAACATAAGTTTTGGTTCAAAAGAAATCAAGTTTACAAATTCAGAATCCGTGGGACTCAAATCGAGGCATTCCGTTAACCAAAAATTCAACCAATACAAAACCTAGATTTGAGTATCCAAACCTATAGATTTTAGTGCTACAAGAATGTTGGAATCAACAATTTTATCGAATCTTGAATCGGTTACAAGTTATTGCCGATATGGCATACGGATAGCAATTTTGGTGGTTTAATGGTTACCCCTATGTTCAATAAATTAAAAAGAATGATTGAATACTCTATTAAATTCTGGAAAAAATATATGTCGTAGATCTTTATGTCAGTTATTTAAAACATTAAAAGGTTCATGAAAATGAGTTTGGATTCTCCCGGAATCTCAAAATCAACAAAATGCATCAGTTTTTGGACAACTAGCATTCAAAGAATTTTCTAGAAAAGAACAAAATTTTAGGAAACTAATTAAATATTTAGAAACTATACCTCAAGAAAGTTCTAACAAAAGAAATCAGGGCACGTTTGGAGTTAGGAGCTAGTCGCAAAGGCTTCGCGAAGATCAAGAACTCAAGAAATAATCCTCCTTAAATCTTTTCTCTCCTCTCTAAATTAATTACGCTTTAAACTATATGTTTAATTTCTATTTATAGGGTCAGGGGGGGGAGCCGTATCTCGGCTCAAACATGTGTCGATATCGGGATGCTTCCCGCTCCAGATCGAGCAGTTAGTATCCTATCCTTCTTTGAGTGAGCTTGACAGTCGGATATAAAGCCCGTCTCGGCTTAGTCTCTGACTCAGAGTGTCACACCCCAGTACCAAATTACATAGACGAACATGGCTAGCTACCCCGTACAAGATACTATATGTCGTACAACGATCACGGCTGTAACTAGACAAGGGGTGCATGCTACAATCAAATCTCCTAGGGTCAAGAACTTCTATGTCTTAATCATTCAAACAAGAAGCAATAATATAGAACACTTCAGAATAAGCAGTAAGGCATATTGTGATACATAATGATATGCCAGATGCAAGATTAAAGTATACATGACAATGAGTCAACTGCAGTCTGAATATATACAGTCATGTAAGGAACTAGTGTCCAGATTTATCGGCTAACAGGTGCCGGTTGGCTAAACGCCTAAAAGAATATAGTTTACAAAAGACGAACAGTGAATAAAGGAACCTACTGGTTATCCTCGGCGGCCATGTTCCTGGTATGCACCATTAGTCGGGGGAAAGTACACTGGATCCTCGGTTACTGGCTCAAAACCTGGCCATGCAAAACCAGTGGAGTTAGACCCCAAATATATATATATATATATATATATATATATATAATAGTTCTGCGTCGTAGTATAAGTCCATGGCATATCCTAGCACAATGACCTAACCCTACTACCAAATAAGGACAAGGGTTGAATCCACCACACTATGATAGTCCATTTTTCTAGACTACTAACAGAATAATACAATCACAACCAAGTCCAATTTATAAAATTGGTCAATCACTTGTACGACTTGCTATTTGTGGAGTCTGAGATTATCTCAGAATAATGCATAATAGGTATCCTCAGATCACGCCATTGTCGAATATGAGCTAACCTAGACAATAGATGAATATACAGGTATTTCACGAGTTGCACCAGTTCTCCGTGGGGCCACTGCACTAAAAACACAGTATTAACGGTTCCAATATTCCTATAGTGAAACAGTGGCTCGACATATTTAATAGGTCAGATATTGCACTCCACGAAGGCAGATGATATACAGTATCTGTGGTAGCCAGCCTACAACATACTAGATATGAGTAGGTTCGTTGGCATGATCTTGGGACATTATTTCCTTCCTATGTTACTAGCACTTTTAGTTGCTTAATTAACCCTATATTGTATTCAAAAATTTTAAGGCATGGCCATATGAGCATTTCTCTTAAGATGTCGTACAAAGTACGGACACGCTAGATAAGAATCTATGGAAGTTCAAATCTGGATTCACTCGAGTTGTATGCAACATTCAATAAATTAATATTCTAGCCATGCTTTGGTATTTGACTCGCATATCATGCTCGTGTCAGAAAAAATAGTATATTTATAGTATCATGCGTTCAGGATTTTGGAAGGATTCTTGGTGCACATTCCAAATATAATTACTTTAACACATAATACGATATGTCACACCTCAGTGCATATTAGATCAGAAACTTTATTAGACAATAATTGTATCATCACGGATACAGTATTCGATTCCAATTATCAATTATCATTGGGTCACATGAATCTTGATCATATTATAACCGAAGCTTATGTCATGCATATAGCTGGTTAGTCACTATTCACTTAGTCTGGTCCACACAGAATATCTCAATCCAACACATATTCATGTCATGTATGTAGCCAATCTTAGCATATGGTTATGTCTAGCATAAGGTCTGGTTTCTAAGTCTATTTTTTCTTAGAATTATAACACAAACAATACCAGAATCAACCACATAGAGGATGATAAGAAAATTCCAAATAGGATAAGTGAACACATAATGAAAGCAGTACGTGCACATAAGGGGTCACCAAGGATAACATGCATATAAAATTATACGCATAAAGGTCAGGTGCATAAAGTCTCATGAAGTCAGGGGAAGCACAAACTCACCAAAGTAAAGTAGGAGCACAAACTCACAGAAACAAGGTTGGCGCACAAACTTAGTGAAACAAGCTTGGCCCACAAAATCACCAAAGTAAAGTTGGGGCAAAAACTTAGAGAAATAAGCTTGGTGCACAAACTCACCAAAGTAAAGTTGGTGCACAAACTTACAGAAACAAGGTTGGCGCACTCTGTCAAGTTAACCAATACGACACACTTGACAAAAGTGCACGGGCAAGAAAAATGCGTGCTTTCAAAGAAAGTGCGCAAGCAGTTAGCTAAAAGACAAAACACATAATCCTAGGTCAAATCTCGGCAGTCAAGAAACTCGTCAGTCGAGGAGCACATAAATCAATAACACATAAATCGAGAAACCAACCAAACCTTCATCTCTAAAGAAACTAAGAGGAAAGAAAGTGTGCGAGTAGGCCAACATAAGAAAAGTGCACCGACTGATAAAACATTGAAAAAGTGTGTCATATTGCCAAATGCAAATAAAGTGCGCTGACTGACTATGGCACACTTTTCTTTTGGTTTCCCAGGGAGAACTTTGATTGAATACGCACCAAAGTACGCCAACTGATTTTTCCTTTCGAAAGTGCGCCACTGACTCAAAGAGTGTGACAGTCGCACTTTTGCTAGGAGACTGAGTGCAGTATGATTAGTATGCACAAAAAATTTGGGACAACACACCAATGCGCCTAAAGTGAAACATATGTATTTCTATGCCAAATGGGTCATCTTGCATCCTCTTCACAAAGCACTTTTTTTCTTCTCCAGTCAGCCATTTTGGTATACGTATTGTATCAAGTTTCAGCACTGAACTTAGCTGGACTCAAAATCAAGTATGGCCAAAAGCAAAGTTACATAAAATATGGTGCTATACACTATGGGCTAATTAGTTTTATGAAACACAAAGTTTTTGGGAGATCTAACCCTAGAAAAATAAAAGTGAACCCATAGACCCAAACTCAGGTCCATGCAATTCCAACCAATAAAATCAAGAATAACAAGTATTAAAGATGAAGTGGTGCTCGGTCCCAACAATATGAGCTAGAAATAAATATAAATTATTAAGAATCAAAAGCATGCACAAATCCATGGTTCTTCTTCTTGTGCAAGATGTATTTGCCTACGGAGGGAGAGAAAATCTACGGAAGAGAAATAGAAAGAAAATATAATAAAAAGAGAGAGAAAGAGAGAGAAATGGGAATATATAGGTCTATATTTTAGATGTGGACGCTTAGATCAATCAAACCCATCTAAGCCACATATGCCACCAACCCAATCAAACCCACTCTCTCCACAACTCTCGGGTCCGGTCTAAATAATGGCCGGGCTAGCAACTATTGTGAGCCAAATTGCGCCAAGGAGAATATGCGCCAAATTACGCTGGGAAAGGGGGCTGACACGGAGGCCGAGTCCAAATCGACCCGTGAGATAGCGGGCACTAACAGGCGGGTCCCGCAAGCCTGCAGCACCGGTTGACACATTGGCCCCAGTGCTTGGGTCGGTTAGTGGTTGTTTTTTTCATTTTTAATAATTTGTTTAAGATTTGATTAAATCTTAACTGATTTATTAATTAATTTTTTATCTAATTAACTTCAAATAAATTCAAAAAAATCGTATAAAATTATAAAAAATATATTTAAGCCTTTTAACCCAAAATAAAAGTTTGGTCACAAAACTATTCATGTATGGCCCTACAATAAATTCTAAAAGCGCTACAAAATTAGATTCCGTAGGTTTTAATTATCTAAAAATTTTCCAAAAATCCTAAAAATTCTAAATAAGTAAAAATAAGTATTTGATGTTATAGTGGGCTTCTAGTTGCCATCACCCATCAAGTGTTACTAATTTTCACTTATAGGCTTGGGTACGATATCCCGTGATCCCAAAAACATAAATTCTATTTTTTGGTTCCATTGGTCGTTAGTGTATTTGACTGTAGTATTTTGGTAGCGAATGCTACAAAAGTAAAAAATCTAAAATAAATACATATATAGCCCTTTACTTTTTTTCCCTATCATTCAAAATACATCTTTATTTTTCGTCCAAAACAGTCAAGAAGATCTCCATAAAGTCTGTCCCATTTTTTCAGCAGTTACATCGACTTGAAAATGCCATATCTCCTAACTCTGGATTCCGATTCCGATTCCGATTCATGTCTTGTTTTTTTGTTAAAAGTGTATAGAGGTAAGCTTTCATTATATACTTCTGTAAAATTATTTAAGTATCAGTTGTCCGAAATACGATTATGTCTCGTTATTTTCGAGATTTTGGGAGATCCCGAATTCATTTTTACGAACTGTTTAAAGTTTCGTAAAGCGGACACAAAAAGATATAGCTTATATATTTTTAATAAATTAATAGGTTAGTTTATTATTTTGTTTAATTCGTTAAACATAGGGATAACTAGTGAACCAATAAAATTATAATATGTAAGCCATATTGGCAATATCTTTTTACCGAATCGAGATTCAATGAAAACGTCGATTCCGACATTCTTATAACACTGAAATCTATAGTATTTCACATTCAAACCTAATTTTTGTGTTGGCTAACTTATTAGTCAATGGGTTGTCTCAATTTGCATGCCACGGATCCCGAATTTATAAATTTGATTTTTTTGGACAAAAAATTAGGTTTATCATTAAAATTAAAAATAATGAGATTAAAATAGTATTTTATATTATTTTATTAAAAATTTAAATAGATTAAATTTAAAAAACTTATTTAGCCATTTTTTTTGTAAATCTAAGTTGTTATAAATATGTGATGGTGTAGATCGGGCATACAACTTCTAGAGTTTGTGACTTCATCATCTTCCGGAGCAAGCAAGTATCACTATGACCTATGTTGCCTCTATTCTATGCTGCATGTTGTTCTTTCCTTGTTATTATTGGTTTTACCTTTTATATTTCTATAGTGCACGAGAGTTATACTTAGTTACCAATACCATACATGTTCACTTATTATTTTTATCCAATGTTTAATGTTTAATTTTTTATGTTCAAGTTTACAGTTAATGTTAAAGTGATCATGTTTGCTTGTGAGAGAGTCGGGAGGGGAATAAAATTAGTATGCATGTGGTCTACGCAATGTTCAAATCCATAATGTCAATGTTGATAGCAGTCTTTGCACCTCACGTACCGACTGTTATATATCCTAACCCGTCCACATGCAAAAAAATTATATTCTAAGATACACTGTACACGTGACTTGATTCATATTGTTATATTATCTAGTTGTCCATCTTTTCTTACGTATACTTTTTTACTGTTACCATGTCAAAGTTGTATTCTTCTCGTCATGTCATAGCATGCCCATAGTTTCTCTTTCCTTTACTATTATTCCTTCAGGCATGTATATTATATTGTGTAGTGTAGTGTTATGGTGATCTTGCTCCAATCCTGACTAGATATATTTTTCAACTTTAGATGACATGATTTGCTCCGAGGTCTATGATGAGTATCTTGGTGATAGTAACGTTACCAACATGTCGGTCTGTTCTACATATGTTGAGTAGCATAATTGTTCCTTATGATTTTATATTATTCTTATCTAGTAGGCTTAGTGGACTTTAGTTTTAGTTGTATTTATTTTATTCTACCGGGTTTGTTTCTGAGACCATCTTGAGTTGTAGTAGTATTTTTTAAAGTAAATTATTGAGACTATTAAGTTTAATTCCTTGTCATGACTGTTTGCCATGAACAAAAATTTATACAAACTTTTTTGTTACAATTAGAAAAAAAAGAAAAGAGTAAAAAAATTCTAGGGAAGTATAGCCATGGAGATATGATCTGCGGTCGATCACTTTACTCCTTGGACTACTTGACACAAAGAAGAAAATGCAATAGCTTGAACATGGACACTTAGAGAACTTGGCAACAAGGAAGCTTTGGCAGCACTGGCACGTAGAGCTTCTGTCTTCTCTTTTTGTATGTTCGCCTCTGTCTGTCTGTAGGATAGTACTTATCCTGTATTTATAGTACTCAAAATGGGTATTAGGATGTGCACACATAAATGAGAAATATGTACTTATTTGATATTGTACGCATATATTTTGAAGACTTACAACCCACGTTCTGTTTAGTGGGTGCACAACTTACTGTCAAGTTGATACGTGGCCTCCTGTACGAGGAAAGCTTAGGTCGTGGGGACAGTTATTTATGCACATTCCACAAGAATTATGGCACAAAATACATGAATCATAACTGCTCACTGTTGATTATAAGCCACAAAGTGCGCACACTCCCCTCAGTAGAGAACAAAGTGCACACACCTTCATGAAGAAAGAAGCACAGGCGTACTGTGGTAGAGATATCAATACTGGCATACTTCGATAGAGATAAAAACACAAACATACTCTGGCTGAAGTAACAATATTGGCATATTCAGGGGGAGATAACATCGCTGGCATATTCTGGTAGAGATAGCATACTAGTTTACTCTGATAGAGTTTAACACACTGTCATAGTCTGATAGAGTTTAGTACACTGGAGTACTCTGATAGAGTTTAGCACACTGGCATACTCTGATAGAGTTTAGGTCAGCCTGTCCACTAAATGACAACCTGGGTCTGCGTGCCAGAGTTCTTCTGCATTAATAATTTGATATCTTTGAATGTTGTGTCTATCAGCTGTCAGGTTCATTGTATTAAATATGAGGGGAGGAAGACATGAAGATTGTATGTCTGACTTTGAGGAATGGGTTGAATGACTATAGAGTGCGCCTCTGCTATTAATTTTGGGAAAGTGTGACACTCCTCTATTGAGCATATTTTATGAGAAAGTATGCCATCTCTTTCTCGTTGATCTGGAGGTGTACTTTTTTTGCTTCTACAAGACCCCCCTTCAAAGTTTTCAAATTTTTAAAAATAAATTCGAAATACTTTAAACTAGAAGCATAAAAATTGGTCTAAGTGGGTACATGTATAACTTTAAGAAAAACACGGTTCCCTCATGCCCCATACTCAGGGGATACATGGCCCGTAAACCTTGGTACATCGTAGCAGATGACAGTTTGTGGGCCTTTCCTGTTGCTTCGGTGGTAGCCATTTTGGGTTTTCAAGATTCATTCATGCACGGCTGCTGTGTCCGAAAATTAACTTTTGAGGAGGTGAACAGCCCTTTCACGAGCTACTAGGACTATAATAGAGTGTATCGGGTTGCCTTAGGGAAGTGAATCACTACCCATCACCTATATATACAAGGGATACATATGGTCATGGCTATCCCTAACCATTGATTATAGCATCTACGAGAGTTCCTAGTTGGGAGCCATGGCCGAAAGCTGAAGGCACTTCGAAGCGTCCCCTTCCCCTACCATTCCCAGGGTTGTTGTCCATTATACTGCCCCTTGCAATATCAAAGTCTTGTTTGAGCCATCATCTTCTTCTCTAGTACCCCCTCTTCAACAAGGAAGAGGGCACGAGAAGCTGACAACTTGGTGCTTGCGAACATCGTCCTATCTTCCTTTGCCTTGACGCTAGAGTCGATTGCTCGGCACGTGGAGCCGGGACCAGACTATGACTCGCTACCATTAACCTCAGATGAAAAGGAGATGCTGAGGTTGAGGGAGGCTGCACGCTGTCTGTTTTACCGTTCTGGCATGCGCACGATCGAAAAGATTACTGATATTGTTGGTGACCTCAGCCAACCCTCTGACTCGGACTCGGACTATCTTCTTTTCTTTATTTTTTTACTTAGGTTGCCAAGCTATGCAATCCCTCTTCCTCTTTTAGTAAAATGTATTCCTCTTTGGTCTTAGTAAACATTGAAATATGATGGCTACGCAAGGCCATAAGGCTTGAAGGAGAACACAGACACAATACACATACCATTCTGTACATAGTATCTACATTCATGAGAATGGAGTATGACCCATCATTGGTAAGTGTAGAGAGGGTTTATCTCTCAGGAGTGTAGACCGTTTGGCTTATGGAATCCTCTTATGCATTGGCCCTTTGTGTAGGGTCTTTTGGTCACGTTTGAGCGACGTATTGACGATACATGTATACAAATATAATGACGTAGGTTTGGCTTGAAAAGGGGCATCACTGTGCACATTGTGCGACCCTTTTTGTCAACTGGTCAGTGTATGTATTATGCCACCATCCCCTTTATGTATGTGACAGCCTCTGAAAAAATATGCAGAATCCTAACATCCGCGTTTTGGGCTTTGTGTTTAGCTTCTCACTTTGGGAAATAAACTGTTACCTCCCATCATGCATGGGAATTTGAACCATCACTGTCCCTTATAAATACTGGGGTTGTTTACTCCATTCCCAACTCTTCATTCAAATTTGCTTTTGCTCATTGGCTTCCAAAGATGCTTCCAAGAAGAGAGCAAGGGAGACTGATGGGGCACTTGTTTCCTTTGTGGTCGAGGCGAACGTCGGCTATGCTCCTATCACTCATGTGTCATCCTCTACACTGAGTGAAGATTTTTATATATGTATTTCTATTTATTTTCACTTCATGCACTTAGGGTTCACTATAAATTTGTTGCACTCTTCGTATCCATGGAGGAGAAGAAAGAAGTGTCCCCTGCACAATTGCGTAAGACGAAGCTTTTGCTGACCCTCATTGGTCACTCGCTGGATAAACTTACCATCCCCAGACTGAAGTCAATAATCTATGTGCTCCTCCTGATAACCTAGGGAGACAAAAGGAACATGCCAGAGTAGAAGCATTTTGTCGATTGTTTGCATCTTCGGGCGAACATACTCTGAATGATCTTGAAACTTTTGTAAATGATAGTGATTCAGAGGACTCTGATTCCTCCTAAAACTTGCGCTGTTGTTTTCCTTCCTCACTTTTTTTATTATCAATGAAGAAGCTTTTTCTTTCTGTTTTATGAATTTATCTTCAAATCCTTGAAAAGGAAACTTCTCTTACAGCAACAAGCTTGAATGAAGTCACCATCGATGTCGTAAACATTGAAAAAACTTAGAAAATTTTTGTGGACTTATTACCCATTGCGTACTTGAAACTAAGCACATATAATAAGAATAAAATAGAACTTTCAGAGGTAATATGGACGTAATATATTTTCAGATTGGAACCCCATTGTATATATCTGCTCAGAGGTGATATGGACGTGGTAGAGTATAATTCTGTAGGAATAATTTGGTGGACTTATTACCCATGTCATACTCGTACTGAGTACATATAATCTAGTTTGAAGATAGGGCACTATCAGAGGTAATATTGTAATGATAGATTATAACCCCGTGAGGGAAAATAGTGCAGAGGTGATATGGGCGTTGTTCTTCTTTAGCAGATTTTACTCTATTGGAGAATTTTGAGGACCCATTACTTACAATATTTTCAAGAATCTTGAATACAAGTAATAGTTCGAGATGAGGAAATGTTACACAAAATTTATGGGGCAGGAATGTGAAGACAATTCTCTAATTTCACTGTAAAAGAGAAACTTTAAGGTGGACCTATTACCCATAACGTATTCAAGAATTCTTAGATACGGGTAATATATTTTATAATTTATATTACTAGGGAATAAATGTCGTACTGTACATTTACATTGTCGGAGAAAGAATGCAGTAAATACAGACACTGTTTATTTACAAATAACTTACTGGGGGTAAAAAGTACAAGGTCTAGACATAGTACTTTTGAGGAATTTGCTATTGATCGGCATCATCAACAAATCTCTATTTGGTTTTGCAAGCCGGTATGCATCGTTGGAATATACATATTATACTAAGAAAGGACCTTCTCACTTGTCTTGGAACTTCCCTTTGCTTTTGTGCGTCATGATCATTGGTCTCCAGACCGTCAGAACAAGATTGCTGACTGAAAATATTCTTTCTTTGACCTTTCTATTAAAGGCTTTGGAGATATGTGCTTGGTAAAGTGCAATACGATGTTGAGCTTGTAAGAGCTATCCAATAACTCTAACTCTTGAAGTCGCAAATGATCATTATTTTTAACGGTTAGCTCATTAGAGAGAGCTATCATGAGGGAAGAAATTTGGATCTCGAGAAAGAACTACTTCGCACCATAGACCAGAAAATATGGTATGCTACCAGTAGGAGCCTGTACTGTTGTCCGATATGCCTATAAGCATTTTCCAAGTTTTTATTCCAATCACGCTTGTTGGACGAGACAAACTTATTGAGGGGTTTATTATAGTTTTATTGAAGGCTTCTACTAAGCCGTTGGCTGCCGAATTATAGGCTGTAGAAGCTACATTCTTGATTTAATTCTTGTCTCAAAATCGGTAGAATGCTTGACTAGCAAACTGTGGTCCGTTGCCATAAATGATCCTTCGAGGAACACCAAAATGATAAATAATATGGTATTTGAGAAAGCTAATCACGTTTGATATCTTCACTTCGATTAGCGGTATTACCTCTGCCTATTTGGAGAAATAATCAGTTATGACGAGGTTAAACTTATGACCTCTAAAAGTTGATGGGCTGATAGGACTAATGATGTCCATTCCCCATGTTTCAAAAGGCCAGGATGCAGTTATAGGATGGAGGAACTCCGATGACCGGTGTATAAAGTCGGCATAAATTTGACCGACTCTACACTTACGAGCATAATCTACGGCATCTGCCACCATGGTAGGCCAGTAATAATCCATCATTCCTAGGCAATCATGTAATTTAGGACCTGGCTGATGTGCCCCATAAGTACCATCATGAGCTTCATAAAGTGCTTGTCTTGTCTGTTGGAAAGACATCGTAACAAGAGTCCATCGTATAAATGATGATATAATATCTTAGATGTTGCATCATAATAGAACCGAAGAGAGCATCTTTTAATAGAGGTAGATCATCTAAAAGAATCACGTAAGCTGCATAGTCTATAAAAGGGTATCTCCAATCTTTATCATTAGAGGTTGACTTTATAGCGAAGCTATGTTCGATTTGTAGATTATTCTTGGCAAAAAAGAACTATCGACCCGTCATTGTGACCGAATATTGTCTTTTCAGAGGAATGGCCAGTGAGGCTGCTAAATTGGCGAGGGAATCTGCTTTCATGTTCTGTAAGTAAGGTACATGCTTGATAAAGAATCCCATGAAGGTCGAAGCTAGCTCAATTGTAGCTTGATGATAGGGAATAAGATCTTTATGTCAAACTTCATACTCCCCTCTAACTTGATTAACTATAATTTAGAGTCTCCATAGGCTTCGAGGCATTTCACGTCCAACTGTTTGGATAGCTGGAGAATAATCAATAAAGCATTATATTCTGCTATATTATTAGAGCAAGGTTCTCTGAGAGAGTATGCATGATGGATCAATAACTTGTCCGAAAGATGAGGACTATGCCAACTTTAGCGACGATATTGCCTTTAGGCCCCATTCTTGATGCACTATCAAAGAATAGTTGCCAAATATCATCTCCCATTGTCATATCAAACTCTAATACTTCATCTAAAATATCGTCAAATAACTTTGAGGTTTCTGATACTGGGTGAGCTGCTAAGAAATCATCTAACTCTTGGCCTTTGATTACTTTTTATGGAACATATACCGTGTCATACAGGGACAATAACATTGTCCACATAGTTAGGCGAGAATTGAGCACACTCGGTTTAATCATCTGTACCCGGAGGGGATTTAATCTAGATATGACGTGGATTGTTTGACCGGCCACATAGTGACGTATCTTTTGAATGGCGAATACCAATACGAGGTACTCTTTGTCTACAGGATTATGCCTGTGTAAGGCACCAACTATCATACGACTGAGGTAATAGATAGCTTGTTCGTGCCCTTCATTGCTTTTCTGTGCAAGTAAAGTTCCTAAGGAATGATCCATTGCTCGAACATACAACTAAAAGGATCTTCCTATAATTGGGACCACCAGAAATGGCAGGTTTGTAAGGTATTGTTTGACGTCGTCAAATGTGCGGTGGCATACCTCATTCCATACAAACGTTACACCTTTCTTCAAAAACTGGGTGAATGGCTGACACCGGCCTGAGAGATTGGATATGAACCTCTGAATATATGCTAGTCGGCCTTGTAATCCATTAAGTTCTTTAAGGTTACGTGGAGGATGCAGTTCAAAGATGGCCTTGAAATTATCAGGGTCAAGATGGATACCTTTGGAAGTTATAACAAATCCGAGAAACTTGCCACTAGAGACTCCTAGGAAGGACTTGGTCTGATTCCTCTTGAGCTTGTGTTGCAACATTAATTTGAACACCGTCTTTAGATCTTGAAGGTGATCATCTTTATGATGACTCTTAACTGCAATATCGTCCACGTAGCATTCCACTATCTTTCGTAAATGCTCAAGAAAGATCGTGCTCGTGGCTTATTGATATGTTGCTCCTGTATTCTTTAAACCGAAAGGCATAACGGTATTTCAATATACTCCTAACGGTGTTCAGAATAAGGTGTATTTTTTATCGTCGAAAAATATCTTAATTTGATTATATTCCGAGAACCTGTCCATAAAGTCATATGCTTGAAGCTGTAGGTATTGTCAATCATGACATCTATGATGGGGAGAGAGAACTCGTCTTTTGGACAAGCCGAATTTAGATTTCGATAATCTATGCAGACGCGAATCTTTTTGTCTTTCTTCATGACTGGGACTACATTAGCTACCTAGTCAGATTGTTCCTCTAGAATAAAGCCACATGCTATATCATCTTTTTTACTTCAGCTTCGATCGTATCCATCACATCTGTATAAAATTGTCATTGTTGTTGCTTTATTGGTTTAGCATTAGGAAGGTTATTGAGCTTGTTTCTGGCTATTTGAGTATACAGACCAGGTATATCCTCGTAACTCTAGGCAAAGACAATAATATACTCCTTGATGAGCTGCACAAGTGCTTACTTATCCTCATCATATATACTTTCGCTAATGAAGATTAGTTTTGGTGATAACTCCTCTCCTACATCGATCTAAACAATTTTATCCTTTGTAGGCAGTTCATGCTGCTCAAACCGTAGCTCCAATTGTGAATCCATATGTTGTGCCTATGGATCATTTTCAAAGGGTTCTACTGATTGATCATCCTTGTCAGTCGATACCATATTGACAAACAATGCATGCTTGAATACATCACCTATGCTTCCATTAGAATCCCAAGATGATGATTCAGAGGGTTGAGAAGGTACTTCTTCGTCTGACTCTGAGCTTTCAAGAGTCGTCGGAGGAGTGACATAACCTCGACCACTAAAAGTCCGCCGGTAGTAGGTTTCAGGCTTGCCTTCTAAAGAAAAGTGACATATAGGAGTACGCCGACCTCTTTCGTAGTTGATACCTTTGTTGGACTTAAAATTATAGCCTATTTTTTGGATAATATTTTTAGTAGGCCAACTATATCGGTGGAGTTGTATTTTGCTAGTGTCTTCATCTGAGTCATCAGTATGTATGATCCACTTAATTATGGCTTTGCCGAAAAGTATTTTATGTTCTCCATTCTGCCATATTGGGACCACGGAGCAGGCGCCATCACATGAACTATATGATGTACCTTTTCAGAATGGTGATGCCACTGGTATAGATAGAGGCTCATAAGTATACATGGCTTCTAAAAATTCTTTAGTGATGGGATCGACATTAATGTAGTGCGAAAGAGTGTCATTTTTATTCATAAAGTACAATATTTCTTCATCCTCTACAAAATCAATAAAAGGTTAAGCTTTAATAGTAGGATTGGTGAGATTAATGACCAAGGGTTGACTTGCCGAAGTAGAGTGCTTGTTGTTAGCCAGATTGATGACGAGCGAAGGCTCCGTCTTTTTGGTAACATCTATCACCAAGGGTGCCTCACGCGTTGATTTTTGGAGATTGATAAGAAGAGGCTCTTTAGGTGATGATATCTTCTCCACATGTGTTGGCTTGCGGAGGTGAATAACAATAATCTCCGTTGGACTCTGACGAGTAATACGTCCTTTGACTCGGATCACGAGAGGTTCCTCCGAAAGACTTTGGCGAGTGATACGCCCTTTGACTTGGATCATGAGAGGTTTTTTGCTTAGAGTAGTTTCAGCTTCATCATCAACTTTATTAGCCTCTTCTTTTATATGCTTTGGTGTGTAGAGAACAGAGTCAGAGTATTAGGCTTCGACACCCTTGAACAGGTTAAGGTCGACAAACACTATCTTAACTTCTCCTTGACTGTCCACATACTCAAAGCATTGGTTCATGGTGGAAGGCACAATCTTGTTCTCGTGAATCCATGGACGTCCCAGCAATATATTGTAGGATACATCTGAGTCAATCACATAACAGGTGAATTTAGTTCAAAGATTGCCTATCTGAATTTTTAGGCATATCTTCTCCAACGACCGACTTCTTCCAGCATTAAACCTAAGATGGTGGTATTGGTGGTTGACAGACTGTGCATCTGTATCTTCAGAGCATGTAGTAACTCCTGGGGATTGTAGAAGCATGAAATATGCTGGGGAATTATTCGCGTATTTTACAGTCAAAACCCCCAACATAGAAGTCCCTCTCTGCGTAAAACAGAGCTTCAAGGTTGTTTGGCGTAAAATAGGACTTCAGAGTTGTCTGCATAAAATAGAGCTTCAAGGTTGTTTGGCATAAAATAGGGCTTCAGAGCTGTCTGCGTAAAATAGAGCTTCAAGGTTGTTTGGTGTAAAATAGGGCTTCAGAGCTGTCCGCGTAAAGCAGAGTTTCAAGGTTGTTCTACGTAAAAGGTTGCTATACCTTCCTGCGTAAAGTTTAAAATACGTTATTTTTAATGCAGCATAAAGTTGTACGAGAAACTCTTCGTATTCCTAGGATGAATTTGTCAGTCAAATCAGTGAACCTGACATTTGACAAAAGTACTACACGATGATCGAGAGAACGGCTGTGATGATAATTTTGTACAGAGACCCAGGTTGTCATTTTGTGACATATTTTTGATACAAGTCATTTTTACGCATTCAAAGGAAGAAAAATGGAGTCTTTTGAGTATGCTGCCTATTCTACATTGACAGAAATGAGTTTTTGCGCTCAAAACGAGACAAAATCAGATGCCACGTCAAAGGCTATTTCTTGTACAAAGCTCAAGACATATCTCTGCATTTTATGCACGAGATTGAGGCATATCTTTGCATTTAATGCACGAGATTTTGTTCTATTTTCAAAATTTGTCATGACTGGGAAAGCTAAGACTGTGACTAATACGCTCACATCACCAACCTTGCATTTTACACCAATCAGGCTATTTTCAACTATAGGAGTACGCCGTATGCTATCTCCTCGAAATATGCCAACTCGGCTATATTTGCAAAGGTACGTTGATAAGGCTACTTAGTCCAGAATATGCTCAAGACCTCAGTCGTGAAGGATAATTGGTAATTTTACGCTGGTTATCTATTATTCATGAATCATCAAGTTTTACGCAGGGGCAGTTACCTACGTGGCTTGCATGCCATGATCTTCGAGAAGCAGTTATACGCGTTACCTTATAAAGAGATATGTGTCATATGCAGATTCAGAAGATTATTTGAACGTGGGTAGTAGTTGTCATAACCGCAGCGTAAAGGAGGCAATCTTCTTCACATTTTGGCCTTTTAAGCCAACAAGACAGTCATTTGGCTTTTATGCCAACCAGGCTATTTTCAACTATAGGAGTACGCCGTATGCTATCTCCTCGAAATATGCCAACTCGGCTATATTTGCAAAGGTACATTGATAAGGCTACTTAGCCCAGAATACGCTCAAGACCTCAGTCGTAAAGGATAATTGGCTATTTTACGCTGGTTATCTATTATTCATGAATCATCAAGTTTTACGCAGGGACAGTTACCTACGTGGCTTGCATGCCATGATCTTCGAGAAGCAGTTATATGCGTTACCTTATAAAGGGATACGTGTCATACGCAGATTAAGAAGATTATTTGAACGTGGGTAGCAGTTGTCATAAGCGCAGCGTAAAGGAGGCAATCTTCTTCACAGTTTGGCCTTTTTACGCCAACAAGATAGTTATTTGGCTTTTACGCCAACCAGGCTAATTTCAACTATAGAAGTACGTCGTATGCTATCTCCTCAAAATATGCTAACTCGGCTAAATTTGCAAAGGTACATTGATAAGGCTACTTAGCCCAGAATACGCTCAAGACCGCAGTCGTGAAGGATAATTGGCTATTTTACGCTGGTTATCTATTATTCATGAATCATTAAATTTTACGCAGGGGCAGTTACCTATTTTGCTTGCATGTCATAATCTTCGAGAAGCAGTTATACGCGTTACCTTATAAAGGGGTACGTGTCATATGCAGATTCAGAAGATTATTTGAACGTGGGTAGTAGTTGTCATAACTGCAGCGTAAAGGAGGCAATCTTCTTCACAGTTTGGCCTTTTTACGCCAACAAGACAGTCATTTGGCTTTTATGCCAACCATGCTATTTTTAACTATAGGAGTACGCCGTATGCTATTTCCTCGAAATATGCCAACTCGCCTATATTTGTAAAGATTCAGAAGATTATTTGAACGTGGGTAGCAGTTGTCATAACCGCAGCGTAAAGGAGGCAATCTTCTTCACAGTTTGGCATTTTACGCCAACAAGACAGTCATTTGGCTTTTACGCCAACCAGGCAGTTATTTGGCTTTTACGCCAACCAGGCAGTTATTTGATTGATCTCTATAAATATAGACCCCTGGTCACAAGGTAAAGGAGGGGAATTGGTTTTGGCTGACAACTTTGGCAACAAGAATTCGATCCTACTTGCAACTTTCCTTTGGCTGGCTTTTGCCTTCAGTTCAGAGAAAGTTTGAAGCTTCTTCTACAGCACTTCTTCATCATCGTATAGTCCAAGGAACAAAGTGATCGACTGCAGATCAGACTTCCATAGCAATACTTCTCCAGAATCATTTTATTGTACTTAATATCCTCGTATAGGATTATTTGTACTTTTCTCTTTTCTCGTTTGTAAGCAAAAGTTTTGTATAAACTTTGTTTATCCAAACAAAATGGTGACTCTGCTAGGGACGACTTTCTCCTCTGAGAAGAAAGCAATTGCTTAAAACGATGTTGTATCCATCGGATCGACGAAGAAGACTTTGGTCGTCCAGTTCGACCAATCTGCCTATGAAGACATGGTTCATGCAGGGGGTAGTTCTCATTCCTCCTCTATCCATAACAACAGGAAGCTGCGTAAAGTGTTGATGCCTAAGACGTCCTCTACCCTTCCAGCAGTTTTCATTCACTGATCAACAAAGTTGTGACAACACAGCCAACACGCCCTGTGCGTAAAACTTTATCTCCCGTCTGTGATATGGTAGACAAAACTTCTGGCAATGGCTCAGTGCAAATCCAGAAGTCTCAAACACGCCCTGTGCGTAAACCTTCGTCTCCCATCTGTGACGTGGTAGACAAAACTTCTGGCAAGGCCTCAGTGCCAATTCAGAAATTTTAAACATGCCCTGCGCATAAAATTATATCTCCCGTCTATGATGAGGCAGATGTACCGTTTGATCACATCAAAGGAAAACAAGTGATGAATCCTTCAACCTCTAAGCTTTTACGCCCACAAGAGGAGAAAGTTTGAAGCTTCTTCTACTTACCAAGGTACACCATCGGTGTTAAGTCCACGAAAACTGCCACGTCCATATTGCCTCTGGCAGGGATTGTCTTAAACCTATTACTTGCACTTACATGAGCAAAAACTAATGGATCCACAAAACCTATCACGTCCATATTACCTCTGATAGGGTTTGTTTCAAATCTACTACTCGTACCTCAAGTGCGCAAAAGGGTAATAGGTCCACCAAAGATCCTCCAGCGGGACGTCCTTACTATCCACAAAACCTACCATGTCCATATTATCTCTGATAGGGATTATTTTCGAATTTATTATTTGTACTCAACGTGCGAAACAAATAATAGATCCACCAAAAGTCCTCTAGTGGGTTTTCCTCAATGGAAGCAAAAAAAAAAACCACGTCCATACTACCTCTGGCGTGCTTCCTTCTTCTTCCACAAAAATATCAGGGTCGTACCTAACCTCTCGGTATAGCTATTGATCAGCTCACGTCTACGTCACCTCTGAGTTATCATTCTCACCTCCTCCCCAGTAGGGTTTGCCATGTCCTTCGCACCTCTGAGCAAACCTTCCGGGTTTGGTTGTCGATCATTACGTCCACAGTACCTCTGATGTCGATTGCCATCTAAACTTATCACCTGTACTTTCCACCAAAATTGCCACCTCTGGCAAGACCAGTTTCGAACTTATTATTTGCACTCTCGTGTGCAAGAAGTAATAAGTCCACCAAAGATCCTCCAACAGGATGTCCTCAATCCAAAGAAAATAACCACGTCCATATTACCTCTGGCTCATTTCCTTTTCCTTCCACCAAAAATATTGGGATCATACCTAACCTCTCAACTTTTTCCAGCAGAGTGAATCTATTACTGCAAGAGAACGGTCGCCTCTGTCTTATTTTTCTTTATCCCCACAAAGTCATATATTACCACGTCCGAACCTCTGGTAGTAAAGTTGTACAGAAAACCTACAAAGTCGTTGATCACACTGGGGGTAGATCTTGGAAAAGACAAGCTGGAGGAGTACGTAGCCGCTCGTGCTAAACGTCCCTTCTCTCGGCGATGTAATTTCGGAAGACGAGATACCTTATTTCATCAGTAAAGGGACATCTTTAAACTAAGTTGCATACATAAGCACACTGTATTCTATGGAGCATGGTCTAGGTCTGCGCCTGGAGATACATGTGACAGCCACCTATGCTGTAAATCGAATCCTCCCTAGCCATGGTTCCTACTTCATGGTTCCAGCAAGGAGGAGGGGAGACAAACCAATCATCTTCGGCAGGGTTGAAGACCCCAGGTCCTTTATCTCGGAGAAACAAGAGCCAGAACTCGATACCGACAAAATACAACTCTACCGATAATTCTACCGGTTCAGTGGTCAAGCCAAACACCTCATCCAAAAGATGGGATATGATCTTAAAAGAAACCAAGGTCTGAATTACTGCAAAGCTCGACGACTTCCCGTACGCCTCGCAGCTCCGACAGGCAAGTCCGAGGACTACTACCATAAGACCAAGCATGACTTAGGGTACGTTACGCCTTCCACAACCCTGGAAGGCTCGGATCAAGAAGATGAGTTACACTCTCACTCCTCAAAGTCTTTCTCTTGGGACTCCGACGTCAGTATCGTAGAGATGCTCAAGCAAATATTGTCTGCCAACATGGTATCAGCTGACCCTGAGAAAGACGATAAGGATCCATTGGAAATCTTTGAAGTAGAACTGTAGGCCCAATGCCTAGACGCACAATGAGAGATGCAGTTTGAATAACGATAACCTCCTACCGAGGACGAAGTCGTACAAGTCAATCTGGGCGACGAATCCTCCCCCAAACCTATCTTCATCAATAAGAGTCTGACTGATGATGAACGAGAATCCCTGCTACATCTTTTTATGAAATATATTAATATCTTTGCCTGGAGCAACGAAGAAATGCTAGGACTGGTGTAGAAGCATAAAAATACGCTGGATAGCTCTACGCAACATGGTGATGCAGGGCAGCGTAAGCAGGGGACCTCAAGGCCATCAAGAGTGCAACAGAGCTTTTCTGCTGAGCACGGCGTAAAATATGATGGGACCGTCCGCATAAAATGCAGTATGTCCAGGCTGCTTCAGCGTAGACGGGGTGCTTCATCGTCTCTATGGCGTAAAACTCATCCGCTTTCAAAGCAGCGTTAAAGCGTATGAGGAACGCTTCGTCTTCCCCGAAATGAACCTGTCAAGTCACGCAGTGAACCTAACATCTGACTCCTGACAAAAAGTGCTGCACGGCTACCCAGACGACGGCTGAAAAGATGGCAGACCACTCGAGACACGCCCCACAGTATGATGGTGGATCTCTGCATTTAATGCAGAGGATTTGATTAAATATCACCGAACCGTCGTTTACTGACATCCCCTCAGCGGAGACTGCTTTTACGCGTACAAGAGGATACGCTGTCTTGTTTTACATAGGCAAACGTGAACTGTTTACGCTCCGCAGAAGACAAACAGACTGCCACATCAAAAGCTGCTCTTCGTACAGGGCTCGAGGCACGTCTCTGCACCGAATGCTCAGAACGGTGGCAGGCCTTCGGAACACGCCTCGATAATTAATGATGATGGCGGATCTCGTCATTTAATGCAAGAGATTTGATTATATCTCCAAGAGCCATGATTTCGGCTAAAGACGTCCACATCACCTCGGCTTCTACGCCTATTCAGCTTTTGTGACTGCTCGGCCTCTATGACCACTCTGGCACGTTACGCAGTGGCTTCTACGCCCATTCAGCTTCTGTGCCCGCTCGGCTTCTACGCCTCGTCAGCTTCTATGCTCGTTCGGCTTCTATGCTCATTCGGCCTTCTGTGCTTATTCGGCTTCTATGCCATCAGGCTTCTACTCCTACTCGGCTTCTATGCCTACTTGGCTTCTACGCCATGGTGACAGACATTGGCTTCTACGCCAACCTCTTCTACACGAGGGATACCTACCTACGTGGCTTCTACGCCGTGATCTTCATAGCGATTATACGCGTTTTGTCCCTTAGTTGGACCCGCGTCACACGCTCATTCAAAAGATCATCTATACTCAGGCTTTGGTTATTTTAACCATTGTGTAAAAGGGTGCTGTACTTTCTACTACTCAGTTTCCATACCGATTGAGTGGTCACTGTCACCAAAATTCTATAAATAGAGACCTCTATCAACAGAGGGACAGGTCGAGACTTTTAAAATCGAACAAGGTCGAAACTTCAAAAGAGGATCGAACCACGGGTCAAAACATTAGAGATTGAGGAGAGGTCGAAGAGTCTTTGATTGAGAGAGAGAGAAGCATCCAGAGCTCAGGCAAAGGGTAGGATCAACGACATTGGCATCGTGCATCCATCCTCTTTCGCAACCTCCGAAGCTGCTTTCCGTCTTCCACGGTAATTCTTTACCATCGTGTAGTCCTAGGGCTAAAGTGATCGACTGCAGATCAGACACCTATAGCAATCATCTACCCAGATTAAATAAATTGTACTCTCACATCCTCGTATAGGATCAAATTGTACAAGTTTGTTTGTAAACCAAAGAAGGCAGGTTTCGTGCAAACCTCGTATCATATACATTTTGTTCTTTCGTTTAATACCACAAACAAGATGACGACTTTGCTGGGGACATCTTTCTCTTCTGAAGAGGAAGCGATTGCTCAACACGATGCGGTATCCGTAGGATCCGTGAAGAAGACACTGGTCGTCCAGTTCGACCAGTCTGCCTACGAAGACATGCTTCGGACGGGGGGTAGCTCTCACTCTCTCTCTGTACAAAACAACAGGAAGCTGCGCAAGGTCTGGATGCCCAAGACATCCTCTACCATTCCTATGGACTCTCCGATCTCTTCGACCTCTCCGATCTCTCCGACCAATGAGGTTGTAGCATTGCTTCCTCCGTGCCCTGCACATAAAATTCAGTCTTCCGCTACGCGCGGTACAGACGAAACTTCGGGCAAAGCCTCAGCGCTAACCCAGAAGTATCCACTGCGCTCTACGCGTAGAAACCAGTCTCCCGCTACGCGCGGTACAGACGAAACTTCGGGCAAAGCCTCAGCGCTAACCCAGAAGTATCCACTGCGCTCTACACGTAGAAACCAGTCTCCCACTACGCGCAGTACAGACAAAACTTCGGGCAAAGCCTCAGCGCTAACCCAGAGGTATCCACTGCGCTCTACGCGTAGAAACCAGTCTCCCGTCCGTGGCGGAATAGACAAAACTTCTGATGATGCCTCAGCGCCAAATCGGAAGTACAAAGCACGCTCCACGCGTAAGACAATATCTGACCTCTACGGGGAAGCAGATGACCCCTGTGATCTCCGCAAGGAAAAGCAAGCGGCAAGCTACTTAACTTCTCGGCATTTATGCCAGCAAGGGAACAATCTACCCGCCCTCCAAATTACGCGAGAAGCTGATGGCCACCTGAGGACATCCTCAGCCTTACGCCAACCAGAGAAAAGCTCCGAGTTACGCCAGGCGAAGTCCCTAAGCGTACAGAAGGCTCGATTGACGGAAAGACACGCTCCTCGGAGATTATCCGCCACCCAGATGGTCAATCTGTTGTATGCGGGTGGCACAAAGAAGACCATGGTCCCCATCATCCGTATGACTAACAATGGGAACAGGTGGAACAAGCCATCATCTTCTTCTTCTGCAACTTCTCCTGACTTGCACAAATATCTAATCCAGAAACGCAAAGGGAGGGGATCTTCCAGCATGGCTATTACGCCTCCTAGCGAGCACTATTGTGATGGTCACAGGATTATGGTTAATTGCTGCTGTTCTAAAGCAAAACGGCCAGTTTTTGACCGGCTGAGCTACTCTCCATCTTTCCTAGAAGAAGAGCCCTCGCATGCATCTGTGAACATGGCTTCACATATACCTGGAGGAAACTCTGGCTCAAGACGTCCGTCCTCTAGAACTCCGAGCCGAAGGAGATTCAACATGCTCCTCAGAGACACTGAAGATGGGGTATTTCAGAACACTCGTTCGAGGTCACAACAACTGACTTCGTACTCCTCTGATTCCGACGCTGGGGGTCGCCATTCTCCCGAATCAAATATTGAGAGAATAGAGTCAACTTCTGCAGCAACCTATACACATCCTTCAACGACGCCCAGAGAAATGGGAGTATACGCCATTGGAGATGAACACAAGGAAGCTTCACCGTCAGGGAGCGAGGAACAGCGCATCACTACACTGGAGACGTCTCTGAAACAAATATAATCCATGATGGAGAACATGCACCAGATGATGCTAACTCAACAGGCGGCCGCTATGGCTCAAACATCAGTCCTGCCAGCACAGATACGTGTGGGGGTGGACTTGCCACCATCCAATACGGTCCAAGAACCTGCTCTAGATCAAGAGTCAGCTGGTCCTCCACTTCCTCACTTGGAGAATATATTGCCGCCTGCGGGAGTCGCGATACAACCGACTCTGCACCAATCCGTAGTCTCGCTACCGGCTGAAAATCCGATGCAAGCAGTACGGGAGTTGAAAGCCCAATTCGATGCCTTAAAGCACAAAGAGCAGCTCAAGAAATTGGAAATCAACCAGCCTTACCCGGCTATCTGGGAAGAGGTCCATTTTCCTCCGAGATACAAACCTCAGACTATGGCTCTGTTCGAGGGAAAAACATCGCCCAGTCAGTACATGAACTATTTCAGTATGATGACGGTGTTGCTACAAGGGAATGACGTCCTCCTCACCCGGGTGTTCAAGGGCTGTCTCTCAGGAGTGGCTTACCAGTGGTACCACAGCCTGGCAGACAACTGCATTACTTTCTTCGAAGACTTCAAGGCTTTATTCTTCACACGATTCTACGAGGGAGGAATGGACATGTCTATGTCCTCTCTCATCGAAGTCAAGCAGAGGAAAAAAGAGGACGTCCGTACCTTCATCGAACATTTTCGTCAAGCCACGCTACAGATGCCTCCAAGAGTTCCAGACTCTGCGTTGGTGGACATTTGCAGGAAGAACCTCCTTCCCGTGGTCTCGGTGTTCACAGGACCATATCAGTTCCACGACTGGCCCTCGTTCATCATCTCAGCAGTGGCCGCCGATGACAAAAGTCGCAAGGCACGCGACAATGGCATTATGATCTCTACCTCCGACAGAGGCAAAAGGTCATCCCCCAACGGCGACCATCCTCACAGTTCCAAAGAAAAATAAGCTCTGGCAATCAATACGTCCAGACAAAAGACTGCAGCAACCACGCAGATGAAACCTGGGACTTCCAGGCCCGTCGAAGTATACTATTTCGATGACGACGATATTCCAAGTATATTCGAGTGTCTCGTCAAGAGTGGCAAGATCACCCTTCCGGAGGAGAAGCGGCCCAGTGAAGCCGGCAGTGCCAACAACCCCAAGTACTGCATCTTCCACAGATACATACACCACCCGACCAAGGCGTGTTACATACTGAAAAGGAAGATCCAGGGGCTGATCGATGCTAAGGCCATCACTCTGCATAACACCGAGAAGACGGTCACGACCAATATGATCTTCCTGCAAATTGGCAATCTGCCTCCCCAGGAAGTCTCGGACAGTGTGACACATATTTCCCGGACAACGATGAACATCGTCAATCTTCCTCCAGCTAGGGTCAAAATCATGACCTGGTACCCTTAACCACTCAGCGGGGCGAGATCATATGGGTTCATCCGGATTTAGTATCAGAGCTCGAGGAAGAGACTAATGCTGCTAAAGCAAAGTCTAGAAAGAACTCCAAACCATGCCATATGGTTGTAACTTCTTCGCCATCAGACGAAGACGAGGCTTTGGCTACAACCCGTTCAGGGAAAGCTTACCTCAAGGACTACGGAGTAAGTCCGGAAGATGCACCAGCAGACGTTTCAGCTATAGAGCCTGCCATACCACAGGCCGATCCTGTAAGACCGACTTCGGCGGACAAGGGGAAGCAAAAAGAAGTACACTTCGATAAACCTGTGAAAAATATTCAAAACAAAGGTTTAGAGAAGCCATACAACTTTGACATCCTGGCCCAACTGGCCAATACACCAGCCAGGTTGTCCATCTTCGAGCTACTCAGGTTCTCCCAAGACACTCGTCTAGCCCTGAGTGAAGCACTGATACAGGCGGAAGCATACTTGACCCAGCTCAAGTCCCCTGACGAGGAACCAGTGGCATGCCCTCAATGCCACAGTGTGATGGAGGTGGTCCCGAACATCACTTTTACACAAGATGACATGCTGTTAAAATATAACAGGCATGATCGACCTCTCTATTACACCGGATACGTCGGTTCCATGGAGGTCGACCGGATCCACATAGATCCAGGATCATCAATCAGCATCATTCCTCATAGTCTGCTCAAACCGCTGAGGATTCCTACCAGTGAATTGGCTTACACCACCACTACAATTGTGGGTTTCAATGCCGGAAGAAGTAAGCCGCTGGGGAAAATTTGCCTGAGGATCCAGATTGGCAACCTCAGATCGGTGGCTACATGCTATGTCATCGATTCAGAGGTATCCTACAACATTCTGCTGGGTAGACCGTGGATCCACGACCACAACATCGTTCCTTTAACTCTACATCAATGCCTTAAATATGTAGACGCCCAAGGAACAGTACAAACGGAGGTTGCTGACCTAAATCCATTCAAAGGAATAGAATTATACTATTCCGATGCCGTATTGTACTCTCAAGACTACGCGGAGGAGGTGTCAGCCCAAGCAGAGAAGGAATCCCACCGGGAGCCTGAAGGACCCTCTGCCGAACGACCACTGTCAATCAGAGTGAAAGGGCGAACTACTCGTCCAAAAGCCATGGAGCCTATGGCTATCCACCTGAACAAAATTGGGTCAGGAAAAGGGGGTGATCCTCTAGTGATCACTTTGAACCAAAAGCCTCCACCCTTGGTCATCAACCTTTGGCGCAACAAGCAGCCGACTGATGTAAATGCAACCAGGAACGGAGTACCAGATGATAATAAATATCCTCTTTTCTAGTATATCGACGCTCAGATTCCAAATCAGGAATCCTCTCCCCATGACGATATAGAACCTATAGCGCAAAAATTCTTGGAAGCTATATATTCCTATCATCCGTATATATGGGAAGTAGCATCATTATCCAATGTCGTCATGACATATGGACCACATGAGGACTCTATCTTTATTGTTCCACCCGCCCACAGCAATCAGCATTCAATAGTCTTCGGCCGCACGCGCAACGAATGGACTATACAAGAAGATTCCTTCGATGACGATGCTGGTGAAATACAAGTTCACAGGTACAGCCCGCAAGCCTTAAAGATCATGCAAAACATGGGTTACAACTTAAAGCTGAAGCCAGGTCTCAACTATAGGAAAGGCAGACGAATACCGCCGCACGGCAATCCCCACTATCAACAAACCCGCTTCGGGTTAGGGTATGCCACCTCCCTTACAACTTCCAAGTCAGATGAGGATATCCTTTTCCCTTTTCAAGACGGCTCGTCGCCCTCCAACTCATCTCGTGCCCTCGAGCAAACATTACCAGTAAATATGGTAGTGACGGATCCCTTCGAATCAGACGAACAAGAATCCGAACTATTCGAGAATGACGCTTGGGCTCAGCAAATGGATACACATTGGGAATTCTGCTTCGAGCAGAGAGAACCTCCCACCAAAGATGAAGTTATCCAGATTGATGTTGGGGATGAACTTTCACCAAAGCCGATATTTATCAGTAATAATCTTTCTCCAGCCGAAAGGGGAGAAGTCATTCAACTGATAAAAGAATACATCGACATCTTTGTGTGGAATTATGAGGATATGCCAGGACTTGACCCAAAGGTGGCTACTCATAAACTCAACATATTGCTCGATTCAAAGCCTGTAAAGCAGCACCAATGCCAGTTCCGCCCGGATATGATGGACACCATTGAAGCTGAAGTCAAGAAGTTGATAGCCTGCAGTTTCATCCGGGAGGAACAATACCCCGACTGGGTCACCAATATTATCCCAGTCATGAAGAAGAATGGGAAAGTACGAGTCTTCATCGATTACCGAGATCTGAACGCAGCCTGCCCCAAGGACGAGTTTCCTCTTCCCATCACAGACGTCATGATTGACAATACCTGCAGTTTCGAACGTATGTCTTTCTTGGACGGATTCTCAGGATACAATCAAATCAAGATGCATCCTGAAGACGAGAAGCATACTGCCTTTCGGATACCACTGGGAGTATATTGCTATACGGTCATGCCCTTCGGGTTGAAAAACGCCGGAGCTACTTACCAACGGGCTATGAGTAAAATATTCTACAAGCATTTACGCAAAACAGTGGAATATTACATAGACAATATAGCTGTCAAAAGCTGCCTCAGTGTCAATCACATCCAAGACTTGAAGACGATATTTGAGCTGATGCGCCAACATCAACTCAAAATGGATCCTACAAAGTCCTTTCTGGGTGTATCTAGTGGCAAATTTCTAGGATTTATCATTACCGCCAAAGGCATTCAAGTAGACCCTGATAAAGTAAAGGCTATCTTGGAAATGCGACCACCCCATAATCTGAGGGAACTCAGGGGATTTCAAGGTCGTCTGGCCTATATTCGGAGATTCATATCCAACCTCTCTGGAAGGTGTCAGCCTTTTTCTTGCCTCATGAAGAGAGGTGTATCCTTCGTATGGGACGAAGCCTATCAGCGAGCGTACGGGGATATCAAGCGCTACCTTACTAGTCTGCCAGTTCTGGTGCCTCCCGTCGTAGGAAGACCATTCTTCTTGTACGTTCGAGCGATGGACCATTCCCTGGGATCTCTTCTCGTGCAGAAGAACGATGCGGGACATGAACAGGCTATCTACTATCTAAGTAGAATGATGATCAGAGCGGAGCACCGGTACAGTCCAGTAGAAAAAGAATGTTTGGCTCTGATGTTCGCTATCCAGAAGATGCGGCACTATGTCACCGGTCAGACTATTCATATCATCTCCAAGATCAATCCTCTTCGGGTACTGATGAACAAGCCAAGTGTTCTTAACTCGCGACTCGCGACTTGGGCGATGTTATTAACACCATATGACATGGTGTACGTCCCTCAGAAGTCCATCAAAGGCCAAGTATTGGCTGACTTTCTAGCTGCTCATCCAATCCCGGAGGCCTCCAAATTATACGAGGACATTCCCGACGAAGTTACAGAATGTAGTTCCGCAATGGAAAGTGACGCATGGCAACTGTTCTTCGACGGCGCCTCCAGGACTGGTCCCAAGGGAAACGTGGTTTCAGGGGTAGGAATCGTCCTGGTTATTCCCGATAAACTCGTCATCTATCGAGCATACTCTCTAAACGAGCCCTGTTCCAACAATGTGGCGGAGTACAATGCTCTACTAATTGGGCTCCAAGTCGCTAAAGAGCTGGGGGTCGAATCTCTAGAAGCTTTTGGTGATTCTCTGCTTATCGTCAATCAAGTCAGAGAAATATATGAAGTCCGGAATCCAGACCTCATCCCCTATCACCAAGCAACGGTCGAGATAGCCGTGACATTCAAGGGGTTCTTCCTAGAGCATGTACCTCGATCTCAGAATCTGGAAGCCGATGCCCTAGCCAGTCTAGCTGCAGATTTAGCTACTCCTATAAGAAGGCAGAATTCGGTAATCCTTCTTAACAGAGATCTATTTTGTGTGAAGAACAACTCTCACATCGAATGCAGTTATGCTGTGAACATCGATCCTCCTACGAGAGATTGGAGAAGTCCGTTTGTAGATTTTGTGGCATACGGAATCTTGCCGGAGGACCCTAAAGAAGCAGCATCCGTCAAAAGATGATCATTACGCTTCTACTTTAATGTATCCTCACAATACCTATATCGCCGGACCTACGACGGACTGCTATTGAGATGTCTCTCTAATAACGAAGCACAGCAGATTATTCGCGAAGCTCACGACGGCGTATGCGGGGCGCATCAACTCGGTCCTAAGCTACAGGATCGTATCAGAAGAATGGACTATTACTGGCCCACTATGATCGCAGACGCAATCAAGTATGCCAAACGATGCAGGGCCTGTCAGGTCCATGCAGACTTCATACATCAGCCGTCTGAACATCTACATCCTATGGTTGCATCCTGGCCTTTCGAAGCATGGGGTATGGATATCATTGGTCCTATTCACCCGTCTTCTTCCAGAGGTCACCAATTTATAATGGCCATCACGGATTACTTCTCCAAATGGGCAGAGGAGATCCCTCTCGCTGAGGTAAAAACATCTAATGTGATCAGTTTCATCAAGCATCACGTCATTTATCGCTTTGGGATTCCCCGAATGATAATCCATGACAATGGGCCTCAGTTTATCAGCCAAGCGTTTCATCGATTTTGCGATAAAAATCGGATACAAAATATCGCCTCTACGGCGTATTATCCAGCTGCTAATGGTTTGGCAAAATCCTTCAACAAAACCATTATCAAACTCTTGAAGAAGTTCGTCTCCTCGAACAAGGAAGACTGGAACGAGAAGCTGGAAGAATGTCTCTGGGCGTACCACACAATGGTCCGAGCACCGACAGGTTGTACCCCGTTCTTATTGGTCTACGGGAGTGAAGTAGTTCTTCCCATCGAAATTTAAATCCCGTCACTCAGGATAGCAGTCGCCAATGAGTTAACCCGGGAAAAGAATGACCTTTTAAGGCTTAAGGAGCTAGAAGGATTAGACGAGAAATGCCTTCAAGCTCAACAGAGCATCGAGTTCTATCAAGCGCGTATTTCCAGAGCTTTTAATCAAAAAGTAAAGGAAAGAGTGTTCAAAGTTGGCGAGCTAGTCTTAGCTGTAAGAAGGCCAATGATTCTCACTCACAGGAGCAAAGGCAAATTTCAGCCCAAATGGGAAGGCCCTTACGTGATCGAGACAACGTTCTCAAACGGCGCTTACAGGTTAGCCCAGCCTAATGGAGACCTACTAATGGCTCCTATCAATGGCAAATTCCTGAAAAGGTACTATGCTTAACCTCCTCTGCTCAAGTGGAATAAAGGCAAAAATCTTACTCTGACAAAACTACTTCCAAAATGAAACTAGTTGGGTCGTACTCTATCATGTCCATATGACCCCTGAATAGATATGCCCTGCTAAAGTTTACCGAGAGTATATTATGTCCATACTACCTCTGATATCACTCTCACCCAAACCCGTGATTTACATTCCGAAATGATGGGTCCACAAAGTCAGATGAAAAGTATCTTTATTATTTCCCAAAAAAGAGAGCGAAAGTACATTGAAAAGCAAAAGTACATCATGAAGGGGGAGCGGCCAAATCGCGAATCTGCTCCGCCAGTCTGGCCATCTTCTCATTCTTGGAATCCAAGACATCAGCGCGGGCCCTCTCCAACCGTGCCTCGTCATTAATCAAGAGGGATAGCTCTGCTCTAGCTCGAAGGAAACCAGCGCGGGCGACATCCTTCCTCGCCAAGTTCTGTTTTGCTATGACCAGTCGGCCATTCACCACATCGAGACCTTCTGACGACTGAGAAGCCCATTCCCTTGCCTGAGTAAGCTTCGTCTCCAGTTTAAGGACCCTCGCTATATTCCCGTCATGCTCAGCCTTGCACTTCGTCTGAAGAGCAATAGCCTCCTCCAAGATGACTTTTCCTTCATCCATCTCCCGCTGATTTGTTTAGAGGATTTTATTCAGGTCTTTCACCTTTTTAACAAGTTGCGCAGTCAAGGAGTCGTGTCTAGCCTGGACCAGATCGTCAATACTGCCTTGGGATAGCTGCGAGTATTCGTTAATGGGTTGCTCCAAACCATTAACTACCTTCTCCAGGGCGTCAACTAAACCAGTATTGCCAAGGTCCCTGATCGCCTCTATCGAAAACTGAGAGGACCTCTTCAGGCGCTCAAAGTTCAGATTCTTCTCCAACACCATTGATATTAGCATTTTCAAAGTATTGTAGAAGATAATGGTATACTGCTCGGTCAGCGCAGCTAGGCCTGAATGCACGCTAGGAGTGGCTGCAATATTGTCGAACCTCGCTCCAGAGGCAACCGCAATCGACGTGGCCACAATCCTCGTCTCAATAGGGGGTGCGACAAAAGAGGAAGCGCCATCCCGCATACTCGAAGGAGGCGTTGTCGCAACGACAGGGTCGTCCTCTTGAGGTATCGAAGCCTCGTCGGCAGGCAAGCTGGCACCCGAAGATGCTTCCTCTTTAAAACAAGGCACCTCCGTATCAATGCCAGGACCTGACACGGAGCCGAAGGGCACATATACATTGCCCTCCCCGAAGAGATCGTCCCCTGAGAAGAAGACAACAGGAAGTTAATGTCCACACGATATTAATTTTCCTAAAGAAGAGGCACGAAAAGACGACAGTGATGCTAGGCAAGCTGTCATACCTGGAGACAAGGGCCTGCTAACTGACGCTGGCAAATACTCTTCCAGGTCTTCGCCGAGATCCACTTGAGGCTCATCAATTAGAATCTCGCTAGAAGCGCTGACGGGCACGGCAGGGGCCTCTCCCAATGCTGATCCGGACAAAGGTATATGAAATCTTATAACCAGCCTCGAAGGCGACTTCGTTCCACTACCTGAAGCAGTAGCAGCGGTAGCAGCCTCCAGCTGAGATTCTCCGGCGCCACCGGCCAAAACTGTAGAAGGTTCCTCTATAAAAGGCGAGGAACCCCCAATCAAAGAATCATCTCCGACATAGGGAGAAGCAGGCTCACTTCTAGGAGCCTCAATGCCAGGAATCTGGAGAGGACGAGTAACCATCCTCTTCGTCCTCTTACGAGGGGAAGCCTCCTTCAGAGCGAGAGCCCTTCATCTCCCGGAGACTACCAACGCCCCTGCAGACGGAGGTATTTCACCCCTCGGTACCGATACGAGAGGCTCATCCAGAGTAGCGGACTCGTCACCCTCGTCAAAAGAAATCGAGCGGACTTCAACCCTTCCCCCAGGTTTGGAAGAGGTCACCCTAAAACTTTCACCCATATCAAAATTACGATGGAAGGTGTTCATTGTCACATAGAACTGGGTATACGAATGCAGGATGCACAGCTCCGTGGAGGGTGTGACGAAGGGCACAATAAAAATTGCCCCGGTGCAGCCCATGATAAAATATCGCCATCCCCTCGCTCCATCGATGAGTCCACCTCTGGACCTGAAGCTGGTGACGGCGTTGCCCACATGCAACTGATCATACCCAAACTGCCTGGCAAACCGACTAGGCAGGTAGGGTTCGAAGAAGCAGTGATCTTCACTTCTGTACAGCAGGTGGGAAGGTCTAATACAGACCAACCAATTGAAGGCTTTAGGAGAAAGAGTGGTCTTATCTCTACCTGAGTCCTCAAGCCTAATCCCCGATTGGTTGCGAGGAACAGAGGGGACAGTGCAAAGGAGCTTCCAGCTGTGACCGCAATGCAGTACCCGCCGACAGTCTAAAACTGTGAGCACATTCCAAGAGGATTTCTTGTAATTCAGCAAGAAACTCCCCCCCAAGCTACTGCCGGAACCGGGAGACATCATCCGGGGGTTATGGAGAATTAACCATCCCATCAAATACAGGTATGGTAATTCCACCCGGGGAAAGCTTTCACGCCGAGCTTCATCGGCGAGCAGCACCTCAGTCATCGCCCTCAAGCCAGCTTGTATGCGACACACCATAGCAAGGAGCAAGCCCAGTCTCGCCCCAAACACCAGACTCACAGCAGGCCACAAGGTATTGCGATGAATACGATCCGCAGATGCGATGCCGGGTACCACCAGTCGGCGCAGCCATACAGAGAGGAAGCCAGCCAGTTGAGCTTCCTTGGATAGAGCCCTGCGGCAATGCCTCGATAGTTATAGGCCTTAGTACCTGCGGGATATCTTCCTATCCCTTCGACGAGGATCTGATCCGGAGCCTTAGCATCCTCCAGGAGATTGTCAACTTCCTGAGCAGTCAGCACGCTCAGAGGATTCACAGGCTCATCCTTGACTACCAAGACTTTCTCCGCCTGAGCAACCCTAGCCCGGTGAAAAAAGAGGTAGGACGTCCATTTACTGGTGTGAGCCAAATCTGAAGGATCAGCGTAGAAGGCGGTGCAAGTAAGGTAGTGGCACATCAGCTCCTGATACACTTCCACTACCCGAGGGTCTGAATCCCCCAACTCCTAGTTCGTGGGAACATACTCTTCATACGGAGTATCCCCCATCGGCAGTCTCGAGATCTTTGCCATCTCATGAAGGGCCAATCCCAACTCCCCCAGCGGGGTGGCGAAAGTCCCGGTGAGCGGAATGTATCGCTCCATCAGTGCCAAAAATAGGTTAGGGTTAGGAGGTAACCCAACGCTGGTGGCACTCACAGCTGCCAACAGATCGATGTTCTCCAACTCGATCCGAAAATGCTCTAGGGCCCAATCAACTAAGCGAGCCCATCGAAGATTTGTTGGGGTCATCCACCCATTGCATCGAGGATTCGCCTTGGGGTATACTCCTCTATGCCCCATAAAATCATTGCAGAAGGTCGGCAATTGCACCGGCTGGAGCACCAAGCTATCTTCACTCGGGATACTGCCCGGGTACAACCCCCTGAACAACGTTACAGGACCGGAAGGGCGGCTGACAAATAGGCCAGATCCTTTCTGGTAGAAGATCTTCCCCGGCCTACCGTGAAGATCGGGAGTCAGCGTCCACGACATCTTCCTGGGATGAGTAGCATGGGAGAATGTCGAGATGGGATAATCTCTCGACATCTTGGGCAGACTAAAGACCAACTTCCCGACATGGAAAACCCAGAGCTTTTTCTTTGGCTTCGTCTGGGACTGCTTATCAATCATGTCCCCGAAGAGAAAGGCCGGCTTTATATACTGGTCCCCGTCTACATACGTCAAAGGCTCTCCATTAATCATGTTCAGCAGCGTTCGCTCGCCCTGAGCCGATATCAAGATTTCCCTCCCTTTGGGATATTGGGGCCCGGAGATAGAAAATACCACATGGGACAGATCCTCCAGATAGTTGGAGTGCAGCAACCCGGCGGCAGAACCCATCACCTCGGCTAGCGGAGACACGCCCAAGTTAACTGCAAGGGTGCAAGAAAAATACGTCAGTTTTATACTAGACGTTACAATATCGCAGCACATGCCAAAAGGCAACGGTCTGAGCTCTACGCCAAGACTATACAAACTTGATCGTTTACGCCAAAAATTTTCTCCAGAAGCGTAAAATTCAATTCGGCAGCATACTGTTTGTGCTTTACGCCAGACTGCCAAGGTTCGAGCTATTACGCCAGAATTTTCATCCACAAGCGTAAAAGTTCAAAATTTTACAGTACACACCAAGTTTTCGGCAGTCAAAGCTTTTACGCTCAACTGCGAAAATCTGGAGTTTTTACGCTGACACATTAGAAATGTGGACGTAAAAGATAAAATGTCTCCATGCATCATCTTCCTCAAAGAGGCTATCAGCACAGAAGACAACATAGCGCGGTCACGTTCAATGTGTGCGAAGGATTTTTCAGTCGTTCTCATTCATCCCAAAAAGCTCTACCTATCAGCCCGGGTGCACTGCTCGTCGGCGGGATGCTCGGCTCAAAATAGGGTTCGCCCTGTCCAACCGGAGGCACTCCTGCTTGGGCAGAAGAACGAGAAGAAGAATCAATCTTCTTTTCCTTAGAGGAGGAGGATTGCTTAGAGGCCATTTCTGGAAACTTTGAAGACTCCTCGGACCCCGAACCAAATCTCCTAATTAATATTCGGTTATGATTGGGTCCTACGTCAGCCTATTATTCAGAGAAGGCGGACAGTCAGCGAATTCGAAAAGTTTTTCTCGCAAAACAGGTCAGCAGTTCTTACGCTAAGGAGCTTTCTACGCTCGACAGCAACAGATCTACGATTTCACGCTCGCAAGCAATAAGTCTATGGTTTTACGCCCGGATACCTTTGTGCTCGGTAGCTTTTATGCTCGAGAGGCCACAATCCTACGACTTCATGCCAGCAGATAACAAATCGATGATCTCATGCTCGGTGGCGCCTAGTTTATGCTCAGAAGCAACAGATCCGTGACTCACGATCGGAAAAAATTTCTTTTCAGAAGCTACAAATCTACAGTTCTACGCTAAGGAGCTTTCTACGCTCGACGGCTATGAATCTACGGCTTTACGTTCGACGGCTACAAGTCGGGTTTTACGCCCATATGCCTTTGTGCTCAGTAGCTTTTATGCTCGAGAGGCTACAAACCTACGACTTCATGCTCAAGAACTACAAGTCTATGATTTCATGCTCGATGGTGTTTAGTTTATGCTCAAAAGCTGCAGACTAATGATTTCACGCTCCACGACTTCCCGCACATCTGAAGGATACGCCGGCCAGATTACGCGTACATCTGAACGGTCCTCAAAGCGGTCAATTGCAAAGAGTTCACACAGAAGATACTCGTCCTTGACCTCAAGATATCCCAAGTACCCAAAGCATACAGAGTTCAACATTGAAAAACTACTCTTCTTCATGGGTCGATTCGAAGTTCATCCACACTCCAGTCTGAATATTTTATCTATCAAGATGGCAACTCAGTTTGACAGCCATTTCTCGACCCTGTTCCAAGGGATTTTTGAGAAATCATTCTTAAAGATGATGTCTGAACAAAGAAATTCTGTTCATCAGAAGCAGCAGTTCAGGATTCTACGCGGTTCCTCACTCCTAAAAAACAACAAGATGGTTCGAAAACTCGAATGCTACAACGGCTTTCTACACATCTCTAGTTATGCGTAAAAGACAGGACAGGACCTAGCACTCTTTCTAAACAGAGTCGGCGTAAAGAATCAGACGTGTCGAAGCTACACATATTCAGACTTCACAGCAACATATGGCAAGATGATCATATGCACGAAAGAAAGACGATTTTATTAAAAAGAAAGAATCATGATTACATATGAGGGAAATCCAATCTACAAGGATTTTTCTTCATTTTCATGATTACATATGAGGGAAATATCGTCTGCTAAAGACTGTCCCATCGTCGGCTGAAGATCGCGCCCGGAATCTGTTCTGACAGGTTCTTGTACGAACGCCAATTCTTCATCTCTTCTCCAGCAGTTGGTCGGTTTCCACAACCAACTAGAATGGTGAATGGAGGGAGAGTACGAACTGGGCCTGCCTAAATTAGGCAGATCCCATGCTCCGTGCACCATGACAGATTGAGTTGAGGTATTTAACCCAACTCAATACCCGAGGTCAGAGCCAGTTGCTGCTCTCACCCCCGGAGGTAACGGGAGAAGGTGCCACTTGCAAGCGGCATAGCGAAATACGACCCTTCTTCTCTCCCGAAGAACCACCATACAAAGTTGCTGATTATTCCGAGCAAAGGAGGCTATGATATTCTTCCATGATCCATCGTTGCAGATGAGACTTGCTTGAAGACGCCGTCTTTTTCGGCTCCCTACATGCGGGAAGAACATGGTCTTCTTCTTCCTCAAATCGACCCGACGGACTCCGTCGATCATCCTTGTGTGGCAAAAGGAATACGGGAAGAACAGGTTAAACTCCTTGGCCTTTTATAGGCGAGAGAGGTCACACCAGTCCCCAATAAATCTGCCATAAAGTCGACATCGACCGTTTCAACGCTCCATTCAGAAACGTTTCGAGTTACGAAGAGGGGTTCATGCTTCATTCAAAGCATTTCAAATTCCGAAGAAATTTGAAAGCTTTGAAGGGGGTCTTATAGAAGCATAAAAAATATGCTGGATAGCTCTACGCAACATGGTGATGCAGGGCAGCGTAAGCAGGGGACCTCAAGGCCATCAAGAGTGCAACGGAGCTTTTCCGCTGAGCACGGCATAAAATACGATGGGATCGTCCGTATAAAATACAGTATGTCCAGGCTGCTTTAGCGTAGACGGGGTGCTTCATTGCCTCCATGGCGTAAAACTCATACGCTTTCAAAGCAGCGTTAAAGCGTACGAGGAACGCTTCGTCTTCCCCAAAATTAACCAGTCAAGTCACGCAGTGAACCTGACATCTGGCTCCTGCCAAAAAGTGCTGCACGGCTACCCAGACGATGGCTGGAAAGATGGTAGACCACTCGGGACGCGCCCCACAGTATGATGGCGGATCTCTGCATTTAATGCAGAGGATTTGATTAAATATCACCGAACCGTCGTTTACTGACATCTCCTCAGCGGAGACTGCTTTTACACGTATAAGGGGATACGCTGCCTTATTTTACACAGGTAAATGTGAACTATTTACGCTCCGTGAAAGATAAACAGACTGCCACGTCAAAAGCTGCTCTTCGTACAGGGCTTGAGGCACGTCTCTGCACCGAATGCTCAGAACAGTGGCAGGCCTTCGGAACACGCCTCGACAATTAATGATGATGGCGGATCTCGACATTTAATGCGAGAGATTTGATTATATCTCCAAGAGCCGTAATTTCGGCTAAAGACGTCCACATCACCTCGGCTTCTACGTCCATTCAGCTTTTGTGACTGCTCGGCCTCTATGACCACTCTGGCACGTTACGCAGCGGCTTCTACGCCTATTCAGCTTCTGTGCCCGCTCGGCTTCTATGCTTCGTCAGCTTCTATGCTCGTTCGGCTTCTATACTCATTCGGCCTTCTGTGCTTATTCGACTTCTATGCCATCAGGCTTCTACGTCTACTCGGCTTCTATGCCTACTTGGCTTCTACGCCATGGTGACAGACATTGGCTTCTATGCCAACCTCTTCTACACGAGGATACCTACCTATGTGGCTTCTACGCCGTGATCTTCGTAGCAATTATACGCATTTTGTCCCTTAGTTGGACCCGCGTCACACGCTCATTCAAAAGGTCATCTATACGCAGGCTTTGGTTATTTTAACCGTTGTGTAAAAGGCTGTTGTACTTTCTACTACTCGGTTTCTACACCGATTGAGTGGTCACTGTCACCAAAACTCTATAAATAGAGACCTCTATCAACAGAGGAACAGGTCGAGACTTTTAAAATCGAATAAGGTCGAAACTTCAAAAGAGGATCGAACCACGGGTTGAAATATTGGAGATTGAGGAGAGGTCGAAGAGTCTTTGAGAGAGAGAGAGAGAAGCATCCAGAGCTCAGGCAAAGGGTAGCGATCGACGACATTGGCATCGTGCATCCATCCTCTTTCGCAACCTCCGAAGCTGCTTTCCGTCTTCCACGGCACTTCTTCACCATCGTGTAGTCCAAGGGCTAAAGTGATCGACTGCAGATCAGACACCTATAGCAATCATCTACCCAGATTAAATAAATTGTACTCCCACATCCTCGTACAGGATCAAATTGTACAAGTTTGTTTGTAAACCAAAGAAGGCGGGTTTCGTGCAAACCTCGTATCATATATATTTTGTTCTTTCGTTTAATACCACAAACAACTGGATCACCAAATCATGGTCCATAAGCTCAACATCTTGTCGAACATTAAGCCTGTCAAACAACAGCAACGACGATTCTGGCCGAACATCGAAGCCATCGAAGTCGAAGTCAACAAACTGATAGCTAGTGGCTTCTTCCGCGAAGAACAACATCCAGATTGGGTAGCTAACATCGTGCCCATCGTCAAAAATAATGGGAAGATCCGGATCGGTATTAACTTTTGTGATCTAAATACGGCCTGCCCTAAAGACAAATTCTTTCTTCCGATCACAGACATAATGATCAATAACATCTGTGACTTAGAGTGCATATCCTTCATGGATGGATTCTCAGGCTACAATCAAATCAAGATATCTTCTGACGATCAGAAGCATACATCGTTCAGAATGCCAGTAGGAGTATACTGCTACACAGTCATGCCCTTCGATCTGAAGAACACATGTGCTACATACCAACAAGCTATGAGCACCATCTTTCGCGAGTATTTACGCAAGACGATCGAGTGTTATGCCGATGATATCGCAGTCAAGAGTCGCTCCAAAGATGATCCCCTCAGGGATTTGAAGACTGTGTTCAATCTCATGCGTACGCACCAGCTCAAGATGAATTATACCAAATCTTTTTTGGGAATCTCCAGCGGAAAATTCCTGGGCTTTATCATTACTTCCCGGGATATTCATATAAACCACGACAAAACTAAAGCAATCCTTGAGATGCGCCCACCGAAGAACCTCAAAGAAAATTTTGTGGCCTTCAAGGAAGACTTGCATACATCAGAAGGTTCATATAAAATCTCTCTGGGCGTTGTCGGTCATTCAACTAGTTCATGAAGAAAGGTGTCTCCTTTGTCTAGAATAAAGAATACCAGCGCGCCTTCGACGACATCAAAGAATACATATCAAACCCTCCAGTGCTGGTAGCCCCAGTCGTGGGGAAGCCTTTCCTGCTCTATGTGCGAGGAATGAACCACTCCCTCGGTGTCCCATTATCCCAGAATATTGGTGCAGGCCATGAGCATACCATCTATTATCTTAGCCGGATGAGGGTTGGCGCGGAGCACAGGCACACCCCTGTTTAGAAGGAATGCCTTGCCCTTGTATTCGCTATCCAGAAGACTCAGCATTACATGGCTGGACAAACCATTTATGTAATCTCGTGAGTCAATCCTCTCACAGTCCTCATGACCAAACCAGGGGCGCTCAGTTCTCGCTTGGCTACCTGGGCAATACTACTATTTCCATACGACATGGTGTTTGTTCCACAAAAAGTTGTCAAGGGTCAAGCACTGGACAACTTTCTGGCAGCCCATCCGGTGTCAGAAGTCTCAAAACTATACGATGAGATTCCAGACGAAGTTGCAGACTCCAATACCGTGACAAACGCAAAAGCTGTTTGGCGAATGCTCTCCGACGATGCTTCAAGAACAGGACCCAAAGGCAGCATTATCGCTAGATTCAGGACAGTATTAATCTCTCCATATGATATGGTTATCAACCGCGCATACTTCCTCACTGAGCCATGCTCCAATAATGTGGCAGAGTATAACGCTCTCATCATTGGACTTTAATTAGCTAAACAAGTTAGAGTTGACCACCTGGAAGCCTATGACGATTCCAAGTTGATAGTCAGCCAGGTCCTGGGTGAGTACGAAGTCCGACACGAAGAGCCAATTCCTTACCAACAGGCTGCGCTTGACATCATCTCGACCTTCTAGGGATTCTTTATTAAGTACGCCCCTCGGCTGCAAAACATCGAGGCAGACGTCCTTGCCATACTCGCAGCCTCTCTAGCTGTTCCGTTAAGTACCCATGAACTGATCACCGTGGTCGGTCAGGAGCTGGTCTACCCGAAGAACAACCTCTCTGTGTGTCGGAGCTACTCAGTAGAGACGAGCACTGACTCACGAGACTGGAGACTTTCCTTCATCGACTATGCAGTCTATGGAATTCTCTTCGAGAACCCGAAGGAAGCCACTTCCATAAGAAGACGTTCCCTCCGGTTCTATTATGATACAACTACCAAAATATTGTATCGCCGCTAGTATGACTGGCTTCTGCTACGATAAATTTCGAATATAGAAGCGAAGCAGGCTCTCCACGAGGCTCACAACGAGGTTTGTGGTACCCATCAGCTATGGCCCAATCTACAAGATCGCCTCCGTAGAATGGGTTACTATTGGGCAATAATGGTAGCAGATGCCGTCGACTATGCAAGAAAGTGCTAAGCGTGCCAAATCTATGCAGACTTCATCCACCAATATTGGGAGTTCCTGTCACGACCCGATTCCGTAGAATCGTTTGAGGCGTCCCCCGAATCGTGAACGCCGTGCGAGCCTGGGGTTGCGCCCGCACAAGGCTTTAATGATTTGCATAGCAAGCACATATTCAGAGTACGCAGATAAATTGAAACACAAATTTGAAATATGGAAAATTTCTCTTTATTGATAATGAACATCTATTACAAACTCCTGAACGAGTCAGCTACTATGTCGCACGGGCTTACAAAAGTGTTGACTTAAAATGAGATAGCAGTCCTATACATTATATCCCTTTATAAACTTCAAAATAATAAAGACCCCCGTGCTGGAGGACGGCTTTGCCACGAAGCTGCATTTATGTATGAAGAGTTGCAAGCTTCTGACTTTAAAATGCTTCAAGGGGCACGGTGAAGATGCGCCAACAGCTAGACTGGATTGGGAAGACGACTTCAGCTCCTCGCTCGGTTCGCCTTGGTGCGGAGAACCTGTTTCAACGAGGGTCGGCATATCGAAACATACTGGTGAAGGCGAGCTAGCCGAACTATACCAATCAATACGTTGTTTTAATGAAGCATGCATGTTTTTGGTGGGTTTCTATCTTGCCTTAGTTCATTTACAAGCAACAGTATATATATATATGATACTGAAATGAACTTGCCACCATTCGGTAGATTTTACCTGCCCGTCTGAATCACCTGTACAATACTTACCATGCCTTCCCTGCCATGAAGACACAAGTTAGTTTGCAACATGTTTAAATATACACGATGATCACTGGCGTGGTGCCATAACGGACATAGTCAAGGACAGGGATAGCATGCAATGAGAACACGACAAGCACACGATAAGCACACGATGCGTTGCAAGCCATCTCCTTCAGCACACGATGACTACACACGAGTTTCGCCCGGACCGGAACGGTGCCAGTGCCCCAACGACCGTCCGCAGAACTTACCCTTGTGCACAAGTTATCCATGATCGAACAATACATTATCTTAAATAATCAGTTTACGCCTTCGAGGCAACACGAGCACAAGATATATCAATAATTGTTAAGCATTCATGCACTTCAGGCAACACGAGTATGAAACATGTATTTGCACAAGACAAGCTACAGTTCATGATTTATTTCCAAACGAACAAGCATGCAGTTTAGTATCCGTTCATGAAGTTATTGACAAGCATAATGAACCAAGTATATTCTCTTTTATCTTGGTTTCTTTTATTATTACTTGGTATCATTTGATCGGGGCAAAGAAGAATGCAGATTTTAGGGCGTGAAGCTTGGAAGCAGGACTAGCTAATCGGGTTGGTAGCCACTCACTTGGATTGTTGGAAGGGAGAAGGAAAGAGGCACTTCACGACTCCGCTCGTAAGCCGCCTACTGCTCGTTCACCTGCACACGAACAGCTCGATTAATACTTCTTCCTCTCTTTCCAATCTCGGAATAGAAGTGCACGTCAATGAACGAAAACAATGAAGACCATCAAAACCGTTCAAGAAAAACGAGCAAATCCCAAAACCAACTCAAAGCACGAAAGCAACAAGCGATATTGAAAACCGAGGCAATAAAAGATAGCAGCGGAGAGGTCCCTCCTGACTCTGCCGCTAAGTCGATCCCGGGGGCACGGTCCACTGAATATGGGAATCGATTCCGAAGAAACAAATCCACAACGAGGACGAGTTCTTAATTCAATCTATCCCGATCGAACGATACCGTTTGTGGTTCTTAGCCGCGCTCCCCGTACCGGGGGAACGGGGTGCTACAGTTTCTATACCCGACTGTTGCGTCCTAGCTATTCGAAGCCTGGGGTATGGATATCATTGGACCGATTAGTCCATCTTTATCCAAGGAACATCGGTTCATCCTTGCCATCACCGACTACTTCTCCAAGTGGCAGAAATAGTACCACTTACGAAAGTCAAGACATCTAACGTGATCAGCTTCGTCAAGCATCACGTCATATACCGCTTCAGATTGCCATGAAGGATCATCCATAAAAATGGTCCACAGTTTGCAATCCATGCATTCTAGCGGTTCTGTGACAAAAATTGGATCCAGAATGTAATATCGACCGCCTACAACCCATCGACGAATGGTCTGGCAGAAGCCTTCAACAAGATCATCATAAAGCTACTCAAAAATTTTGTGTCATCCAACAAACGCACTAGAACGAGAAGTTGGGTAAATGTCTTTGGGCCTACGTGCAATGGTCCGGACAGCAACCGGCAATACACCTTTCTCTATGGTGTATAAAAGCGAAGCAGTCTTTCCGCTCGATATCCAAATTCCTTCACTTCGGGTGGCTCTCTCCAACCAATTAACCATCGACGATAATCACCGCCAACGACTACAATAGTTAGAAGCACTCGACGAGAAACTCCACTGAGCTCAACAACGCGTTAAGCTATACTAAGCACGTCTCTCTGGAGCATTCAACAAACGGGGAAAGAAAAGGACCTACCAAGTGGGTAATCTCGTCCTAACCATAAGGAGGCCGATGGTTATGACCCGTAATACGGCCGGCAAATTCCAACCTAAATGAGAAGGCACGTTCATCGTAGAATCAGTATTCTCCAACGGCGCCTACCGTCTTACGAAATCTAACGATGACTTGCTCATGATGCCTATCAATGGCAAGTTCCTAAAAATGTACTATGTCTGAATTAGACTTGTACTCCCCTTATCCCCAGGTGGACAATCAAGATGTACAATCTTTACATTCTTGGTTATTCATCCCCCATAAAGTACCTATGTACATCATTTTCCCTTCTATATTAAGCCATTATCTGTATCAAGGAGTCCTGGATACGCAACAGATGATGGATCCTCAAAGTCTCCCCAGCGGAGTAGCCCTCAGGTCCACTTGCATACTCTCGCAGTGACCACTAAAACCAATCTCGTTAGACGCTAGCCATGTTCACATTATCTCTGAGCTATCGTCCTACCAATCTCCCCAGCGGATCAACCCTCAGGTCTATCTTCATTCTTGGATAGACCACACTCAGCAAACCACTCCCTAGTGAGTGTCCCAGATATTAGTTTACATCCATATTACCTCAAAACTACCGTCTTAATATTTCTCCCCAACTGAGTTTGCCATGTCCATATTACCTCTGAGCAAACCCCCGGGTCTTGGCTATCGATCATCACATCCATATTACCTCTGATATCGGTTGTCATCTCCACTTATCATTCGTACTCACCAAGATACAACAACGGTGTTAAGTTCACAAAATCTGCCATGTCCATATTACCTCTGGCAGAGCTTGTCTTAAACCCGTTACTTGCACTCAAATATGCAAGAAGTAACTGGTCCACAAAACCTATAATGTCCATATTACCACTGATAGGGATTATTTTCGAACTTACTATTTGCACTCTAGTACACAAAAAGTAGTAAGTCCACCAAATATCCTCTGGCTCATTTCTTTTTTCTTTCACAAAAATACCGAGATCGTACCTAACCAATCGTTACGACTATTGATCAGCTCACGACTACATCACCTCCGAGCTATCATCCTCACTTCCTCCCCCGAGAGTTTGCCATGTCCATGTGACCTCTGAGTAAACCTCTCCCTACAACTATCATCAGTCGTCGTCTAAACTTATCACTCGTACTTAATTCTAAGTACGTCAGCGGTGTTAAGTCCATAAAACCCACCACGTCCATATTACCTCTGGTTGGGCTTGTTTTAAACTTACTACTTGCACTCAAGTGCGCAAAATGTAATAGGTCCACCAAAGATCCCCTAGCGGGATATCCTAAAAAAATATGATATCTTACCACATCCATATTACCTCTGAATAAGATATTTCCAGAACTTTGTCATGTCCATATTACCTCTGAGTAATAGTTTGCCCATTGACTTTCTACTATCACGTTCGTATAACTCCTGATAGTATCAGTCATTTCAACTTATTATCTATACCTAGTCTTAGGTACGCCTTGGGTAATAAGTCTACTAAAATTCTCCAAGAGAATGGAATGTACTACCCCGTACATATCACCTCTAGCAGGATATTCATTCCCATATCAAAGACTTTTTCCATGATTCTTTCAAAGTGTTTCAAAACTTGTCCAAGTTTTAAAAACTTTGAAGGGGGTCTTGTAGAAGCATAAAATATGCTGGAGAATTATTCGTATATTTTACAGTCAAAACCCCCAACATACATGAAGTCCCCCTCTGCTTAAAACAGAGCTTCAAGGTTGTTTGGCGTAAAATAGGGATTCAGAGCTGTCTGCGTAAAACAGAGCTTCAAGGTTGTTTGGCGTAAAATAGGGCTTCAGAGCTGTCTCCGTAAAACAGAGCTTCAAGGTTGTTTGGCATAAATAGGGCTTCAGAGCTGTACGCGTAAAGCAGAGTTTCAAGGTTGTTCTGCGTAAAAGGTTGCTATACCTTCCTGCAAAAAGTTTAAAATACGTTGTTTTTAATGCAGCATAAAGTTGTACGAGGAACTCTTCATATTCCTAGGATAAATTTGTCAGTCAAATCAGTGAACCTGACATTTGACAAAAGTACTGCACGATGATCGAGAGAACGGCTGTAATAATAATTTTGCACAGAGACCCAGGTTGTCATTTTGTGACATATTTTTGATACAGGTCATTTTTACGCATTCAAAGGAAGAAAAATGGAGTCTTCTGAATACGCTGCCTATTCTACATTGACAGAAATGAGTTTTTACGCTCAAGACAAGACAAAATCAGATGTCACGTCAAAAGCTGTTTCTTGTACAGAGCTCGAGACATATCTTTGCATTTTATGCACGAGATTGAGGCATATCTCTATATTTAATACACGAGATTTTGTTCTATTTTCAAAATTTGTCATGACTAGAAAAGCTAAGACTGTGACTAATACGCTCACATCACCATCCTTGCATTTTATGCCAACCAGACTATTTTCAACTATAGGAGTACGCCGTATGCTATCTCCTCGAAATATGCTAACTCGGCTATATTTGTAAAGGTACGTTGATAAGGCTACTTAGTCCAGAATATGCTCAAGACCTCAGTCGTGAAGGATAATTGGCTATTTTACGCTGGTTATCTATTATTCATGAATCATCAAGTTTTACGCAGGGGCAGTTACCTACATGGCTTGCATGCCATGATCTTCGAGAAGTAGTTATACGCGTTACCTTATAAAGCGATACGTGTCATAAGCAGTTTCAGAAGATTATTTGAACGTGGGTAGCAGTTGTCATAACCGCAGCGTAAAGGAGGCAATCTTCTTCACAGTTTGGCCTTTTATGCCAACAAGACAGGCATTTGGCTTTTACGCCAACCAGGCTATTTTTAACTATAGGAGTACGCCGTATGCTATCTCCTCGAAATATGCCAACTCGGCTATATTTGTAAAGGTACGTTGATAAGGTTACTTAGCCCAGAATACGCTCAAGACCTCAGTCGTGAAGGATAATTGGCTATTTTACGCTGGTTATCTATTATTCATGAATAATCAAGTTTTACGCAGGGGCAGTTACCTACGTGGCTTGCATGACATGATCTTCGAAAAGCAGTTATACGCATTATTTTATAAAGGGATACGTGTCATACGCAGATTCAGAAGATTATTTGAACGTGGGTAGCAGTTGTCATAACCGCAGCATAAATGAGGCAATCTTCTTCACAATTTGGCCTTTTTATGCCAACAAGATAGTCATTTGGCTTTTACGCCAACCAGGCTACTTTCAACTATAGGAGTACGCCGTATGCTATCTACTCAAAATATGCCAACTCAGCTATATTTGCAAAGATTCAGAAGATTATTTGAACGTGGGTAGCAGTTGTCATAACCGCAGCCTAAATGAGGCAATCTTCTTCACAGTTTGGCCTTTTACGCCAACAAGACAGTCATTTGGGTTTTATGCCAACCAGGCAATTATTTGATTGATCTCTATAAATAGAGACCCCTGGTCATAAGGTAAAGAAGGGGAATTGGTTTTGGCTGACAACTTTGGCAACAAGAATTCGATCCTACTTGCAACTTTTCTTTGGCTGACTTTTGCCTTCAGTTCAGAGAAAGTTTAAAGCTTCTTCTACAGCACTTCTTCATCTTCGTGTAGTCCAAGGAACAAAGTGATCAACTGCAGATCAGACTTCCATAGCAATACTTCCCCAGAATCATTTTATTGTACTTAATATCCTCGTATAGGATTATTTATACTTTTCTCTTTTCTTGTTTATAAGCAAAAGTTTGGTATAAACTTTGTTTATCCAAACAGGGATAATGCTGAGTGATGAGCCTGGATCTATGTGTATCTGGATCACTTTGATAGAACAAACGTAACTAGTGTAATACAATGGCCTGTCATGACGGTTGTCCTTCAGTAATATATTATCTTGTGTGAAGGTGATATTAGGGATTTTCTCCATCACACTATGACAATAAGGGCACGCCGCTGGTTCTTCTACTGGAGTTTTGAGTTGAGCTAGACATGAATCTGTATGGATTAATGCTTTCATGAGTCTCTTTCAATAAATAAAGTAACTCAAAGATGGAAAGCCAGGATGGAGTATTAAAAAGCTGCGCCAATATATCGAAGTTGTACGGCTTGTCAAGTCCCTGGGGTAGATTTTTCTTTAGAGATTTGTCAAATTGAACCTCTTTCTGCTTCCCTTTTTCTGCTGTTATAGGATTTGATGGACCAGGTTTAGCGGCTGCGGGAGCATTGGGAGAAACATGAGGAGCATCCTCTTGAGTGGATTCATAAGTCTTGAGATACTCCTTTCCAGACCTGGTACCGGCCATGACTTCTTCAGGTATGAGAGAAAGACCATATAACATGACTTAAGTCTTCCTCCTTGCACGTCTTCTTTTAGCTTTGTTAGGACGATTTTGCGTGCTGCCATCCTCGTATCCCAGTTTGCAATGGGACTTGCCAGGATAACTTTGTAGTTATAACGGAATGCGATATCCTTTACCAAAGTTTAGCCTTCAGCTTTCTCGATGTCATATCCCATCTTTTGCATAAGACGGATAGATTGTTGGCTGTAATGATAAAAATGAGGCCTCTCATCATCAAGTACTGTTGATGGGCTAGCTAGTGAGGCAAAAGAAGAAGACTTGCAGATAATAGACCCATTATCTTTGTTGTGGCTTGCATTAAAGATGTACCGTGCCCTGTACAACGGAATGCTACCTAACCAACACCACAGTTTGTGAGTCATATGAGGTGTGTCCACAGAAGTTCCTGAAAATAAGCCTAAATTATGTAGCATGGTCTCAAGGAATGTACCGTCTTTAAGTTAAACTCGGTCTTCATTTGAGTTATGGTTTAGAGAAACCATGTTGCATGATATTTTCTTTTGACCTTTCATCTTAGATTTAGAGCTGGAAGATGCTGCTTCTTGTTCTAAATTAGGTAATAAGTCTGGATGAATCCACATAACTTTGCCCCGTTGCATAGTGAGGGGCACCAGCCTTTCAGTTTGAACCCAGACTTGGAGGAGATTGACGATCTCCATTGTAGCTCTAGGTATTGGTACAACACCATCTGGGACTTCCTGCACTGGAAAATTACCGAATTACAGAGACACCAAGTTAGTAGTAACTGTCTTCTCATCACTGTGGAGAGTGATAGCGTTGGAGTCTATCAGTTGTTGCATCTTCTTTTTCAATAGATAACATGCCCTTGTGGGACAGTGTATATATCGATGATATAGACAATATTTTGGATCATCTGTTTAACCGACCTTATTAGGTCGTCTGATATTAGGCAACTAGAGTTTGCTACTTTTTATCAAGCAATCAAAGATACTGATGATATCACTTTCATCAAAAGAGTACTCCTCCTTGGGCTTTGTAGATTATGGAGGTTTCTGTGCCGACGGAGAGGTAGGTCGCATGGACACATTTATAGCAAGAGCTTTCTTTCCTTTGTTATTGTTAATGTTATTGTTGCTGAAAGGGTGCTTACCTTTGTCTTCCGTGCCAGGTATCTTAAGCCCCACTATGATTAGGGTGACATCTTTCGTATTCTTCTCAGTAGTGTCAGCTTTCATAATGAACAAAGTCCAATCTTCAAATTGAGTGGTGCCAATACATAATTTTATTTTCGATAATAATTTTTCCAGCTGGTGTCCATAAATGCGATCTCAGGAATAGCGGGAGACATCTTCAAAGTTGTTTTCCTGAAGCTCTCTATAAATTTACGAACAAGTTCTTTATCTTTTTGCTTGGTGTCTATAAGTGAAAACATAGCCATATTCATTCCTCCATCATAGAATCGGGAGAGGAAGAGGCTCCGTAGGTCATCGAATGATGAGATGCAATTGTCAGAGAGACTGCAGAATCAATCATAAGTGACGCTGGCTAAAGCTCCGACCAATAGCTTAGGAAGGAGAGAGTCATCTCGTGAAAGATGTGCTGTCATCATGTCAAAATAGTTCATATATTGACGAGGTGATATCTTTCCTTCAAACAGGTTCATTTCTTGAGGCTTGTACTTGGGTGGAAAGAAGACATTGTTCCAGTGAGGATGATATGGTTGTCTTATCCCAAAATTCTGGAGTTTATCTCAGTTATTCATAGCATCAAATCAAGCACGTAACTCATGAATAGCCTCATGTGTATCTTTTGTCTGAGGTGGTGTAGTTGACTGGAGAGATATTGGTTGAACTTGTAAGACCACCGGTGTAGGTCCACCTCCAGCATTGAGGGGGTTAAGAGTTGGAGATGCTGACCCTTAATTGAGAGTGACATCTGGATTCACATTCGCCAGAGGTGGTATCACACCCGGAGATGACTGTACATGAATAGATACATCCCCCTACACAGGTGCTACTATGGTAGTATGTTGAGCCATCATTATCTGATGCATATTCTGTATCATAATGTGCATATCTTTGAATGCAGCTTCCAACGAATTGAGACACTATTCAGTACTTCCTAACGGGGAAGCATCCTGTTCATCACCAATAGTATATACACAACCTCCATGTGGACGATAGAAGGGCTAGTGGATTGCATTGTGTAGTTGGAGTCTACAATGTCTGTTTCAGACTCAGGAGAATTACTACCCCCTGTTTGATGATAACCAAAAAAAATGAAACTAGGTTTATACACAACCCTTTCTTTGTTTACAAACAAGAAAAAGAGTACAATTAATCCTATACGAGGATATTAAGTACAATAAAAATGATTCTAGGGAAAAATTGCTATAGGAGTCTGATCTGCGGTCGATCACTTTATCCCTTGGACCATACGATGATGAAGAAGTATTGTAGAAGAAGAAGAAGCTTCAAAGGTTGCAAGTGGGATTGAATTCTCGTTGCCAAAGTTGTCAATCAACACTCTCTGTCTGTGCTCTCTGTCTCTGAACTCCCGATTCTCGATCCTTTGATCATGTGACCAGAGGTCTCTATTTATAGAGATCAGTCACAATAATTGTCCAGTTGGCGTAGAAGCCAAACTATGAAGAAAGTTGCACCTTTTACGCTGTGGTTATAATAACTGCTACCCACGTTCGAATGACCTTCTAAATCTGTGTATGATACGTGTCCCATTATGAGATAACGCGTAAAACTGCTTCTCGAAAATTATGGCATGCAAGCCACGTAGGTAACTGCCCCTCGCGTATAGATGGTTGGCATAAAAGCCAAATAACTATCTTGTTGGCGTAAAAGCCAAATGGCTGTCTTGTTGGCGTAAAAGCTAAACAGCTGTCTTGTTGGCGTAAAAGCCAAACAACTGTCTTGTTGGCGTAAAAGCTAAATAGCTGTCTTGTTGGCGTAAAAGCCAAATAGCTGTCTTGTTGGCATAAAAGCCAAGTTCTACGTAAAACTTGATGCTGCATAAATAATAGATGACCAGGGTAAAAAATAGCCAATTATCCTCCCTGACTGAGGTTTTGAGCGTATTCTGGGCCAAATAGCCTTATCACGTACCATTGCAAAAATAGCCGAGTTGGTGTATTTTGAGGAGATAGCATACGACATACTCCTATAGTTGAAAATAGCCTGGTTGGCGTAAAAATGCAAAGATGGTGGTGTGAGCGTATTAGTTACAGTTTTAGCTTTCCCAGTTATTTAAAACTAGAACAAAATCTCGTACATTAAATGCAGAGATCTGCCCCTATTTCGTGGATTAAATGCAGAGATATGCCTCGAGCTCTGTACGAGAAATAGCTTTTGACGTGACGTCTGCTTTCGTCTCATCTTGAGCATAAAGACTTATTTTTGCCTATGTAGAATAGGCAGCATATTCTTTGAATGCGTAAAAATGACTTGTATCAATAATATATCACTAAACGATAGCCTGGGTCTTTGTGCAAAATCATCATCACAGCCGTCCTCTCGATCATCGTGCAGAACTTTTGTCAGGAGTCAGGTTCACTATTTTGTCTGACAGATTCATCTGAGGAATATGAAGAGTTCCTCGTACAACTTTACGTTGCATTAAAAACAAACGTATTTTACGCCGAAGGGTATAGTAACCTTTTATGCCAAAACAGCCTTGAAGCGCTGCTTTACGTGGGCTGTTCTGAAGCTCTATTTTATGCCAAACAGCTCTGAAGCTCTATTTTACACCAATAGCTCTGAAGTCATATTTTACGCCACACAGCGCTGAAGCTCTGTTTTACGCTGACTTCATATATATTGGGGGTTTTGACTGTATAATACGGGTATAATTTCCCAGCATATTTTATGCTTCTACAAGACCCCCATCAAAGTTTTCAAATTCATTGTAATTTGAAATACTTTGAATGAAGCATGAAATGGTCAAATTTGACTCGTTCTTCGAGGCTAATTTTCCGACGATATTTAAGGATTTGTTGGGATTTTGTGTGTTCTCTTCTGCCTATATAAGTGTAAGCAAGTGAACTTATTTTTCCATACTCCCTTCACCACAAAGATGGCTGCTGAGATTCATTGGGCTGATCTGAGGAAGAAGAATATTATGTTCTTTCAATATGTAAGGAGCCAAAAAAAGAGACATCTTCGAGCAAATATTCTCTGCAACAATGGACCATGGAAGGATATCATAGCTTCCTTTGCTCGAGATAATCAACGATTTCATATGGCAATTCGTCAAAGGGAAAGGAAGGGTCGCATTAGACCACACAGCTTGCTAGCTATATTTTCCCCTATTATGAAGCTGGACCCTAGTGGGCAGCTTGGCCGTGTCTTCCAGTATTATGTTGGGTCTGAATCCCTAACACAAATCTGAGCATGGCCGCCGATGATGTATGGAGGGGGGCTTGAATAATTTAAACAGGCCCAGTTCTGTATCATCCCTCCATTAACCATTTTTTTGGTCTCCCAACCGAAGAAGTGTTGTAGAAGAAGCAATGAAGCTCTCTATCAGACGAGAACCCAGCGTAATAGTTCCCATCGTGATCTTGAATATTAATGAAAAATCCTTTGTAAAAATAGATTTCCATCATATGTAATCATGATCTTGAATATTAATAAAAAATCCTTTATAAAATAGATTTTTATCATATATAATCATGATTAATAAACTTGTCTTCTTTTATGCACTATTGATTTGCCATATTGCTGTAAGGAAGTATGATAATACGCAACTTCAATCTGCTTGAGTAATCTTTACGCGGACTCTGATAACTATGCATCCAGTCACGTTTCAACTTTTACGCATAGAGGAAGATGCGTAAAAACTTTGCAGCATTAACTTGTCTTGAAAATCCAATTGTCATATTATTTTTGGACGAGGAGTCACGTAGAATTCTGAACGGTCACTTCTTTAATACGAAGAATATCTGTTCAGAACATCATCTTCAAGAATGGCTTCCCGAAAGTTTCTCAAAACAGGGCAAGAAGTGTCCGCCGAATCAGGCCATACTTGAACTAGATGTAAAGGATTCTGGCTAGACTTCGAATGAACTTCCAATGGCTAAGGAAGAAAAGTCATCTCCAGTGAAGACAGACATGTTTAGGGAACTGCTTGGCCCTTCATCTGATGAAGTCCTCCTGACTGAAGAAGAGAAGAAGTTTACTGAAGACTCTTCGACTGTTTGCAAATGCTGACATTTGTGTATTTCAGGCACTTGCAATGTTTTGTAACCCAAAAAGGAGCATTTTCTGTGTAAACCCTTGTAATTGGCTTTCTCGAGTATAAGACCCAAATTATCAAGATATACGCGGATCCTGCTAACTGATCTGTACCGCGTAATTTAAGATGCGCGTACAATCCTAGATCCGTAGCATCTGTGGCTTCTGAGCATAAAAGGTTCAGAGCATAAAATCATAGATCTGTAGCTTCTGAGCGTAAAAACTTTTAAGCGAAAATTATAGATCTGTAGCTTCTGAGCGTAAAACCGTAGATTTGTAGCTTCTGAGCGTAAAATCATAGATTTGTAGCTTCTGAGCGTAAAAACTTCTGAGCGTAAAATCATAGATTTGTAGCTTCTGAGCATAAAACCGTAGATTTGTAGCTTCTGAGCGTAAAATCATAGATCTGTAGCTTCTGAGCGTAAAATCATAGATCTGTAGCTTCTGAGCGTAAAACCATGGATCTTTGCTCTGTACGTAAAATTATAAATCTGTTACGCAGCATGACTGTTCGCCTTCCTTTTCAAATGATCGGCTGACGTGGTCCTAAATCATAACTGATCAGATAAGATCGAATTTGGTTAAGGATTCGAAGAGTTATCTGAACTCTATAAATAGTCCTAGGTCGTGAGAGAGAGAAAACCCTTCGTCTCTTTCTGAAAACTCTTCGCCTCTTTCTGAGAACTCTTCATCTTCGTCTTTTTTTGAGAACTCTTCGTCTTCATCTCTTTCTGAGAACTCAGATTCGCCATGGCACCAAAACAGTCCTCTGCTGCTAAGGGGAAGAAAGCCACATCCTCATCTCGCCCCTCTGCTCAAGCACGAGCGACTCCTACTAGGCCAAGCGATCCTCGTTCTGAATGAAGTGCTCTGTCGTCTAGCTGTGCACCAGGCATCACAGGTAAAAACTTTAAGAGAAATAGAAAACCCTCCGTACACGTTGTACGTGTATGCGCAAATATGCCCATATTCTTAATGTGTCAGCGTAAAACTTCATATTTTTGCAGTTTGGCGTAAAAACTCAGACTGTTAAATTTTGGTGTATACTGCAAAACCTTGCGTTTTACACACTGGATGTAAATTCCAGCATAAAACTCAAATTTTGGCAGTCTAGCGTAAAAACTCAGACTGTTAGGTTTTGGAGAATACTGCAAACCTTGAGTTTTTACGCATTAGAAGTAAATTCCAACGTAAAAAATCAAATTTTTGCAGTCTGGCGTAAAAACTCAGACTGTCAAGTTTTGGCGTATATTGCTAAGAGTGTAGCATCTAGCATAAAACTGACTTATTTTCTTTGCTTTTTTGTAGTGGACCTACAGATCCCCCCTCTGGCTGAAGTGATGGGCTCTGCTGTTGGAATGCTGAATTCCAACTATCTGGAGGACTTATCCCATGTGATATTCCCTATATCTAGAAATGAGTATCCTCAAGAAAGGGGAACTCTGATCTCGGCCCAAGGAGAAAGAATGTTGCTGAGTATGATCAGTGGGAAACCCCTGACATACATAGATGGGACTGAGTATAAAAAACCAGCTTTCTTGTTTGGGGATGTGATTGATAAGCAATCCCAGACGAAGCCCAAGAAGGAAGATTGGGTATTTTCTGCTGAGGGCACGATCATGTATCTGCCAAAGATGCCCAGAGATTACCCTAGCTCTGCATTCTTCCATGCCACACATCCAAGAAAGATGGTATGGACTCTGACTCTTGATCTTCATGGCCAGCCAGGGAAGATCTTTTATAAGAAAGGATTAAACCGAGGATCCTTTGTAAGTAGTCCCTCAGGCCCTGTCATGCCCTTCAGAGGATTACTGTCGGGAAGCGTCCCGAGTGAAGAAATTTTATTGATCCAGCCGCTTCAAATAGCAACTTTCAGCAATAACTTTATGGGGCAGGGAGGAGTATACCCCAAGGTTAACCCTCGCACCAGTGGATGGCTTAGCCCCCAGAATCTTCGATGGGCCAGTTTAACTGCATGGGCCCTGACACACTTTCAGATGGAGATGGAAAGTATTGGCTTATTTGCGGCTGTGAGTGCTACTAGTGTTGGGCTGCCTCTTAACCCCAACTTATTCTTAGCTTTGATGGAGCGATATAACTCGCTCACTGGGACTTTCGCCACTCCGATAGGTGAGTTGGGCCTGGCACTTCATGAGATGGCAGACATCTCAAAGCTGCCAATGGGAGACACTCCTTATGAAGAGTACGTTCCCACAAATAGGGAGTTAAAGGAAACCAACCCTCGGGCAATGGCAGTGTACCAAGAGCTGATGATCCACTACCTTGCATGCACCACCTTCTACAAAGAGCCCTCTGATTTAGCTCACATCAATAAATGGGTATCCTACCTCTTCTTCTATCAGGCCAGAAATGCCAAGCAGGACAAGGTTGTAGATAGCAGAGATAAACCCTTGAACCCCTTGAGTATTCTAAATGCCAACACAATCGACGATCTTATTGAAGATGCGGGGGCTCGAGATTGTGTTCTCAATAAAGAGATAGGGGGTTATCCTGCAGGAACCAAAGCCTACAGTTATATGAGACATTGCCGAAAGCCTCTGTCAAGAGAAGATCAACTAGCTGACTTTCTTTCTATTTGGCTACGCCGATGGGTGGTTCCTGGCATCGCGTCTGCGGATCGCATTCATCGTAACACCTTATGGCCCGCAGTACGTTTGGTGTTTGGAGCAAGATTGGGCCTTCTTCCTGCCATGGTAAGCAGGATTCAAGCTGGCCTGAGGGCCATTACTAATGGACTGCTGGCTAATGATACACAGCGTAAAGGATATCCCAGAGTGGAATTGCCATTCTTATATCTGATCGGATGGTTAATCCTTCACAACACCAAAGTGATGTCTCCCGGATCGGCCAATGGTTCGAGAAATAACTTCATGTTGAATTACAGGAATTTTTCTTAGAATGTGACTAGCGTCATAGATTGTCGGCTAGCACTAAATTTTGCCCATAGTTGGAAGTTCTTCTGCATCGTCCCCCCCGTACATATCAATCAACAGGGGACTAAACTTCAGGATGCAGGTCAGGGGAAGACTATTCTTTCTCCTGAAGCCTTTTACTGGTTGGTCTGCATTAGACCTTCCGCCTGCTGTACATAAGCGAGGACCACTGCTACTTAGAGCCTTATTTGCCTAGCCATTTTGCCAGGTAATTTGGGTATGATCAGTTGCACGTAGGGAATCCCATCACCAGCTTCAAATTCAAAGGTGGACTTATTGACGGAGCTAGAGGGTGGCTGTATTTTATCATGGGTTGTACTGGAGCAACCTTTGCTGTGCCCGCGACTTCTCTCTCCACGGAGTTGTACATTCTTTATTCGTACGCACAGTTTTATGCGTCCATCAATACCTTCCATCGTGATTTTGATGTACATGGAAGTTTCAGAATGCCCTCCCACAAGTCCACTGGAAGAGAGGAGATTTTATCTGTTTCCTCTGATGAAGGTGATAAAACCACCGGTGCAGATGATTATTTGTTGATTTTACCGAGAGGCGTAATAGCTCCGCCAGCAGAGCCTCTCATTATTTCCCATAAACAAAAGGCTTCCACTCTGAAAGAGCCTTCCCCTCGCAAAAAGACGCAGACTACCAGAGGTCCTAAAAAGACTTCCACCAAGGTGGCCTCTTCCAGGAGTGAGACTATTGTTTCCCCTTTTGGGGATGATTCTTTGATTGGGAATCCTTCGCCTTTTAAAGAAGGAACCTCCACAGTTCCAGCTGACAGTGGTGGAGATTATTTGCCCGCGAGCGCTGCTGCTACCACCGTTACTGGTAGTGCTTCTAGATCGCCTTCGAGGCCGAGCATAATAAGAATCAATATACCTTTACCCAGATAAATAATGGGGCTAGCCCCTCCTTCGTCTGTAAGTATCTCAAGCAAGATTCTACCTGATGAACCTCGAGTAGATCTGGGTGATGACTGGGATGACTACCTTCAAGCGTTAGTTGGTGTAGCCTCATCCCCAGGTATGACAGCTTGTTTAGCATCATTAAAAAATAATTTAGCTATACAGGCTGCAGACGCAATATACATACCATCGGCCATGGGTAAATATTGTCTTCACACTTTTTTCAGGAAAATTAACATCAATTTGATATTAACTTTCTTTATCTTATTTTCAGGCGAAGACATCTCGGGGGAGGGCAGAGTTGAAGCAACCTCCGATTTTGTTACGGATCCAGCTGATGAAACGGCGGTGACCACCATCGAAGAAGCATATCTTGAAGTCGTTGATCTTTCATCCACAATATTCTCGGATGTCATCCTGCCAGTAGCAGTTCAAATAATATCAGAGGTGGATGAACCCACCGTCTTGACTGTGCCTTCTTCGTCGAGCATGCCAGCAACTTCAACTGTTGTTGGTATCTCTTTCTCTGTCGCGCCATCTGTTGAAGCGACGACTGTGGCAACATCCTCTACAGTCCTTTCAGAAAGGAGATTTACCGATATTACGGCCACTCCCAGCGTACATTCGATCTTTGCTACGCTAGTTGAACAATACACTAGCATATTCTACCTCACTTTAAAAAAATTGATATCCATGGTACTGGAGAAGAATCTAGGCTTTGATGCTCTGAAGACGTCTTCCAATCTCACTATAGCGCCAATTAGAAATTTTAATAACGTTGAAAGAGCTGATGCGCTAGAGCAAATAGTTACTTGTTTAGAATAATCCAGTAACGAATATTTGCAACTATCCCGAGGCAGCATCAATGACTTGGTTCAGGCTGAGTACGACTCACTAACTGCGGAACTTGCTCAGCAGACAGAATCTTTAAACAAATCCATCCAGGAACAACAACAAGAGATGGAGAAAGAGCAAGCAGTATTGGTGGATAGTATTCCTCAACTCGCTCAGTGCTGTACAGAATGCGAGGGATATGAAGTGATGGTTCGAGAATTGGAAGTTGAACTTGCTCAAACAAGGGAGAGCCTTCTCAAGGCATCGCTAGTTTGTGATGTATTAAAGGGCCAAGTGAATATAGCTCAGCAGAACTTGAAAAATATGGGTGTCATCCACGCAAGCTTTGTTGATTCTCTGTCCAAACTATCTCTCTTGAGCAAAGACAAGGCAAGGCTGGAACAGGCTCTCACTAACATTTTGAACTCCAGGAATGAGAGGATGGCTGCTTTGGCGCAATATATCCGCGATTTAACTGCTCTTGGCCAATGATGTACTTTTTTGCTCCTTTTGTAATTTACTATTCCCAGAGATAATAAAGATACATTTTTTGACTTTGTGGACCCATTACTTTAGAACATAAATGATAGGTTAAGATGAAAGTGATATCAGAGGTAATATGGACATGATATACTTTTCGATAAGTTTAGCTGAATATATCTATTCAGAGGTAATATGGACATGATAGAATATGATCTAACTAAATTTGTATATAAAATACTATCAGAGGTAATATGGACATGATAGGTTTTGAAGTTTCAAATTAGTTAAGCATATCTATTCAGAGGTCATAAGAACATGATAGAATATGCTCCAACTAATCTTTGTACGTAGTCTCGTCAGAATAAGATCTTTATCATATCCTGTTAAGCAAGGGAGATCAAGTATAGTACTTCTTCAGGAATTTGTCGTTGATAGGAGCCATTATCAAATCTCTATTAGGCTTGGCTAGTTTGTAAGCACCATTTGAAAATGTGGTTTCAATCACATAAGGGCCCTCCCATTTCGGCTGGAACTTGCCCTTACTTTTGTGCATAATGATCATTGGCCTCTTCACAGCTAAAACTAGCTTACCAACTTTGAATACTCTTTCCTTCACTTTTTGATTAAAAGCTCTAGAGATGCATGCCTGGTAGAACTCAATGCGCTATTGAGCTTGAAGGCGTTTCTCGTCTAATCCTTCTAGCTCTTGAAGTCTTAAATGATCATTATTTTCCTGAGTCAGCTCATTAGTCACTGCTATTCTTAGTGATGGAATTTGAACTTCAATAGGGAGAAGAACTGCTTCACACCCATAAACTAATGAAAATAGGGTACAACCCGTTGGTGTTCGTACTGTTGTGCTGTACGCCCACAGACATTCCCCCAACTTCTCGTTCCAATCTCTTTTGTCGAAGAGACGAACTTCTTTAAGAGTTTGATGATGGTTTAGTTGAAGGCTTCCGCCAAACCATTAGCAGCAGGATTATATGCCGTTGAGGCCATATTTTATATCTGATTCTTATCGCAAAATCGATAAAATGCTTGACTAATGAATTGAGGCCCGTTATCATGAATTATCCTTTGGGGTATCCAAAAGCGATAATTTATATGGTGCTTGATAAAGCTGATCACATTGGATGTCTTCACCTCAGCAAGAGGGATCGCCTCCGCCCATTTGGCGAAATAATCAGTGATAGCCAATATGAACCAATGTCCTCTAGAAGACGAAGGATGAATGGGACCAATGATATCCATACCCTATGCTTCAAAGGGCCATGATGCCATGGTAGGATATAAATACTCAGAAGGCTGATGTATGAAATCCACATGAACCTGACAGGCTTTGCATTGTCTTGCATATTTTACGGCATCTGCAATCATAGTAGGCCAGTAGTAGCCCATCCTCCTGATACGGTCCTGTAACTTAGGACCGGGTTGATGTGCTCCACATACTCCATCATGAGCTTCTTGGATAACCTGCCTTGCATTATCACCAGAGAGACATCGTAACAAGAGTCCATCATATGTTCGGCGATATAGACTTTGTGAAGAAGCATCAAAATAGAAACGTAATGATCGTCTCTTGATAGATACTGCTTCTTTAGGATCCTCTGGTAAGATTTCATATGACACAAAATCTATAAAGGGACTTCTCCAATCTCTCTGAGGAGGAACCGTGTTTATAACATAGCTGCGTTCTATGTAAAAATTATTTTTCACACAAAAAAATCTCCGTTAAGAAGGATCACCGAATTCTGCCTTCTTATAGGAATAGCTAGATCTGCAGCTAGACTGGCCAGAGCATCAGCTTCCAAATTTTGAGATCGAGGAACATGTTCTAAGAAGAATCCTTTAAAAGATATTGCTATCTCGATCATTGTTTGGTGATAAGGAATGAGGTCTGGATTGCGGACTTCATATATTTCTCTGACCTGATTGACGATCAGCTGAGAATCACCAAAAGCTTCCAAATATTCAACATCCAATTCTTTAGTGACTTGAAGCTCGATTAGTAGAGCAAAATACTGTGCCATATTATTAGAGCATGGTTCGCTAAGAGAATATGCTCGATAGATGACGAGTTTATCAGGAGTCACCAGAATAATTCCTACTCCTGAAACTACGTTCCCCTTGGGACCAGTTATGGAAGCACCATCAAAGAATAGCTGCCATGTATCACCTTCCATTGCCGAATTACATTCTGCAACTTCGTCGGGTATGCCCTCATATAATTTGGAGGTTTTCAAAATTGGATGGGCAACTAAGAAATCAGCCAAGGCTTGATCTTTCATTGACTTCTGAGGGACGTACACCATATCATACGGTGTCAGCAGCATTGCCCAAGTTGCGAGTCGCAAATTAAAAACACTTGGCTTATTCATTAAAACCCGAAGTGGATTGATTCTGGAGATGATATAAATAGTTTGGCCCGTCACGTAATGTCGCGTCTTCTAAATGGCAAATAATAGGGCCAAGCATTCTTTTTCTACTGGGTTATACCTGTGTTCAGCTCTGACCATTATCCTGCTTAGATAGTAGATAGCCTGTTCATGACCCTCATTGTTCTTCTGTGCGAGAAGAGCCCCTAAAGAATAATTCATTGCTCGAACATACAGCAAAAATGGTCTTCCTATGACGGAGGGCACTAGAACTGGAGGATTAGTAAGATAGCATTTGATGTCATTAAACGCTTGTTGACAGGCTTCGTCCCATACGAATGACACACCTTTCTTCATTAGACGAGAAAAAGGTTGACATCTCCCAGAGAGGTTGGATATGAATCTCCTTATGTAAGCTAGACGACCTTGAAATCCCCTAAGTTCTCTAAGATTACGGGGCGGTCACATTTTTAGGATCGCTTTTACTTTATCAGGGTCAACTTGAATGCCTTTAGCAGTAATGACAAATCCCAAAAATTTGCCACTGGATACACCAAGAAAGGACTTTGTAGGGTTCATTTTGAGTTGATGTTGGTGCATCAAATCAAATATTGTCTTCAAGTCTTGGATGTGATTATCTTTGAGGCAGCTTTTGACAGCAATATCGTCTACGTAATATTCTACCGTTTTGCGCAAATGCTCATGGAATATGTTACTCATAGCTCGTTGATATATAGCCCCGGCATTCTTCAATCCAAAAGGCATAATTGTATAGCAATATACCCCCAATGGTGTATGAAAGGCAGTATGCTTCTCATCTTCAGGATTCATCTTAATTTGATTATATCCTGAAAATCTGTCCATGAAAGACATGCGCTCAAAATCGCACGTATTATCGATCATGACGTCTGTAATAGGAAGAGGGAACTCATCTTTAGGACAGGCCGCATTTAGATCTCGGAAGTCGATGCAAACGCGCACTTTCCCATTTTTTTTCATAACCGGGACAACATTAGCAACCCAATCAGGATATTGTTCTTCCCGGATGAACCTACAGGCTATTAGTTTCTTAATTTCAGCTTCAATGGCATCCATCATATCTGGACGAACCGACGTTGGTATTATTTTACCTGCTTTGAATTGGACAATATGTCAAGTTTATGGGTAGCCACTTTTGGATCAAGACCTGGCATATTCTCATAATTCCAAGCAAAGACATCGATATATTCTTTTATCAGTTGCATTATTTCTTCTCTTTCTTCTTCGGAAAGATTGTTACTGATAAATATCGGCTTTGGTAAAAATTCATCCCCAACATTGACTTGGATAACCTTATCTTCAGTGGGTGGTTCTTTTTGTTCGAACCGGAGTTCCCATTGTGTATCCATTTGTTGTGCCCAGGATTTATTCTCAAATGGTTCAGATTCTTGTTCCTCTGTTTTAAGGAAATCTGTCAACACCATATTTACTGATAATGCCAGCTCAAATTGATCATATGAATCAGAGGATGATAAATTATCTTGAGAAGAGGAAATGATCTCATCACTTGACTCAGAGTTGTTTGAAGTTGCCATGGACGTGGTATACCCTAACCCGAAACGAGTTTATTGACAGTATGGATCACCATGCAACGGCATTCGTCTGCCTTTTCCATAGTTGAGGCCTGGCTCCAACTTCAAATCATAACCCATGCTTTGTATAATCTTCAAAGCCTGTGGGCTATATCTGTGGATTTGCATTTTCCCAACATCAGACTCGTGAGAATCTTCTTGTACAATCGGTCTGTTCCGCATACAACCAAAGATTATTGGATGCTGATCGTTGCGAGTAGGTGGAACAATAAAGATAGAATCTTCATGTGGCCTATATGTCGTGATGACATTAGATGTTGACGCTACTTGACGCTACTTCCCACATATATGGATGATAGAAGTCTATAGCTTCCTAGAATTTTTGTGCTATGGGTTCTATATCTTTATGAAGAGAAGATTCCTGATTAGGAAATCGGGTGTCAGTATACTGGAAAAGAGAATCTTTATTATCATCAGAAACTACGTTCCCGGTTATATTTACATCAGCCGACTGCTTGTTGCGCCTAAGGTCAATGACCAAAGGTGGAGGTTTCTTGTTCAGGCTGATCACTAGAGGATTATTTCCTTGTCCCGATTTTGTCTTGCCCACATGAATAGTCATAGGTTCCATGACTTTCGGACGGGTAGTCCGCCCTTTTACCTGGATTGACAAAGGTTGCTCAGCAGATAGTTCTCCTGGCTCCCGGTGGGATTCCTCCTCCATACTGCCTGACACCTCCTTCGTGTAGTCTTGGGTGTACAACAGGACATCAGAATAGTAGGACTCAACTCCTTTGAACGGATTAAGATCAGCAAATTATGTCTTCACTGTTCCCTGAGTATCTACATATTTGAAGCATTGATGTAGAGTTGAAGGAACAATATTGTGATCGTGGATCTATGGCCTACCCAACAGAATGTTGTAAGACACCTCTGAATCAATGACATAGCATGTAGCCACTGATCTAAGGTCACCAATCTGGATTCTTAGACGAATCTTCCCCAATGGTCTGCTTTTCCTAATATTGAAGCCCACTATTGTAGTGGTAGTGTAAGCCAGTTTACTGGTAGGAATTCTCAACGGTCTTAGCAGACTATGAGGGATAATGCTGATCGACGATCCCGGATCTATGTGAATCCGGTCTACCTCAATGGAGCCGACGTATCCTGTATAATAAAGAGGCATGTCATATTTGTTATGTTTCAACAATATATCCTCTTGAGTGAAGGTGATGTTAGGGACCACTTCCATCACACTATGGCATTGAGGACATGCCATAGGCTCTTTATCAGGGGACTTGAGTTGAGTCAAGCATACATCTTCTTGCATTAATGCTTTACTCAAGGCTTGACGAGTGTCTTTGGATAGCCGAAGTAGCTCAAAAATGGATAATCTGGCTGGAGTATTAGCCAACTGAGCCAAGATGTCGAAGTTATAAGGTCTCTCTAAACCTTTGTTTTGAATATTCTTCAAAGGTTTATCGAAACGAACTTCTTTTTGTTTGCCTTTTCCCACCGAAGTTGGTTTAGAAGGACCTGCTTCTGGTATAACAGGTTCAGGCTCTGGAGGTTTGGCAGCTGAAGTGTCTGCCGTTGCTTCTTCTTGATTTCCTCCATAGTACTTGAGGTAGGCTTTCCCTGACCGGGTTCCGGTTGCTAAAGCCTCTTCCTCCGATGTCGGGGATATTCCAACCATATGGCACGGTTTACCTCTTGAGTTATTTTTAGACTTAGCTTTAGCAGGTTTAGTCTCTTCCTCAATTTTTGATACTAGATCAGGGTGAATCCACATGATCTCCCCCCATTTGGTAGTTAGGGGCACTAAGTCATGATTTTGACCCCTGGTAGGAGGGAGATTAACAATGTTCATCATTGCCCGTGGAATAGGTACTACACCATCCGGGACTTCTTGAGGGGACAGATTGCCAAATTGGAGGGAGATCATGTTTGCAGTGACCGTCTTTTCATTATTACGCAGAGTGATGGCCTTGGCATCGATCAACTCCTGGATTTTCCTTTTCAGTACATAGCATGTCTTTGTGGGGTGATGTATGTATCTGTGGAAAATACAGTACTTAGAATTATTTGTACTGCCGACTTTATTTGGACGCTTTATCTCGGGGAGAGTAAGCTTGTCACTTTTGACTAGACAATCGAATATGCTCGGAATATCGTCGTCGTCAAAAGAATATTCCTCTATAGGTCTGGAAGTCCCAGGTTTCGTCTGCGTAGTCATTAGAGTATTTTGCCTGGACGTGTTGATTGCTAGAGCTTCTTTTCCTTTTGAACTACGAGTATGGTCATTATTGGAGGATGACCGCTTCCCTCTATCAGAGATAGGGATCATGATTCCGTTGTCACGAGGCTTCCGACTGTTATCTTCAGCGGCTACTGCCGATATGATAAACGAGGGCCAATCATGGAACTGATATGGTCCCATGAATACTGAGATCAGTGGGAGAAGGTTCTTCCTGCAGATGTCCACCAAGGTTGAGTTTGGAACTCCATGAGGCATCTGCAAAGTAGCCTGACAAAAATGTTCAATAAAAGTACGAACATTTTCTTTTTCCTTCTGCTTTACTTCAATGAGCGATGACATAGACATGTCCATTCCTTCTTCGTAGAATCGAGCGAAGAATAGAGTCTTGAAATATTCAAAAGAAGTGATGCAGTTATCAGATAGACTACGGAACCATTGGTAAGCTACTCCGGACAGACATCCTTTAAACACTCGAGTGAGAATGGCGTCATTTCCCTGCAACAACACCGTCATTATATTGAAGTAGTTCATATACTGGCTTGGTGACGTCTTTCCCTCAAACAAAACCATAGCCTTTGGTTTGTATTTTGGTAGGAAAGGGATCTCATCCCAGACAGCTGGGTATGGCTGGTTGATTCCTAACTTCTTGAGCTGATCCTTATGCTTCAAGGCAAATTGGACTTTTAATTCCCGAACTGCCTGTATCAGATCTTCAGTTGGGAAAGGGACCACAGAGAGGTGAGAGATTGGTTGTATTATAACTCCAATAGGTGGTAATACATTCTCTGGGTTGAGAGGTTGAGGAGCAGCTGATTCTTGATTTTGAACAGGCTCCTGGCTTGATGGTATATCTACCCCCACACGTAGTTGAGTCGGAGGAACAGGTGTTCGAGATACCGCAGCTGTGTGTTGAGTCACCATTATTTGGTGCATATTCTCTATCATGGTACGTATCTCTTTAAGCGATGCTTCCAATACAGCGATGCGTTATTCCGTACTTCCTGATGGGGAAGCCTCTTCATGTCCATCTCCAACGGCATAAACTCCTATTTCTCTGGATGCCACTGAGGGATTAGTATAGATCTCTGTAGAGATTGAGTCTATACTTTCAGCATCAAATTCAGAAAACTGGAGACCCCCAGTGTCGGAATCAAAAGAATATAAAAGCCGATTATCGTGACCTCGAGCGGGTGTTTCAAAAAACACATGCTTCAATATTCTCAAGGAGTCTATCAAATCTCCTTTGGCTTGGAGTTCTAGAGGGATGACGTCTTGAATTTGACCTTCCTCTAGGAATATGCGAAGCCATGTTTACCGACGAAAATGTTGATTCTTCTTCCTGTAAGGACAAAGAGTAGTTCAACCAGTCAAAAACTGACCGTTTTGCCTTAGAACAGTAGTAGTTAATTACAACCTTATGACTATTACAACAATGCTCCCTAGGGGGATAATAAACATATTAGGAGATCTCCTGTCTTTGTGTTTCTGGATCAAGAAATCACGCAAATCAGGAGAATTAACAGAAGAGGAAGAAGAAGGCTTATTTTGCCTCCTTACATCAGTAGGAACGTGAAGATTGGGAACCAGAACCCTTTTCCTGCCATAGGAATACAGCAGTTCACCCATGTGAGTAGTATATGACCCATCATTCGTCTGAGGAGCGTATTTTTCCGAAAATGGGTCTTCTTTACGTGGACAGACTTATCATGCGTAATTTGGATTTTTGCACAAGTATGCGTAAAACAGGGATGGTCCTCAAGCGGCCTCCAACGTCGCACGTAATCTGAATAGTGGGCAATTTCTTCTCTTGTGGGCGTACAAGCCTAGAGGTTGGGAGATTCGCCGCTTATTTTCCCTTGATGTGATCAAAGAGACCATCTGCCTCATCATAGATGGGAGATATATTTTTACGCGCAGGGGGCATTTAAAATTTCTGATTTGGCACTGGGGCTTTGTCAAAAATTTTGTCTGCCACGTCACAGACGGGAGACGAAGTTTTACGCGTAGAGCGCGTCTGGGACTTCTGCGTTGGCACTGAGGCATTGTCAGAAGTTTTGTCTGCCACGTCATAGACGGGAGACAAAGTTTTATGCGCAGAGCGCGTCTGAGATTTTTAGATTGGCACTGAGGCATTGCCAGAAGTTTTGTCTGCCACGTCACAGACGGGAGACATATTTTTACGCACAAGGCGTGCAGGCTGTGCTGTCACAACCTTGTTGATCAGAGGATGAGAGCTTGCAGGAAGGGTAGAGGACGTCTTAGGCATCCAAACTTTACGCAGCTTCTTGTTGTTCTGGACAGAGGGGGAACGAGAGCTACCCCTTGTATGAAGAATGTCTTCATAAGCAGATTGGTCGAACTGGACGACCAAAGTCTTTTTTGTTGATCCGATGGATACAGCATCGTATTGAGCAATTTCTTTCTCGTCAGATGAGAAAGTGGTCCCCAGCAGAGTCGCCATCTTGTGTTTGATGATAAACAAAAAAAATGAAACTAGGTTTATACAAAACCCTTTCTTTGTTTACAAACAAGAAAAAGAGTACAATTAATCCTATACAAGGATGTCAAGTACAATAAAAATAATTCTGGAGAAAAATTGCTATAGGAGTATGATCTGCGGTCGATCACTTTGTCCCTTGGACCACACGATGATGAAGAAGTGTTGTAGAAGAAGAAGAAGCTTCAAAGGTTGCAAGTGGGATTGAATTCTCGTTGTCAAAGTTGTCAATCAACACTCTCTGTCTGTGCTCTCTGTCTCTGATCTCCCGATTCTCGATCATTTGATCCTGTGACCATGGGTCTCTATTTATAGAGATTAGTCACAATAACTGTCCAGTTGGCGTAGAAGCTAAACTGTGAAGAAAGTTGCACCTTTTACGCGGCGGTTATAATAACTGCTATCCACGTTTGAATGACCTTCTAAATCTGCGTATGACACGTGTCCCATTATGAGGTAACGCGTATAACTGCTTCTCAAAGATCATGGCATACAAGCCATGTAGGTAACTTCCCCTCGCGTATAGTTGGTTGGCATAAAAGCCAAATAACTGTCTTGTTGGCGTAAAAGCTAAATAGCTGTCTTGTTGGCGTAAAAGCCAAACAGCTGTCTTGTTGGCGTAAAAGCCAAATAGCTGTCTTGTTGACGTAAAAGCCAAGTTCTGCGTAAAACTTAATGCTGCATGAATAATAGATGACCAGCGTAAAAAATAATAAATTATCCTCCCTGACTGAGGTTTTGAGCGTATTCTGGGCCAAATAGCCTTATCACGTACTATTGCAAATATAGTCGAGTTGGCGTATTTTGAGGAGATAGCATACGGTGTACTTCTATACTTGAAAATAGCCTGGTTGGCGTAAAAATGCAAAGATGGTGGTGTGAGCGTATTAGTCACAGTTTTAGCTTCCCTAGTCATTTAAAACTAGAACAAAATCTCGTACATTAAATGCAGAGATCTGCCCCCATTTCGTGCATTAAGTATAGAGATATGCCTCGAGCTCTATACGAGAAACAGCTTTTGATGTGACATCTATTTTTGTCTCATCTTGAGCATAAAGACTCATTTTTGCCCATGTAGAATATGCAGCGTAATCTTTGAATGCGTAAAAATGACTTGTATCAAGAATATGTCACTAAACGATAGCCTGAATCTCTGTACAAAATTATCATCATGGCCTTTCTCTCGATCATCGTGCAGTATTTTTGTCAGGAATCGGGTTCACTGTTTTGTCTGACAGATTCATCCGAGGAATACGAAAAGTTCCTCGTACAACTTTACGTTGCATTAAAAATAAACGTATTTTACGCCGAAGGGTATAGTAACCTTTTATGCTAAAACAGCCTTGAAGCGCTGCTTTATGCGGGTCGTTCTGAAGCTCTATTTTACGCCAAATAGCTCTAAAGCTCTGTTTTGTGTCAATAGCTCTGAAGTCATATTTTACGCCACACAGTGCTGAAGCTCTGTTTTACGCTGACTTCATGTATGTTGGGGATTTTGACTGTATAATATGCGTATAATTCTCCAGCGTATTTCATGCTTCTACACCCCCAGGAAGGTCAGCTTTAAATTTTGAGGAATGACTATTCCTCATGAGAGCAAGTTCCAGCCTCCGAGAATGGGTGTTCGGGTATACTCCTTCAAAGGACTCGACGAGCTGGTTGAACCTCCTTTGACTGGGTGTCCTTGAAGAACTTCATCTTGAACGTCTTCTACCGTGGGGAAGCCGTGAGGCCATGTATATCGAAGCCAAAAGTAACTCATTATCACTTTTCTTGTTGTCAGTTTGCTTTCCAGATCGCTGTCTAGTAGGCAATTATAACTCAACCGGTCGAAGATAGACCATTTAGTAGATGATTCAACTATTTCAGCCCAACAATATTTGATTACAATATTATGGCAACTACAATGATGCTCATTTGGAAGCACCATTATAGGCATGGAGAGTTCCTTGTCTTTATGCCTATGTACAAGAATTATGCATAAGTCAAAAGGAATAAATGAAGTAGAAGGAAAAGGCAGACTCTGCCTTTTTATATTATGCACACATTATTTTATGCGTAGTTTTTGGGTACCCTACGTATAAAGCAGAGCGCTAAATTGGGAAGCATTCACTTCTGGCATATTTTGAGGATTTGAAGAGGAAGCCGCCACACCCTGTCTTCGTATGCATAACTTTGCACATAAGTCTGGCGTACTATGCGCATTATCAGCAACTTCAGAACAAGATTCACATAGTTTCCCGTCTGTCGTGCGTATGATTTTGATGTGTGTGAGAGCCTTCTTTGTTGAATTCTTTTGTACACGCGGGAAGTCTTTCTTCCTATGGCGTGGTTGTTGGACAACTTCCTTGCCACGAGCTCTAGGATTGAGCAGCACGAGAATGAATAATCCCCTTAACATCATTTTAAATTCCTCTGCCAAGGAAGGATTGGTTCACCCTAGCTTGTTATTGCGAGAGCTTTACGATTTGTTCCCCTTAGTTATCACACTGGTGTGGCTAAGGGGAACATCCACCGAGTCACAGACCTGGGATGGAGAAATCGAGTTCATAATAAGGGAATCCTAATTGGCAGTAGTGAGCACACTCTTTCCTTTGTTCATAGCAATTTCATGATAAGAGGAGCGAGTCTTGGGCATCCAAGTCTTGCAGACCTTCCTCGACTTGGATGCAGTTGAGGGGCTAGCACTACCCCCAGAGAGTATCTCTTCGTAGTCTTGTTGGTCAAATTAAATGAACAAAGTCTTCTACATTGTTCCAACTAGTGCGTTGTCGTGTTGAGCTATCACCTTCTAATAAGAGGAGAATGTCGTGCCCAGCAGATTCGCTATTTTGTTTGCCATGAACAAAAAGTTACACAAAAATTTTTGCTACAAACTAGAAAGAAAAAAAAAGAGTATAAAATTTTTGGGGAAGTATAGCTGAGGAGATCTGATCTACGGTCGATCACTTTACTTCTTGGACCACTCGACGCAAAAGAAGAAATGCAAGAGCTTAAACTTGGATATTTAGAGAACTTGGCAACCAGGATGCTTTGGCAGCACTGGAACATAGAGCTTATGTTCGTCTTTCTCTGTCCGTTCAGTTGTCTGTTTGTAGGATAGCACTGATCTAGTATTTATAGTACTCAAAACGATTATTAGGATGTGCGCGCACAGATGAGCAATATGTACTGTATTTGTCATTGTACACATACATTTTGAAGACTTGTAACCCACATTCTATTTAGTGGGTGCACAACTTATTCTCAGCTGGACACGTGGCCTTCTGTACATGAAAAGCTTAGGTCATGGGACATTTTTTTATGCATATTCCACGAGAATTATAGAATAAAATATATGAATCATAACCTCTCACTGTCGGTTATAAGCCACAAAGTGTGCACACTTCTCTCAGTAGAGAACAAAGTACGCACACCTTCATGAAAAGATAGGCACATGCATACTATTGTAGAGGTATTAATACTGGCGTACTTCAGTAGAGATAGCAACACAAGCGTACTCTGGCTGAAGTAACAATATTGGCATATTCAGGGGGAGATAGCTTTGCTAGCGTATTCTAGTAGAGATAGCACACTGGCGTACTCTGGTAGTGTTTAGCACACTGGCGTACTCTGATAGAATTTAGCACACTAGCATACTCTGATAGTGTTTAGTAGGTCTGTCCACTAAATAAAAACCTGGGTCTGCGTGCCAGAGATCTTCTGCTTTAATGATTTGATCTTTTCGAATGTTGTGTCTGTCAGCTGTCAGGTTTATTGCATTAAATATGAGGGAAGGAAGACATGAAGATTGTACGCCCAAATTTGAAGAGTGGTTGAATGACTATAGAGTATGCCTCTCCTCTTAACTTTGGGAAAGTGCGCTACTCCTCTGCTGAGCATATTTTGTAAGAAAGTACATAATCTCTTTCTTGTTGATCTGGAGGCGTACTTTTTATGCTTCTACAAGGCCCCCTTCAAAGTTTTCGAATTTTTAAAAATAAATTCAAAATACTTTGAATTAGAAGAATAAAATTTGGTCGAAGTGGGTGCGCGTATGACTTTAAGGAAAATATGGTTCTCTCATGCTTATACTTAGGGGATATATGGCCCATAACCCTACGTCTGTCGTGGTAGATAACAGTTGGTGGGCCTTTCCTGTTGTTTCAGTTGTAGCCATTTTGGGTTTTCGAGATTTATTCATGCACGACTACTGTGTCCACCAATTAAATTTTGAGGAGGCGAACTACCCTTTCACGACTACTAGGACTATCATAGTGTGTATCAGGTTGCCTTGGGGAAGTGAATTGCCTCCCCATCACCTATATACAAAGGATATGTGTGGTCATGGCAGTCCCTAACCATTGATCATGGCACCTAAGAGAGTTCCTGGTTGGGAGCCCTGGCCGCAAGTTGCTAGCATTTCGAAGCATCCCATTCCCCTACCATTCCTACGGTTGTTGTGCCTTATACTGCCCCTTGCGAAATCAGAGTCCAGTTTGAGCCATTATCTTCAGCTCTGGCACCCCCCTCTTCATCGAGGAAGAGGGTACATGAACCTGACAACTTGGTGCTTGCGAACATCGTCCTTTCTTCCTTTGCCTTGATGTTGGAGTCGATTGCTCCACCCGTGGAGCCGGTTCTAGACTATAACTCGCTACCATTGAACTTGGAGGAAAAGGAGATGCTGAGGTCGAGGGAGGCCTTTGGTGCCCCGTTCCCCCTTTTCGGGGAGCGCGGCTAAAAAATACTTTCAGTATCGTTCGATCGGGATAGATTGAATCAAGATATTTTTTTCATTATAGATTTGCTTCTTTGGAATTGATTCCCATATTCAGTGGATCATGCCAAAAAGATGAACTTAGCGGCAGAGTCAAGAGGGACCTCTCCGCTGCAAGTTTTTTTGCCTAGTTTTCGTTATCGCCTTGTTGCTTTCATGCTTTTTAGTTGGTTTACAGATTTATATTTTCTTAAATAGTTTTGATAGATTTTATTGCTTTCGTTCATTGAAATGCATTTTAATTCCGAGCTTGGAAAGAGTAGAAGAGGTATTGATCATCCGTTTGTGGCAATACAGGTGATCGTGCAATAGACGTCATACGAGCGGAGTCTTGAATCACCTCTTTCCTTTTCTCTCCCCACCAACTTATGAGTGGCTATAATTTAATTTGTTGATCCTTCTTCCAAGTCTTCACATCTAAAAAAAATTCTTCTTAATTGTTCCAATCAGACGATACTATAATAACTAAAAGATGTCAAGATAAAAATGAATAGACTTGGATTGCTTTATGCTTGTCAATCAACTTGTGAATGGTTACCTTATTGCATGCTAGTTTGTTTTGAGTGTTCTTTTATCATGTTTCAATTATAGATAGAATATATATACTTCTTCAATTATTGTGCTATGTATAGAACATACCTTGTTATGCAATAAACTGAACATGGAGACTATGGAAAATAGATCATGCCATGTTACTTGTCTCGTACTTGTGTTGCCATAAACTGTACCATTTTATAAATTAGTATTAGACGTCATTTAGTCACGGACAACTTGTGCACAAGATATATGGTTCTTGCGGACGGTCGCCGGGGCACTGGATTGTCACTACCACATTCCGAAAATAGGGGTATTTTTAACTTTTTATAATATTTAATATTATGGTAGTTACAATTAATTAATTGCATGATAGTATATTTGATTTTAAATAAATGTGTGATGTGTAATTTAAATATAGTATTATATACAGTGTTCATTTATTTGAGCTAGCAAACTTGACCTACAAGCCCAGTAGATGACCACCTGTCCGAATTAGGGAATTTTGTATTTAATTATTTATTTAGAAATTTATTTATTGGAGGTTGTAATTAATTACCGGATTTTAAATTAATTATTGTGCATTGCCTTTGCTTCGATATTTGGAGCGCTACCCTGACTTTTGTCTTCCAACAAATTTCATAATCTTGCCCTAGACATGCCCGCCTTCCATCCTGCTATTTTTGCAACTCATAATTATGCTCTCTGTACCTTGTTTCTAGCCGCACAAAAATTATCGCGGACGTTATTTAATAAATCCCTATTTTGTATCGTTGTGCGTTCCAATTGAAATTGGAGGCAATCTTGACCTATTTTTCGTGCTGCCCAAATTAGGGTAATATTCTGTTCTGAGTCGTCTTCATTATTGGTATTGATGACCTGACCTGATTTTGGCTCCATGTACTCCTAATTAATTTTAGAACACAACTTGCATTTATTTCTAATTAAATTGAGGATACTATTTTAACCGATTCTAAAAATCCCAATTTAATTCCAGTGCCCTGCTATTTGAGCCCACACCAAACTTACAGCGCCCCCTGACCCTACAAAACACCGGACACCGAATCGCCCGCCAAATTTTTGTCATTTTATGCGTCTGTGCAAATACCCAAATTTAAGGGGGCTAATTTGTAAATTTGCATTTTTGGTGTCAATACCCATTTGTTTAAACCAATGAGGGAGCCCTATTAATTTTTAATTAAACCTCACCCTCATTCCTACATGAATTATTTTTTTCTCTTGACAAATCTGGACCACTCATTCTATGGGTCCATCCTTACCATTAGATTCACACACCCTCTCTTTATTTAATGTCCCATCAAACCCTAATCCCTAGAAAACCTAGGTTTTCCCCCTTCTCAAGCCTCCACAACCGTAGCCCTCATTCTAATTTCTTCCTTTCTTCTTTTTTTCTTCTCTTTCCTTTCTTCTTCTTCTTCTTCTTCTTCTTCTTCTTCTCCTTCTTTTTTTTATTTGTAAATTCAAAAAGGGAAGAAGGGGGGAACACTGTTCACCCCCCCCCGCAGTTCCTGTTCACCCGGCTGTGCTCCTCCCTTCACCGGCGGCCCCACTCTTCCCACGGTCAGCCTCTGACTCCAACTCCCAACCCTCTGGCTGCACCCCCGGCGGAGCTCCTCCCCACTCCTTGCAGTCAGCCGGCCCACTGCTCGGCCGACTCACTCCGGCGGCCATCCCGAGCCTCTGCACCCGGCCCCCTCTGAACTCCGGCCGGCGGCTCTCCCTCCGTCTCCTCCTACCGACCCAGCAGCCGACTCCCCTTCTGCTGTCAACCCCGGCCGGCACTCCGACTCCCTGCTCACCCATTCATCCCGTCCCTTCTCCTCCTCCCGCGGGATCATCACTACCACCTGCATCCTCCACTCCAGCTCTCCCTCCGGCGGACTCCATCTCCTTCGACATCTACTCCGGCACCGCCCCAGACAAGCCCCTCCCGCTGGCCTGCTCACAGCCGGCCAACCCTCCGGTCAGCGAGCCCCCTCACGAGCTCCTCCCTCCGCTGGCTGCAACTCCGGCCCGCTGGCAGCCGCTACTCCCATTCCTCTCTGTTGCTCCTCCCTCTGCGGTGAGCCCCAGCGGCCAACCCCCTCTCCCCTGTACTCCGACGAAGCCCTCCGGTCCGGCACCACTGCTACTCCCATCTCCACCCTCCGGTAGGCCGTGCTCCGGTGGCCAGTAAGCCCAGCCAGCTGTGAGTTCCTTCTCCCCCTCTTTCCTTCTATATATATATATATATATATATATATATATATATATATATATGTAGCTAGTGTATATGTATTGTATGTATAATTAATGTGTAGACATATACGCATATACGTATAAGCATATATTAATATATATATATGTATAGCATTTATCTAATTAATGTTTAAATACATGAATATGTATAGCATTTATTTATTTAATATTTAAACACATAATGTATAGTATATATATAATGCATTAGTATGTTAATGTAATTAATGTATTAGTATGGTAAATGTAATGTATTGATAAATTAATTAATGTGTATAATTAATGATGATATGTATATATATATATGTACATGTATATATTAAAATATGATTTATATATATATATATATATATATATATATATATATATATATATACGTATTCTAGTATGTATGATTAAATTGATATATATATATATCGTATATATATATTGGTTATTTTATATATATGAGATATCTAGCAAATAAAAAGCATATACTAGTACAAACTAAATTCATATATTAGTATGTTTAAGAATGATGTTGACAATATATATATATGTATGTACTTTTGCACATATATGATATGTACGCATTTTGACATGTGTTAATTATATATGTACGTATTTTGGAAAATGTACAACTATAGCAAGTAATTTATATTGGTATATATTTTAGATATATATATATTATGTTAAATTCTTTAGTATGTATACAAATATAAATATGTATTGTATTCCTTTCCATGAACTATGGTTATATAGATATACATACAAGTATTATTTATTATGTTTATATATATATACAAGTATTATTTATTTTAAAGTATATATTTTTACATATATCTATTATTGTAATGGATGGAAATTTATATATTAGTTAATGAGATGTTTATTTAAATATGTATTCCTACTAGATGACCCTAGTTGACTAGTGCCCTGCCTGGCATGGCCCTGAGGCCAGTGTTTATAGACTGTGTGTTAGGGTAGCACCTGATACCAGTGTTATTGTGATGTGTTTTTAGGACTGTTGCTTTACCCAGGGGATACTCTGGAACAGGACATCCATAATTACCAGCTAAGGACCCAAGGCAAGTACATTCTCTGATAATTTCCAATTCCTTGATAATTTTTATAAATTCAATAATCATGAAATGTTACATCTGAATCCTTGACACTGTGTTACACGGACTAATATAGCTTGGATCTGCAGTCATGAGATATTACATTGATTATCGTATTGACATTGTACACGACATGTATATTAGACATCGTACATGATAGATTGGACTTGCTCGTGTATCGTGACGTGTCATGGTTGGATCCACAGTACTAGTTGGGGCGGGGAAGTAGTTAGTAAGAAATGTGATCATACCCTTTATACAGTATAGAACAATGTAAGTGTTAATCATGCTCTTCACTCATGATTAGCCAGGCCCTATAGCTATCGTACATGTTTCCAAGCAAATCATATTTTGAAACTACTATTTCAAACACTTAGAATAGATTACAGTTCTCTATTTAAATTATATACTACATCACCCGTATATGATACTGTTTCTTGTTCTTTTTATTTTCATACATGCACTGACTATATCATATTGCCGATTGCCTGTCTCTTTATATTGCCTGTCTCTCTTTAATTGCCATTGCATTTATTTTACTATCTTCTTAGTAGCTAGCATCACATGTTTATTACTTTATAGTCCTTATCAATTTAATGGAACTGTTATTTGAGATTGTACTTTGCTCCTTCCTGACTGGAAATATTTTTCCAGACTATGCCTTAGAGGATCGCTGTCCGACACTTTATGGACCATATGGTGAGTAGCTGCAGACTTGGTAGACTAGCCGGAATCACTAATCTTCTAGTTAGTTCTTTTAGCAGACTTTTTGGTACCGGATTAGTCTCCGGCATTTATGATGACTTGGATATTTGTTGTGTTAGATTATATTTTGACTTGTGTTGTATTTAATTTTATTTGTTCGATATCTTATCGTGCTGTAGTCCTGTGATTGAGTATGTGATCGTTTTATTTGTGTCATCCGTGCCTCCTTATGGAGATTGGATGCTGTGTGAGATTGGCTAGATAGTATCCAGACCTTGACAGCGTTCTACCGTCGATGCTGCGGCGTAGGCTGGACGTACCCACGTACTCGTACCCCAATTCCGGGTGCGGGTCATGACACGTTTTTAGTGGTGGCCCATGCAGGTCAGACTTCACGAGTTGTGCGATGTCGTAGTAGTGTGGCATCTTTGTTATACTATTGTGTGCCTGCGATAGGATCTAGGACATAGGATACTAGGACGAGAGCGAATACTCAATCACCATTCCTTGAGAGATTCCTGGGATGACCCTTGAGAATCTCATTATAAATTCCAATTTAAATCCTTCCCCTTATTTTTGTCCGTTCTCACTTGTTGATATTGAGTTTGATTCTTGTACCAGTTGTTAAATTTAATTCTTGGTATCGTTGTTGAGTTTTGATTTCATATCGAGATAAATTTTACGGACTGAACTTTACGGTATTATCTGATGACATATGTTGATGAGGACAGTGAGAAAGGTAAAACGTCTACTTTGGTTATGGAACCTAGAGTTTATCGCAGCCATATTAGCTGTCATGACGAGAACGTAGGAACCTGACTTGGATGTATATACTTTAGTTATGAAATTTAGAATTTCTCGCAGCCATACCGGTTGGCATGGCAAACATTCTAGATGACATGATTATAGAGTGGCATACCTTAGTTACGGAACCAGTCGTTTATCGCATCTATGCTTACTGGCGTGGCGAGGATTCTGAGTGTCATGATTTTAGACAGACGTGTATGATTATCAGGTTATATCTTAAAATGGTTCTTAAAGTATCATCTCAACACTTATCTATTTCTGTTATACAAGACTTTATTCCATCGTTTCTTTTGGTTGCTAGCAGTAGAAACACCTTCAGTCCTCAATCCAGACTTTTTGAGCTCCTATTCTTTGAGGATTCCTTATTAAGTATGATAATTAGTGACCTATAATTATGTCTATGTCTTGAGTATTAGTATTGACTTAGTGTTGCTAGTGAGTTGTAAGTGTTTTCTAGTTGGACATGTGAGCAGTAGGCTTTAATCTAGAGTTAGCCCTTAGCATAGTACCTTGTAACAATGGTTCTGGGATAAGTGTCATTAGAGACTGAGAGTAGAAGGAGAGTATAGAGTATCAGTGATAGTTCTCAGAGTTAGTATCAGAGCCAGTATACCCGTCCTGGATAATCGTGATTATGTAATTAAGTGATCTATGTAAACAATTAAGTATCAAAGAATTGTATTAAAGATTAATGGAGCATGATGTTCAATTTGATGATTGATTACTTGGGTGTGTCAAGGGTAAAGAAATGTATATACATAAAGGGTATTAATGAGTGTGCCATGGGTAGAGGAATATCAAGATTAATCATGAAAGGTATGAAGTGTATCACAGATTAGTGTAACAGTCTGTAAAAGATTAAAAGGAAAATACATATACATCAATCGAGATGAGGAGCCATATACTTGCCCATGAGAGTAAAGAGAAATAGGTGTATTATAAAAGGTGCGAATAATTGTGAGTTCTAATAAGTTCGATGAGATAATCTAATGATGAAGCTAGTGTTACCATACCAATAGTGCTAGTGATTCTATATCAAAGATTTGTTGAGCAAGGTGCTAATGACAGTAAGAACTTCGTATGGTGATAATTAGAATGGTGTACCAGTTAATATAGATAGAAAGTCATTGGAGAAAATATGTGTGATGATAACTTTGATTATTGGAAGTAATATTGCAAGTAATCCGGGTAGTACAAATTTAAGAACACAGTTGAGAATTGTAGACCATTGGTATATTGTGTGCACCTTGAGTATTAGAGACTGTGAGTATTATATGTATACTTGTGGATTTAAAGTTATAATTTGAAGAGTGGAAATGAATTTTAATTTTTAAAGTTTTTGAGGAGTTAAGATTTTATGTTATTAAAGTTTTTGAGGATTAAAATTCAATTCAATAAACATAGTCAAAGCTATGAAGATTTTTGGAAGTGATTAAAATTTTATTTCAATGTTGAATATTTGACTTTTGAGGAAGGTATATGCATTTTATTTTAAATCATTCGAGAAGTAAATTTTGATAATTTTATTTTGAGGATAAAATTTTATGGTGGATAAGAAATATATACTAGTATATGAGTGAATGAAGTGCATATATAAGGATCTGTTGGCTGTGCATGCTTGAGATGGCACTGCAAACAGACTTGGGTGTCCATTTAGAGTTGTATTAGAAGGAGCAATACTTAGTGTGCTGTGTTGCACTTGGCGTGCACTTGGGTGATAAGAACAACTAGTATGAACAATTGTAGTAGGTAAGAGAGCTAGCAGTAGATGTGCTTGTAGTTGAAATAGTGGTCCCTAAAAGGATAAGGGTATCAAACTTTGGATGCATCATTAAACCTATGGTTGTGTTAGAAGGCTATGTTCTATTCTTTCCTTCCTTCTGTCCCTCTCTATTTGATTGATTGATTCCTTAGTACAATAGTTGTATGCATGATTTTCTTGTTATAATGTAGTTGGTAGTACACCCTGATACAGAGACTGCAATACCATGACAAAAGACACTATGACCGTACATATTCCCCTTAGGTTGCATGTTGTATGGTTGTAGGAAGGATATTTCTTAGACCATGATTATTGGGGTTTGACCATGACGAAGATTCCTGAAGGGGTTATGACTTGACAAGAGAGAGACAAGATGATTAAAATTCGAGGATAACCATCGATTTAAATAAAGGACCAAGAATTTAACATGGCAGAATTTATGATGTATTAATTCCAGGAAGGATAGGATATGATTGAGGTTATCATTAGAATTTGAGAAAATTAAGAAGATTGTCATTAAATTATTGGATTGCAAGTTATGAATTTTTAAAATATTATATTTGGATGTTGCATTTGGAGAATCCTTAAGTATCGTATTGTTGAATATTTTGAGGAGAGAGGAAATCGAGGAATAAAATTTTTGATGGATTAATGTTTGAATTTAAATTTTTTGGGACGAGATTACATTTTTATATATGTGCATTGATAAAAATCAAAATAGAGGAGTGGATATTAAATTCTGAGTATTGGATTATTAACTAAAACTTTCAAGGAAAATTTTAATAAAAAGGGACTTTGATTTTATTTCGAGAATTTTCAGGAATGCAATAATTTCAGAACTTTTGAAAAATTGTGAAAAGACATTGTGGATTATTACCTGATTTCGTGGTTGATTTAAACTTTGAGGGAAATGATAATGTGTATGAATAAACGCTACCTTGAGGATTTTAAATTTCGAGGACGAAATTCTTTTAAGGAGGGTAGACTTGTCACTACCACATTCCAAAAATAGGGGTATTTTCGACTTTTTATAATATTTAATATTATGGTAGTTACAATTAATTAATTGCATGATAGTATATTTGATTTTAAATAAATGTGTGATGTGTAATTTAAATATAGTATTATATACAGTGTTCATTTATTTGAGCTAGCAGACTTGACCTAGAAGCCTAGAAGATGACCACCTGTCCGAATTAGGGAATTTTGTATTTAATTATTTATTAGAAATTTATTTATTGGAGGTTGTAATTAATTACCGTATTTTAAATCAATTATTGCGCATTGCCTTTGCTTCGATATTTGGAGCGCTACCTGACTTTTGTCTTCCAACAAATTTCATAATCTTGCCCTAGACATGCCCGCCTTCCATCTTGCTATTTTTGCAACTCATAATTATGCTCTCTGTACCTTATTTCTAGCCGCACAAAAATCGTCGCGGACGTTATTTAATAAATCCCTATTTTGTATCGTTGTGCGTTCCAATTGAAATTGGAGGCAATCTTGACCTATTTTTCGTGCAGCCCAAATTAGGGTAATATTCTGTTCTGAGTCATCTTCATTATTGGTATTGATGACCTGACCTGATTTTGGCTCCATGTACTCCTAATTAATTTTAGAACACAACTTGCATTTATTTCTAATTAAATTGATGATATTATTTTAACCGATTCTGAAAATCCCAATTTAATTCCAGTGCCCTGCTATTTGAGCCCACACCAAACTTACAGCGCCCCCTGACCCTACAAAATATCGGACACCGAATCGCCCGCCAAATTTTTGTCATTTTATGCGTCTGTGCAAATACCCAAATTTAAGGGGGCTAATTTGCAAATTTGTATTTTTGGTGTCAACACCCATTTGTTTAAACCAATGAGGGAGCCCTATTAATTTTTAATTAAACCTCACCTCATTCCTACATGAATTATTTTTTCCTCTTGACAAATCTGGACCACTCATTCTATGGGTCCATCCTCACCATTAGATTCACACACCCTCTCTTTATTTAATGTCCCATCAAACCCTAATCCCTAGAAAACCTAGGTTTTTCCCCTCCTCAAGCCTCCACAACCGTAGCCCTCATTCTAATTTCTTCCTTTCTTCTTTTCTTCTTCTCTTTCCTTTCTTCTTCTTCTTCTTCTTCTTCTTCTTCTTCTTCTTCTCCTTCTTCTTTTTATTTGTAAATTCAAAAAGGGAAGAAGGGGGGAACACTGTTCACCCCCCCCCCCCGTAGTTCCTGTTCACCCGGCTGTGCTCCTCCCTTCACCGGCGGCCCCACTCTTCCCACCGTCAGCCTCTGACTCCACCTCCCCACCCTCCGGCTGCCCCCCCGGCGGAGCTCCTCCCCACTCCTTGCAGTCAGCCGGCCCACTGCTCGGCCGACTCACTCCGGCGGCCATCCCGAGCCTCTGCACCCGGCCCCCTCTGAACTCCGGCCGGTGGCTCTCCCTCCATCTCCTCCTACCGACCCAGCAGTCGACTCCCCTTCTGCTGTCAACCCCGGTCGGCACTCCGACTCCCTGCTCACCCATTCATTCCGTCCCTTCTCCTCCTCCCGCGGGATCATCACCACCACCTGCATCCTCCACTCCAGCTCTCCCTCCGGCGGCCTCCATCTCCTCCGACATCTACTCCGGTACCGCCCCAGACAAGTCCCTCCCGCTGGCCTACTCACAGCCGGCCAACCCTCCGGTCAGCGAGCCCCCTCACGAGCTCCTCCCTCCGCTGGCTGCAACTCTGGCCCGCTGGCAGCCGCTACTCCCATTCCTCTCTGCTGCTCCTCCCTCTGCGGTGAGCCCCGGCGGCCAACCCCCTCTCCCCTGCACTCCGACGAAGCCCTCCGGTCCGGCACCACTGCTACTCCCATCTCCACCCTCCGGCAGGCCGTGCTCCGGCGGCCAGCAAGCCCAGCCCGCTGTGAGTTCCTTCTCCCCCTCTTTCCTTCTTTATATATATATATATATATATATATATATATATATGTAGCTAATGTATATGTATTGTATGTATAATTAATGTGTAGACATATACGCATATACGTATGAGCATATATTAATATATATATATGTATAGCATTTATCTAATTAATGTTTAAATACATGAATATGTATAGCATTTATTTATTTAATATTTAAACACATAATGTATAGTATATATATAATGCATTAGTATGTTAATGTAATTAATGTATTAGTATGGTAAATGTAATGTATTGATAAATTAATTAATGTGTATAATTAATGATGATATGGATATATATATGTACATGTATATATTAAAATATGATTTATATATATATATATATATACGTATTCTAGTATGTATGATTAAATTGATATATATATATCTCGTATATATATATTGGTTATTTTATATATATGAGATATCTAGTAAATAAAATGCATATACTAGTACAAACTAAATTCATATATTAGTATGTTTAAGAATGATGTTGACAATATATATATATATATATATATATATATGTATGTACTTTTGCACATATATGATATGTACGCATTTTGACATGTGTTAATTATATATGTACGTATTTTGGAAAATGTACAACTATAGCAAGTAATTTATATTGGTATATATTTTAGATATATATATATTATGTTAAATTCTTTAGTATGTATACAAATATAAATATGTATTGTATTCCTTTCCATGAACTATGGTTATATAGATATACATACAAGTATTATTTATTATGTTTATATATATATACAAGTATTATTTATTTTAAAGTATATATTTTTACATATATCTATTATTGTAATGGATGGAAATTTATATATTAGTTAATGAGATATTTATTTAAATATGTATCCCTACTAGATGACCCTAGTTGACTAGTGCCCTGCCTGGCATGGCCCTGAGGCCAGTGTTTATAGACTGTGTGTTAGGGTAGCACCTGATACCAGTGTTATTGTGATGTGTTTTTAGGACTGTTGCTTTACCCAGGGGATACTCTGGAACAGGACATCCATAATTACCAGCTAAGGACCCAAGGCAAGTACATTCTTTGATAATTTCCAATTCCTTGATAATTTCTATAAATTCAATAATCATGAAATGTTACATCTGAATCCTTGACACTGTGTTACACGGACTAGTATAGCTTGGATCTGCAGTCATGAGATGTTACATTGATTATCGTATTGATATTGTACACGACATGTATATTAGACATCGTACATGATAGATTGGACTTGCTCGTGTATCGTGACGTGTCATGGTTGGATCCACAGTACTAGTTGGGGGCGGGAAAGTAGTTAGTAAGAAATATGATCATACCCTTTATACAGTATAGAACAATGTAAGTGTTAATCATGCTCTTCACTCATGATTAGCCAGGCCCTATAGCTATCGTACATGTTCCCAAGCCGATCACATTTTGAAACTACTATTTCAAACACTTAGAATAGATTACAGTTCTCTATTTAAATCATATACTACATCACCCGTATATGATACTGTTCCTTGTTCTTTTCATTTTTATACATGCACTGACTATATCATATTGCCTATTGCCTGTCTCTTTATATTGCCTGTCTCTCTTTAATTGCCATTGCATTTATTTCACTATCTTCTTAGTAGCTAGCATCACATGTTTATTACTTTATAGTCCTTATCAATTTAATGGAACTGTTATTTGAGATTGTACTTTGCTCCTTCCTGACTGGAAACATTTTTCCAGACTATGCCTTAGAGGACCGCTGTCCGACACTTTATGGACCATATGGTGAGTAGCTGCAGACTTGGTAGACTAGCCGGAATCACTAATCTTCTAGTTAGTTCTTTTAGCAGACTTTTTGGTACCGGATTAGTCTCCGGCATTTATGATGACTTGGATATTTGTTGAGTTAGATTATATTTTGACTTGTGTTGTATTTAATTTTATTTGTTCGATATCTTATCGTGCTGTAGTTCTGTGATTGAGTATGTGATCATTTTATTTGTGTCATCCGTGCCTCCTTATGGAGATTGGATGCTGTGTGAGATTGGCTAGATAGTATCCAGACCTTGATAATGTTCTACCGCCGATGCTAGGGCGTAGGCTGGACGTACCCACGTACTCGTGCCCCAATTTCGGGTGCGGGTCGTGACATGGACCGATCTGATCCGGACAGAATAATCTGTATAGTCGTCTGTTATAGACAAAATAGCATATAGCGGGGCTCGCCACCTGTGTTGTATATCATTCTCGTCTCGAGACTATAACTTATCCATTATAGCATCATGCCAGTGATCCCCTCGTATATTTAAATTGTGTAAGCTAACTATGTCTTCGTGTCAGGAAAGGTCATGGTAATTGTTGTATAGGTGGTTCAGACGGGCATGTAAAAGTCACCGAATGGTGGCATATTTATTTCAGTAAACTTTTATATATAATGCTTGCTTGTAAAATGAACTAAGGTAAGATAGAAAGACCAAATAATAACTTGCATGCTTCATATAAACAATGTATTGATTGGTATAGTTGGGTTAGATCACCTTCACCAGTGTATTTCGATGTACTGACCCTCGTTTCAACATGTTCCTTGTACCAAGGAGATCTTGCAAGAAGCTAGAGCAACTTTCTAATCCAGTCCACATACCGACACGTCATGTTCGTGCCCTTGAAGCGTATTTTGAAGTTCCAGGAGCTTGTGCACATACCTTATGCAACTCCGTGGAAAGGCGATAGCTTCGCCTGAAGGTGTCTATAGCTTTAAAGTTTTAGTAAAAAGATGTAATGTACATGACAGTTATCTAATTTTGCGTCCACTTTTGTAAGCCCATGAGGCAATTATCTGACTCGTTCAAGAGTTTGTAAAAGATGTTCATTATCAATAAAGAGAACTTTCCCATGTTTCAATATTGTGTTCAATTATCTGTGTACTCTGAATATATGCTCGTTTTATAAAATACCTTGGCCTTGTGCGTTGCGTAACCTAGGCACACACGATATCACGTCCGGGGGACGACTATCGATTCTACGGAATTGGGGCATGACATATTGGTATCAGAGCACAGCTTCAAGTTCCTTTGACCCTCGTATCAAAAAAGTTCCTTTAACGATCTATTCCCTATGTGAACTCTTGAACACGTTGGCCAAAATGAGATTCGTTACATACAATGAGTCCATAATACATTATGAGACTGATGCAAGTTACTTTTTTTTGAAGGAATGACTCAAGCACAAGCATCAGTGCTAGCACATGGAGAGGTACAAGCATAGGAAAGTAGTTCTGGCACCTCGAAAAGTTCCAGAATCCAACGAGCTATGACCCCTGTCGATCCAATTGAGCAAATGATGCATATGCTTGAAGTGAGCCAACAGAGGGATAAGGTTCGTCATGAGCGAGCCGAGAAGCGGGGAGAAGAGTGACAGAGCAAGTTCGAAGGCAATATAGAAGCCCGATTTGAAGTCCAACAGAAGCAGGTAGATGCCCTACAACAGATCATTCAGACCTTAGCCTCCAACTATTCTACAATGATAGCAACAACACTGGTGGAGCAACCAGAGCCTGAAGTCGAAATGCCTCAAACTCCAATGAAGAAGAAAGTGACTACCTTCGACTTTACCAACTTCAAGAGGTCTGCAACACGCCTTTTCGGGGGACTAAAGATCCGGTCGTGGCTCTAGATTGGCTAACAGAGCTTGAAGATCACTTCAAACTGCTTGAAGTACCTGAGGACAAATGAGTTGTGTGTGCCCAATTACAGCTCTGTTTGAACGCACAGGATTGGTGGAGCTTACATTGTAGATCACTCTCCGCAGACATTGATAATGAGACGATTGTGTGGGATACCTTTCGTAGCACGTTTGAAGAGGAGTTCATACCCCCTCCCGTACATCGGTAAAAGGAGAACGAGTTCGTACGGCTTAGGCAAGGCAATATGATAGTAAAGCAATACTCTGATGAATTAAATTGGCTCGCAAAATTTGTAAGCTCCTACCTACCTGAAATGGTGAGTCGTGCAAGACGATTCGAAGGTGGCTTGCGACCTGCCATCCATGCGCATGTGGTCGTTTCCTAATATCTGACTATGCAAAAAGTTCTAAATCATGTTCGTTCGCTCAAACCATACTTCTAATCATAAGCGCCCTAGCAATACGGAAGGAAATAATGCTTCAAAGCATCCAAATAATGGTGGTCATTAGAAAGGGAATGCAGGACTACGTTTTACATACTGTAACAAACCAGGGCACACCATCAACGACTGTCACTTCAAGAACGGGTTATGCTTCAACTGTAGTGGTCAAGGCCACCAATCAAAGAACTATCCGCACCCCTCTAAGCTTCGCCCTCAACATCCAAATTCTTCTCCGGCGCATCAAGCCAACCGAGACGTGCCGCAACAATAGCGTCATCAAGCTCAAGGATGGGTGTACACTTTGACACGGGAAGAGGCCCTCGCTTCGGATACCGTTGTGTCAGGTATATTGCTTTTTAATAATATACCTACTCGTGTGCTATTTGATTCTGGTGCTACACATAGTTTCATATCCATGAATTTTGTCATAGAAAATAAGATAGAAAGGACACCATTATATCTAGACCTTAGTGTTAGCACCCCATCGGGCATAAAGATACTTTTTTGTTCAATATGTCAGGGCGGTCATGTATGTATTGGAGGAAGGAAACTGTCGCTCGATGTGTTAGTCCTAGATGTTTGAGATTACGACATCATCTTAGGGATGGATTGGCTCGGTGCTTGCTCGACAACTATCGAATGTGCAGAAAAATGGGTCATCTTTTGTCTACCTGAAGAGGCCGAATTATGCAACACGAGTGGTTCAGCAACAGAAGCGTCGAAGACCTTATCATGCCCCAGTCCTAAAATAACGAGGGACTAGCCACGTGGAAATGGCCAACAGCACACTCCGATGGGCAAATCCATTTTAATGGACCCGTTAGAGTGTACTTAAGCTATAAAACAATTATAATGGTCTACGATGCATATTACAGTCTAATTCTAATCTCATCCACAAAAGGTAATCACAGATCAAATGCCATAATAATTAAAATAAAATATAATCTAATAACAAGTCTCAATAAAATATCTCGAAAAATAACCTGATAATGAGTTTGGTACAATAATCCAAGAGACAGGAAATAGAGAGACTAAAAACAAATTTACTGAGTATATAAAGCAAATACTCAGGAGAAAGCCTCTGGCACCACCTCATCCTTTGGTGATGGTACTGCTCAAGTGTCTGCTCATGTCCCATATACCTCGGGGTAAATCTCCTATAATATACCTGCGGACATAATCCGGATCCAGGTCCTCAGGGGACATAGCAAGGTACAAGAATAACTCAAGCCAAACAAAATACAGTATATAAAAATAAATATCCATAGGGCAAACTATGTAACCAGCTATATGATATACAAATGAGATCATTAATCATACTCAGGCTGAAACTACTGTAGGCTCTGTGTCGGGGAAACCCATAGCAGCATTTATTTTCGAAGGGCCAGTAAGTGTGCAAAAGCTCTGGTCATAGTCTAAGGCACTTCTAGTAATGTAATATATATATATAACATAATCTACCTTTAGTATGGTAAGGCTCTCCGCTTGATGTGGCCTTTCTTGCTACAACGATAACACTCCGAGTCCTCGTACTAACCCTTGGACCTTCTCCTGCTTTTGTCTTTGCCACCGCCTGGACCCCTACTTTTACCCCTTCTGTGGCTCTCTGAAACAAGCGCCTCTGAGTAGGATGTGGATGAAGTGCCCTGAGAACATCTCCGTATCTCTTCATTCAGTACCCCGCTCTTGGCAAACTCCAGACTGACCACGCCTTCTGGAGCAGAAGCGATCATAGACACTCGTACGGTCTCCCACGAGTCTGGCAATGTACACAACAGCCAGTCCCTGAATCTCATCGTTGAAATTGACACATATCGAGGATAGCTAGTCAACCACGCCCTGGAACTCACTTAAGTGATCCATAATAGATGCCCCATCTTTGTACCGCAGACCCATCATCATCTAGATCAGGAATAATTTATTTATCCCGGTCTTTTTCGCATACAAAGATTCCAGCTATCCCATAGTGTCCTCGTATGCTCAATACATTCAATATGGTTGTACACGTTCTCGTTAACGAACTGCCTGATGTACCCACACACCTGTATATGCTTAAAATTTTAGTCCTCTTTGGATTGGTCACTGGGCCTCTCGGAAGCAAATATCGACAAATGCAGCTTCTTGACAAATAGCAGATCCTTCATCTTGCTCCTCCAGTAGTGACAGTTGGTATCGTTCAGGTTTACCATGTGCACCGGCTTCGCCTCCATCTCTTCTTCCTGGTTTACCTGTCAACTCCTGACACCCTTCTAAAAAATCCAGAAACTGGCTCTGATACCACTTGTTGGGAAAGAAGCGCGGAAACCTTCCCCCAAACCGGAGAGTACCTACGAAAGAATCGAGTAATACAACGCACAAACCAAACACCAAACACTAAATCAAAATAATCCACGTAAACACAAAGAATTTTGACGTAGAAAACCCTTGCGGGAAAAAATCATGGGACGATCAGAGTCCAACCCTGAAGAACCTCCACTAATGGAATAAAGAGAATGCACCCTCTACAAGCTCCTCCCGGTCCAACACGGATCACCACAACACTTAGGAATAAAAAATAGATCACACCACAAAGATAGAAGACAATAAAAAATTATCCAAAATGATCTCCTCCTCCGAAATGGCCTTCAATTCTTTTTTCTTCTTCCCAAAGTTGCAATAGAAATTTTGCCTCCTTTTTCCTCTTCCTTGAGATGATATTTTATATATTCTCTATAAAATTAGGTTAGAAAAACCTAATATATACCCCCTAATCCAGCAGCTAATCCTGGACTGTAGGATACGATCCAACGGTGTATAAAATACTCCTAAAATTTTGTTCAGCTCGTCGACCGAACTCGAACCGACTTCGGTTTGGAGGTTCTGGAACACCACACTGAGTTTGGCCCGACTTCGATTTTAAGGTTCTGGAACACCATACCGAACTCGGACCGAGTTCGGCCCGAACTCTGTCTCCCCCTGTACATCAAACTGCTCTTCTTCTCTCCCGAGTTTCTACGACCTATCGAATGGCTCTCCTCACCTCCCCGAGCTTCTTCGACCATAGACAACGGTCATCACACTCCAGGGTATTCTCCACATAGGCTGGGAACTCCACCCACTACAATATGTGTAATATCAGACTTGGTATGATGCACTGGATTTTTTTTTAGTGTCAATTTTTCAATTGGGCTATGATGAGAAAGTATATGTGCTCAGTCATACTTTCTTCAAATTAAGTATCTATTTTCTGGCTAAACACTGCTACAGTTTTGTGAGTATCTACTCTATGATAATATTCTACATTCTTTATTTTTTTAGTATTAGATTTGAAGAACCTGGGACTAAACTCTGAGCCCATACTGTCCCTATATAATTTCCTTTTGTGACTATGATATTTTTTTTAAATATCAGATTTGAAGTATCTGACCTATTATAAAAGTCTACATTCTTCATTTTTTGTCTTAATAATTTTATTTGCTTAATTTATTTAATGCCATACAGTCCATATATAATTTCCATACATTCCCTATAGAATTTTTGGAGTATCATTATTTTTTGGAGTATCAGTTAATTTAAGAAGCTTTTGGAGTATCAGTTAATTGTTAGGTACCACTCTTTTAGGAGTATCTTACACTCCATACAGTCCCTATATAATTTTTGGAGTATCACTCTTTTTTGGAGTATCAGCAAATTGTTGGGTATCAGTTGTATGAGTGGTAACAGTATCAAATTTTCTGTCCGGCCTCTTTTTCGTATATATCTATGATAGCTTACACTACTTGGATACTTGAGTATCCAAATTTTATGTCTAGGCATCATTTTGGTATATATATCTGTGATAGGTAACATATTCCACTTGGATACTTGTGATAGCTTACATGTTCCATTTGGATAATTATGTGAAATCAATTATTGAGCTCTTGTAGGCATTGCTTGGGCAATGTTGTTCAGATACATTCAACCTACTTTATCTATGGGATAACACTCTGTTGGATTACTATATATTGTTTTACATTATTTAAAGGAATTATTGATGTGGTTGGATTACATTCTTAGGTGGATTTTTTACAATAGCAAATGCATTTTTAATATGGATTACCAATTCGATTATTAGAAGACTTGGGAATGAAGCTCCTTGATTTTTTTGAAATGTTATTTCTTTCCTACTTGAAGTTTAGCCTAATTTTGGTTAACTGCTACATTGTGTTGTGTCATATATTTTCTTCATTTTTATCTGGATTAGTAGAAGAAATTTAATGCAATTTTTACTACAATCCAATGTTAATTTTTGAGCAGTGGTAAGCATACCAATTTTTACTATACATCTTTTCTATTTTTGCTAATATATTGTTAAACAATTCATTTTGAACACTATATTGATGTGATTTGTTATTGTATATAATAGGTTATATAAGAGGTGTTACTTTTTGTTGGAGGTTGTGGACTTGGGCACTTTTGGTGCAGTGGCGATTGAAGATCCTCTAATTATGCTGCTTTTTGACTCTAAATGGAATGAAGGAATCAATATATTTTGTATAGGCTTAGCTTAAGTATATGACCACATATTTGTGATATTTTAGTTAGTGATTTAGGATTAACATGATTTGACATTATTATGGTTTGAATGAAATTTAGTACTTATAACAATTGTTGTGTTCACTATAAATTGATTTTGGATGACTTGACTTTATTATTTTAATAAAAATTATTATTTTTGTAATTGTTGTGTATATTATATGTTTTTTGATTGAATGTCAAAGGTAAAATTGATTACACAAAAAGTAGAATTTTTTTAAAATAATTTGAAGAGATATTAAGGCGTGCAGAATATGTCCTAATTGATATGTATATGATACTTTTCACGACATACAATGAATGTCGTAATTGGCTAATAAAGACATGCAAAGGAATGTCGTAAAATATTATTAACGACGTGCAGCATAAAGTCGTGATTGTGCATTAATGACGTGTAGTAGAATGCCATAATCGTACATTAACGGCGTATAAAAAATGCCATAATTGACTTCTTACGGAACACAATGAATGTCGTGAAAGAGCATAGGCAAAGTGAAAATTGAGTTTAGACGGCACGCAGATTACGCTGTCTAAACTACCATTTTTTTACAGCATGGGCTAATACGGCTTTCGCGTGTGCGTCGTTGAAAGTGTTTTACGGTGCACATTGCGTGCCGTAAAAACATATTTTTCCTGTAGTGTTGCACCGTTTGATAACTTAGTATTATACGTCATTTGGTCCCGGACAACTTGTGCACAAGATTTCTGGTTCCTACAGAAGGTCGTCGGGGCACTGGGACCGATCTGATCCGGACGGAACGATCTGTATAGTCGTCTGTTATGGACGGAATGGCATGTAGCGGGGCTCGCCACCTGCGTTGCATATCGTTCTCTTCTCGATACTATAACTCATCCATTATGGCATCATGATAGTGATCCCCTCCTATATTTAAACTATGCAAGCTAACTAAACTGTGCAAGCTAACTATGTCTTCATGTCAGGGAAGGTCATGGTAAGTGTTGTGCAGGTGGTTCAAACGGGAAGTTAAAAGTCACCGAACGGTGGCATATTTATTTCAGCAAACTTCCATATCTAATGCTTGCTTGTAAAATGAACAAAGGCAAGATAGAAAGACCATATAATAACTTGCATGCTTCATATAAAGAATGTATTGATTGGTACAGTTGGGTTAGCTCGCCTTCACCAGTGTATTTTGATGTACTGATCCGAGTTACAACCGGTTTTTCCACCAAGGAGATCCAGCAAGAAGCTAGAACAACTTTCCAATCCAGTCCACCTACCGGCACGTCCTGTTCGTGCCCTTGAAGCGTGTTTTGAAGTTCTGGGAGCTCGTGCACATACCTTATGCATCACCATGAAAAGGTGATAGCTTTGCCCGAAGATGTCTATAGCTTTGAAGTTTTAATAAAAGGATGTAATGTACATGACGGTTATCTTATTTTGCGTCCACTTTTGTAAGCCCGTGAGTCAATTATCTGACTCGTTCAAGAGTTTGTAAAAGATGTTCATTATCAATAAAGAGAACTTTTCCATGTTTCAATATTGTGTTCAATTATCTGCGTACTCTGAATATGTCCTCGTTATATAAAATACCTTGGCCTTGTGCATTGTGCAACCTAGGCACGCACGAAATTACGTCCGGGGGACAACTATCGATTCTACGAAATTGGGGCATGACAGGCCATACGCCTTCTGCTTCACCGTTCAGGTGTGCGCACAATCATGGTAATTTCTGATATTGTTGGTGACCTCAGCCAACCCTTTGACTCTGACTAACCTATTCTCTTTTATTCTTTTTTTTCTTTGGTGGCAATGCTATGTAATTCTCCTTCTTCTTTAAGTAAAATTTATTCCTCTTCGCTCTTAGTAAATACTGCAATATGATGGCTACGTAAGGCCGTAAGGCTTGAAGGAGAACACATAAAAAATGCACACACCATTCTGTACAAAGTGTCTACATTCATGAGAATGCGGTATGGCCCATCATTTGTACGTGTAGAGAGGGTTTGTATCTCAGGAGAGTAGACTGCATGGCTTGTAGAATCCTCTTATGCATAGGTCCTTTGTGTGGGGTCTTTTGATCACATTTGAGCGACGTATTGATGATACATGTATACAAATATGTTGGCGTAGGTTTGGCTTGAAAAGGTTGAGAACTCGTGACGGTACATGTATACAAGTTTTTATGGTGTCCCATGCAGGTCAGATTTCGCAAAAGGTTGCGAACTCATGGTAGTACTTAAGTTAGTCGTACTACTGTAAGCCTATGAATAGAATTGACGATAGGATTTAGTTATATCATCCACAAATATAATTCTGAACCCTAAGAGTCTTCTATCATTTTTGTCTCTTATATGCATCTTGCTTGATTCTGTCCATGATTTCTTCGATATGTTTGTATATACTGTCCTAACCATGTCCTTTACGTCCCTTTCAGTTAGCAATGGTTTCCTAATTATTGTGCATATTTAGTTGGTTAATGTTAGACCATAGTCGTTTAAATACCCATTGATTGTCTCCTTTTTCTTTTTCCAACCCATAATTACTTCATGCATCAACCTAGGAAGCTATTATTATATTACCATAGAAATAACTTGTATATGTTACTATAGATATAGTTACTTGTGTTATTTGATTTTTTAGGATAAAAATATTTTAAGGGGTGTAGGTTGTAGCATTCGCTACCCAAAATACTGTATAAGAATAATAATTAAATAAATAGAATGCACTAGTAAATTTTATGAAATTTTTTGTTTTAAAATACTAAGTATAGTTTTATAATAATAATAATGTAACACTAGACTACATAGGGCTCATGGAGGATCACAATTAAGATTTAAAATCATAAAATTTCATTTAAAGAAAAATATTTCCATGTATTTGAGTAGAAGAGGAAGCGTTTCCCAAATTTACAAATAAAAGGATCTGGCATCAGTTTCACAGGCGCCAAACAAAAAAAATTAAAAAAAATTGGCTCCAATGTGACTAGTACCAAACTCAAAATTTTGAGCTTGGCACCAGTGCAACTAGCGAGAGTTTTTTAAAGTTTTTTTTATATCCCCCCTCTTGCTCATTTGCTTGCAAGCGGAGGCGGGTTGGCCAGACTCAGAGTTGGAGGGGGAGGGGAAAGGACGGGGCCGCCGCGGGTCGGCCGGACCCGGAGCTAGATGGGGGGGGCCAGTAAAAAATCTAAAATAAAAAGTCGTCCAGTCACAACCGCTAAGTTTTTTTTTTTTTTTTTGTTTGCACTAGCGCCAGATCCTTTTTTTTTAATTTAGGAAACTTTTTCTCTTCTCCAAAAATACATGTAAATATTTCCCTTAAAATGAAAATTTCTGATTTAAAATCAAGTTTAGGCTATTTTAGAATTTTTAATTTTTTTTTAAGAATTTTTAGATAATTAAAACCTAAGAAACCTAATTTTCATGGGCTTTCAGAATTTACTATAAAACCATACACACATATTTTTCTTCCAAATATTTATTTTATGGTTATAAAATATATAATATTTTCTTTAATTCATTTGGATTTTTTTGGAATTATTTAATATTTATTTTAAATTATTTGGATTATATATTTACTTAGTGTTGGATAGATGTTAATTTAGTATAAATAAGATAAGATTTAAATTGTTTGTACTATCTTTGATTCTATATAAGATTATAAATTATTTAGATAAATATAAACTATATTTTAAATTAATCATAATTATTATCCTAAGTCTACTAGGAAAGCAACTTCATCCATATCATATCCTAACAAATCAACTCATACCCATTTAAATTAAATCATATCTATTAAAGTAAATAAATATAAAATAAATACATATATAATACCTTTATTTTCTTTACTATCATTCAAAAATCCATCTATATTTTTTGTCCAAAACATTCCCAAAATTTGCCACAAAACAGCCATATTTTTCAGTAGTTGCATCGACTTGAAAATGTCATATCTCCTAACCCCGGACTCCGATTCATGTCTTTTTTTTTATATAGAAGTGTATCGAGTTAAAATTTCATAATATATATATATATATATATATATATATATATATATATATATATTATATTTAATTCGAAGTATATAATTCTGTAAAATTATTTTAGTATCAATTGTCCGAAATACGACCATGTCTCGTTATTTTTGAGATTCTGGGAGACCCTGAACTCATTTTCATAAACTGTTTAAAGTTTTGGAAAGATGACACAAAAAGCTGTAAAATATATATTTTTTAGAACTTAATAAGTTATTTTATTATTCTGTTTAATTCGTTGAACGCAGGGATAACTAGTGAACCAACGAAATTGTAATCTGTAAGTCATATTGGCAATATCTTTTTATTGAATCGAGATTTGATGAAACCGTTGATTCCTGCATTCTACATGATTTCACATTCAAATCTAGGTTTTGTTTCAGTTGAATTTTTGGTCAATGGGGATGCCTCATTTATGTGCCACAAATTTCGAATTTGTAAATTTAATTTTTTTTGGACCAAAGTTTAAGTTTAACATTAAAACTAGAATATAATAAGATTAAAATAGTATTTTTGGTTATTTTATTCAAAATTAAAATAAATTAAAATAGGAGACCTATTTAGCCACTTTTTGTAAATCTAACTTGTTTTAAATTATATGACGGGGTAGATCGGACATACGGCGTCTTGAGTTTGTAGCTTTATCATCTTCTGGAGCAGGCAAGTATCACTATGACCTATATTGCCTCTATTCTATTTTGCATGTTGTTCTTTCCTTGTTATTATTGGTTTTATATTTTTTATTTCTATAGTGCACGAGAGTTGTCACGCCCCGGTTCCATGGATAAGGAACCGAGCCACGTGGCTATGGCCAGCAGTGTACTTCGGCGGGCATTCCAATCCAATGGGCCCGTTGGAGTACACTTAAGCTGTAAAGTACAATGAATAACCCATCACACAACACAAGTAAACTCAATCTAAATCTCATCCACAGGCAGCAATAAAAGAGCACAATAGAAGTAAATACAACGACTAATGTGCGGGAAGGAAAAACATCCAAATAAGTATCAAGTACAAACACTAGAGTAGTCACACGGGGACAAACCCGCTAGCACAAATAAACTGGAATGAAAATAAGCAATAAGATAACTTGGGACGGTAGCAGGTAACTAGGTAAAGATACCGTCCCAAGGAAGAGTCACTACCAGCGATCAGGCGAAGTCCTCAGGGATGACCTCGTCCTCGGCAGTGGGTACAGCTGCTGGATAGATGCCCGGTCCGTACTCCTCTGGGTAATCCTCGTGACCTACACCTGGAAGGGAACCAGGTCCTCAGAGGGACGTAACAAGGTACAAGAAAATAACATGCCAAGTAAACAGATAGTACAAGTGCAACAACAGGGTAAATCTAGTACAACCAAACAAGTGTGACACAGTTTAAAGACAACGTTCGACGCGTGGGCTTTCTAATATAAAACCGTAGCTCCGGACACGGAAACACACGGCACGTACCGCAGCTCCGGGCAAAGAGTCACACAGGTGAGACAGCTATACTAGAAACAGGTATCACTAGAAAATACTACATATATATAAGCGCGTGCAGAGTAGCCCAAACGTCTAGTAACTGTCTTCCCCTTCCCAAGCGGTCAACGATTGTGCGTTGAACCTGAACCTCTAACTACAGTCTCGACATACACAGAATCTAACTCAAGAGACGCGACCCTAAGGTCGTCCCAGTCTCTGGTCATGATGTCAGTATCAGGATACAGGAATCTGGCACGAACACAGTGTACAAGTGTGTCCTGGGGTATCGATGTACTCTGGTACGTGCATCGAGGTTCTAAGAAACATCAATAATTACTCTAGGTCGTTAAGTCGAATGTCAACACCCGGTTGTGAACCGGACACGAAATATCGAACATCAACGTAAATACGCGCACAATGTACAAAAAAAAGAATCACAATATCTGTAAACTGAAATACTGGGTGGCAAGGTACACTTGCCTGCGTGCGGCTGTTGATGACGGGGATCGGGTACTGCGTCCAAGTCCTCAGGTCCCGCAATACCTAGAGAAGAGATACAAATCTAAATCAATAATCTATTTTATAACAGACAGGTGTGCTACACATATCTACACCTAGACGTAATCTCAGCTACACCTAACAGAGACTAAACACCAGGGCGGGTTGACTACAGTTGACCTCCGGTACAATAGTCACAACAACTAATCCTCTATATGTTCTCCTCAATTTAATTCTCCATAATTAAATTCATAATTTCTATCATGTACCAAACATCCCGATTATTTATTTAAATGTCAAAAACTCACTTTTCCTCGAATTCATAATTTAATTTATTCGTTATATTTCATGTCGAAGACAATCTCTAATCCACGGTCCAACTTTATCAAATACGAAATACATGCTCACTATAAATATTTAAACATATGTCAACCTCATTAAACCCAACCTCAAGTCATTTTAATTTTCATATGCATTCACATTAACCTTATTTGAATTTACCAAAGTTTTTTTTAACGCATATTGCAAGTAAACCTACACTAACCATTTATATATATTCAAAGACCTTCTTTCTAATGTAATTAATCCACATGTAATTTATTTATTATTTCCTTCACCCATACATATATCCATGACACATTATTCATGTTCTTATTTAATCATCATTAGCATAACCTTATCCATGTTCTTATTTAATCATCATTAGCATACTCAATGCACCCTTTAATCACTTAGTTCAAATACTCCTTCCATTAACCATATATATCCACATAATATATATATCACCCTAACAACATATTAACATTTCCATAATTATCATTATTCCCCTATATAAACTCCTATTTAAATAATTTAATATTCTGGAAATTAATTACAAAAGAGGTGGAGAAGTAAACCTCAATGAGGCTCGCCGGAGTTGATGGTGCTCGTGGTGGTGGTGATGAAACTTGATGGTGAGGAGGGTCGGCCACGTGGGAGAGGGCTGTGCACAGTAGCCGTGGGTATGGTGAAGGGCTGTGGTGGTGATGGTTTGGGTGTGGTGAAGGTGGTGGTTTGGGTGTGGTGAAGGTGGTGATGAAGTTGGTGAAGAAGGAGGGAAGAAGAAGAAGAAGAAGAAGAAGAAAAGGAAAGGGGAGGGGAGGTTCGGCCGGATAATGGGAGAGGGGAGGAGAGAGAGTGAGGGAGGGGGAGAGTTTTCTATGTTCCCTAGAAATTAGGGTCGGCCTAGGGATGTGTGTGTGAGGGGGAAAGTTATATAGGAGAGTGTGTAGGAATGAGTGGCTAGGAATGCTTTGAATTAATTGAATGAGTGGTTGAGATTCATTATGGATAGGGGTGGGATTCCTTCATGAGGGAATGGGATTGGGACCCCATTTTGGGACCCAATAAATAATCATGACCAATGAGGTATTGCCAACAATTTGCTAATTGCAAATTAGCCCCCGTAAATTTGGGAATTTGCATGAACACATGAAATGACGTAAAAATTGTGGAGAAAAATATAATTAAAAATTGTCATAGTGAGGGGGCATCGCGCGTCAGGCGCGGGTCAAATTTGAAGGGCATTGGGATTAATTTAATATTAAAATAGAATTTATAGAGTTGGTAAATCTCGATTAAATTAACGATAACGCGTTCCGCGAATTTAATTTACTTGGGGCCCGCGGGGTCAAAATCTGGAAACGGTGCAAATGCCAAAAATGGTGGGGGCTTGGAGTCAGTCTTGGACCCTTTAGTTGGTCTGGCTCAACGGGTTAAGTTGGTACCCCAAAATCGAGGGTAACGACACAGGTGTCCGACACAGAATTAAATAAGGATTTCGGATTCGAAAAATTGTGCAATTAATTTAGAGCACAACGGAATCTGACTTTTTGTGACGGAAAAGTCCAGTGCCTAATTTGGCGAGTTGAGTCGAGTGTACAATATTTGTACGAAATTTATGGGCTGAAAATGGCTCCGAATAAATAGATAATGATAGCGTGCGCCAAGGGTTTTAATTAATTAGATTAAAAATTTCTAGATAAATATACTCTATTCTAAACCTCAATATTTTCTATAAAAAAAATTTCCTGGTCCACTCTAACTATCCACAGAATAAAATGAGGGGGTTTACAAGAGTTATACTTAATTATCGATACCATACATATTCACTTATTGTGTTCATCCAATATTCAATGTTTAATGTTTAAGTTTACAATTAATGTTAAAGTTTTCATGTCTACTTGTGAGAGATTTGGGAGGGGAAATACAATTATTATGCATGTGGTCTACGCAATGTTCAAATCCAGAAAGTCAATATTGATAGCAGTCGTTGCACCTCACGTACCGATTGTCGTATGTCTTAACACGTGCACATGCTAAAAACTTGTATTCTAAAATACAATGTTCATGTGACTTGATCCATGTCGTTATATTGTCTAGTTGTCCATCCTTTCCTGCGTATACTTTCCTATTATTACCATGTCAAAGTTGTACTCTTCTCATCATGTCATAGCATGCTCATAGTTTTTCTTTCCTTTACTATTGTTCCTTCATGCATGTATATTATATTATGTAGTGTAGTGTTATGGTGATCTTGCTCCAATCCCGATTGGATATATTTTTCAGGTTTAGATGACTTGATTTGCCCCAAGGTCTATTATGAGTATCTTGGTGAAACTAACGTTACCAACATTCCGGTCTCTTCTACAGATGCATAGTAGCATAATTCTTCCTTATATTTTTATATTATTCTTAGTTAGTAGGCTTAGTGGACTTTAGTTTTAATTGTATCTATTTTATTCTACCGGATTTGTTTCCGAGACCATCTTGAGTTGTAGTGGATTATTCTTTTAGTAAATTATTGGGACTATTAAGTTTAATTCTTTGTCATGACTTAGTTGTGGATGATATGTATCTTGTACTTGTTATGGACCATTGTTTATCATAGACAATGTACTACTTCCGATGTTGCGACGTTTGCTGGGTTTGGCTACATACTCGTATCCCAAAAGTGGGAGCGGTCTTGACACTAACCATGTAGGAAGATGTCTTCTTGCTAAGAAGGATGAGAGCTGGTTATCGTACATGCGACTAGGACATGCAAACATGGATACTATCTCAAAACTCTCAACAAAAAAGCTGGTAAGAGGATTATCAAAGATCACCTTCAAGAAAGACATGGTATGTGCAAAATATGAGAAAAACAAACAAACAAAGTCTTCATTTAAATCTCTCAACACAGTAAGTACTTTGAGACCTTTACAGCTACTTCATATGGATTTATTTGGACCTAGTATAGTCGTCAGTCTTGGTGGAAAACTTTACGCTTTTGTTATTGTTGCTAATTTTTCTAGATACACTTGGGTTTTCTTTTTATCAAATAAAAGTAATACACTTTTTGAATTTGAAATATTTTGCAAAAATGTTCAAAACAAAAAAGAATTTATGATTACTAGAATCCGAAGTGATCATGGAGGCGAATTTAAAAATACAGATTTCAAAAACTTTTTTGATTCAAATAGTTTTTATCATGAGTTTTTTTGTCCTAGAACTACTCAACAAAATAGCACTATAGAACGGAAGAATATAACTCTTGGCAATATGGCAAAAGACTTGTTAAATCAATTTAACCTTCCAAAATATTTTTAGGCAGATGCTGTAAATACATTGTGCCATATTTTGAATAGGGTTCTGATTTGACCTATATCGAAAAAGACACCCTATGAACTTTGGTTTGGTACAACTCCTACAATTTCTTATTTCAAAGTTTTTGGATGTCGTTGTTTTATCTTAAACACCAAAGAAAAGTTGGGTAAGTTTGATGCTAAAGCCGACATAGGTATTTTTCTTGGTTATGTTGCTAAAAGTAAAGGTTTTAGAGTTTTCAATAAACGTTCATTAACTGTTGAAGAATCTATAAATGTTACTTTTGATGAGCTTAACAGTTATGTACTAAATGTCAATGATGATGAAGATGTCGGAACAACATCCAACAAGGAAACAACCCTTGATGATACATCATATGGTACAAATTACTTAGAAAGTTTGTCTAAATGGTTGCGCTTCACAATTGATTATCCAAAAATGCAAAATATATGTGATGTATCAAAGAAAGTAAGCACTCATTTTGCAAATAGAAATATTGTTGCAAATGTAGCTTCATTTCTCAAATAGAACCTAAGATGTTAATTAATCTTTTACTTATGAGTTTTGGATTTATGTTATTCAAGAGGAATTAAACCAATTTGAAAAAAAAAATCATGTTTGGGAACTTGTTCCTAGACCTAATAATTTTGTGGTGATTGGCACCAAATGGGTATTCCGGAATAAACTTAGTGAGGATAGACAAGTTACATGTAACAAAGCACGTCTCATAGCTCAAGGTTTTAACCAAGAAGAAGGCATTGACTATGACGAGACTTATGCTCCAGTAGCGAGACTAGAATATATTCGCATGCTTTGTGATTTTTCAAATTCTCATAATTTTAAATTATTTCAAATGAATGTCAAAAGTGCTTTTCTAAAAAAAAATTAAAAGAAGAAGTTTTTGTTGAACAATATCCTGGTTTTGAAGATTTTAAATTTTATAATCATGTTTTTAAGTTAAAGAAAGCACTATATGGACTCAAATAAGCCCCTCGTGCTTGATATGAGCGCCTCAGTTCTTTTCTAATTGGAAAATATTTTTCAAACGGGAAAGTTGACACAACTCTTTTTATAAAAGTACATGATAACACTCTATTGTTAGTGTAAATTTATGTTAATAATATCATATTTGGTTCTACTGACAATACTCTTTGTGAAGAATTTGCTAAGTGTATGTAGAATGAGTTTGAAATGAGTATGATGGGAGAACTCACCTTCTTTCTTGGACTTCAAATCAAGCAACACTCACAGCGTACATTTATCAATCAAGCTAAGTACACCAAGAATTTGCTGAAAAGATTCGATATGGATAATGCAAAATATATTCGTACACCAATGGTTACATCTACTAAGTTCGATTTTGATGAAAATGGTAAACTAGTTGACACACGTAAGTATCGAGGTATGATCAGTAGTTTACTTTACTTAACTACTAGTCATTCCGATATAATATACAATATTTGTCTATGCGCTAGATATCAGGCTAACCACAAGGAATTATATTTATGCACAGTTAAGCGTATCTTTCGATACCTTAAAGAAACTTTGATGGTAGGCTTGTGGTATCCCAAAATCAAGTCCTTTGACCTTATAAGTTATTCAGATGTTGATTTTTTCATATGCAAAGCGATCGTAAAAGTATCAACAGTACATATCTTTTCTTAGGCAAGACATTAGTCTCTTGGATTAGTAAAAAATAAAATTATGTTGTATTATCAACTACTGAAGCTGAGTACATAGCTGTAGGACGTTACTGTGCACAAAATTTGTATATGAAGCAAACCTTAGAAGACTATAATTTTTTTTATAAGAACATTCATATATTATGTGACAACACTAGCACTATTAATCTTACAAAGAACCTAATATGTCACTCAAATACTAAAACATAAAAATTAGACATCATTTTCTTATAGATCATCAGTTACATGGAGATATTTATTTAGAATTTGTTGCTTTTGAACATTAATTAGCTAATATTTTTACAAAATCCTTAGCTGAAGATCGCTTAAACTTTATCCGTCTAGAATTAGGAACTTTGAATTTCGATGCTGTATAAAGATAAAGTTGCTTATATTCTTTTCAAATCTATAATCTTTACAGTAATAATTATTTTTAGGTACACGCCGAAAGGGGCCTTCTGTCAAAAATATGTAAATAGCCTTAAGCGACACGGTATTTAAGTCTCTTCATGTCACGTCCCGCTCCTAAAATATGGTAAGCTGAGTACGTAACTAACATCCCAGGTTATGCGCCAAACAAATATATATGTATCTGTATTACGATTGTAGCCTGTAAAATTCTAGGATAAAGTATGGGAAAACAAAAACCATATATAAACTGACAATAAATTTACATTTATAAATATAATCCACCGATATTTACATCTCACAAGTCTAGTTTTCTATCTCAAAAGATAATATATACAAAGGACTAACCAACTATATAAAATTAAATTGATGATCTACCCTTGTACTTGTACTACTCTTCTGGTTCTTTCAATATATATATATATATATATATATATATATATATATATATATATATATATATATATATATAGTGGAAAAGTCTCTTCCTCAGTCCTGCTTCCATCTAGTGAACAAAAACTAGGTCATCAAAGACATGCAAGTTCTCAGTTCAATAACGGTAAAATAAATAAAGTAGAACAATTATCTGATTGAAAATCATGATATGATACTCAGATAGGAAGATAATATAATTAATCATAAGGAAGTATTGTAATGTTAACCCAGAATATGACTTGACTCGGATTATAACTCTATCGTGATCCTATTTCTATTGATTCAAAAGTGTCCAAACACATTCATTGCCTAATAGTCACTACCATAATCATAGTACAATTTTCCTATATGATGATAAAATTTGGATAACAGTCTTTGGATCTCACACTTGAGTACTATCTAGGAAATAATACTGTTACTAGGGATCAAGTTGTGGCAGTTAGGCATTGTGCTTAGTAGTCTGGCCACTCCTCACAAGGTATAAAATAATTATATCAATTAATACACCCAATCTAATTTTTAATCGAGTTAGGTTTAATCAGGTATTTCAGACAGGAAAAGTGAGCTAAGCACTCACCCTCTCACAACACAAGACCTTGCAAAGTGAGTCAAGTACTGATTAGTTTTTGTTAATTATATTGCCAAAATTTTATACGATGTGATCCAAACTATTCTCTCTCCACCGCATGCCCTATTCTACAATCACATTCAATCCTAAGTCTATTATCTTATTAAGTCTGTCATTTCCTGGCTCACGTATGTATTATGATATGTATCACTTGTATATAATTATTATTCATCAGGAAATCTCCAACTATTTGGAATAACACTTGATTCTTTATACATGTCAACTCACGTAAATACTGCTCAACATGATATTCTAAGAACAAATTAATTTAATAATTGTTACGCTTGCGTATATAACTGTCCATGAACTATGAGTCCAAGACTTAGACAATTGACCTCTAAGCATTTCTAGAGTTATCATGAGTCTATCTCTAATCGATATACAATTATCTAGGTTTAGGATTTTGTACGATACTATAGCGTTTAAGATTCAAAATTAGGCTATCTTCCAAAATTCTTAGAGTTTCAGACAAAGTGTCCTTGGTATTTGGAGCTCCTAACGCAGTAATATAGACGACCCAAAGCAACTCTTCATGGAATTGACTTTGGTCAAAGTTCCTTCGGTGGAACAACTCAACACCGATCACACACAGTTAATATAGTAAATAGAAAATGTATGAAAGCACAAGACTGAATTGTACAATTCAGCATGTAATACTCACGTTGCACAAATTATAACTCCTATCATATAAACCAAAATACGATCATATTATATATATTCAGAAAGATTAACTAATCCTCTACATAACTTTAATAGACATAATTTAATTATGTTTATCAGATGAAAATTGGTTCGGGAAAATATTGTGCACTGAATTCTAGGATTATATAAGTATAGCATTTATGTTCTATGACCTATAACTCATAGAATGTAAATCCAAATACCATTATGTTATATATTTTTAGAAATGTTATCGAATTTTCTACTTAACACTCTTAGACATATTTTAATTTTGATAGGTTTTACTAGCTAAAAACTGGTTTGGGAAAATATTGCATACTGAATTCCAGGATTAAATCATACGTATATCATATGTGTTCTACAGCCTATAACTCATAGCATATAAATCGAAATGTAATCATGCCATACATTTTTAGAAAGCTTATCGGGTCCTCTACATAATTCTAGTAGACATATTTTAAATTTTGCAAACTTTGATAGAAGAAAATAGTCCTACAAAATACTGTACTATGAATTCCAGAAATATATTACAACATACATCATCTATGTCACACGACTCACTCCTAGTATAGAATTTGAAATAATATCATATCATACATTTTCAAAAAGCTTATTGAATCCTTTAAATGATTCTAATAGACATAATTCAAATTTAACAGTTTATTACATAAAAATAACATTACAAGTAGACTACATAGAAAAATTTAGAATTAAACACACCATGTAACATCTATGTTTTATTTTTCAAAAATTATTTTTTCATCAAAATAATTTTCTCAAACATAATAATAAAATAATAAAATTTTGAGATATAACTATGACACTTTGGACCTTCGCTAGCTGGGATCCGGCCCCCACAGCTAACCCAAGATGATCAATATTTTATAGAATATATGATTTGTTAAAGTATATTTTTCACTTGTTTCTATAATATAGCCACGAATTAAAACTCTTATTCTAACTTAAAGTTTGTGAAGTAATTCTGATGCTTGGACTTTTCGAAAAAGATTGGCATCAGCATATGCTAATAATGTTCACTTTTATTTTAGCTTTCATTCTTCAAGAAAATATTTTAAGTTTAATGTTTCTATTAAGTTTATGTAACCATCACTTTTCCATTATAGGGATATTTTTTCATTTAATAATTATTTGGTAATTATATTATTATTAATATAATTTGTAAATATTTGCTGGGCTCATGTGTTGGCTAGTTAGGATGGACTAGTATAGTGGACCTTGTTAGCACCATACATATAGGCCCATGACTTAATGATATGGCAATCATATTAATTAAATTAGATTAGTTAAAGGATAGAATATTTCTTTTATTACAATGATGCTCCTTAATTAATTAGGATGCCATAGGATCATACATGAACCAACTAGAAACCTATAGAAGCTTGTGGAAGGGGGCAAATTGGACCAACCAACTTAACCCAATCCTCACCTATGTGGCCGGCCTAAACTTGGAGAGGGGGAAAGGTTCATTTGATGTCATTTGTTCCCGTTCATTCATTTTGAGCTCCTTCTTTCTCGAGCAACAAATTTTCTACAAATTCCACTCAATCCACTTCCAATTCTACTCATTCTCACCATCATAAAGGCCTAGAGCATTGGAGAGCACAAGAAGATCCATTGCAGAGGAGCTTGCTAGGAGAACGTGTATGTCAGACTCATCTTTCCTTGTCCAAATTTAAAATTCTCCAAAAAGGTTACCAAAATACTAGATAATAATTTTAATTTCCTCAAATTAATGGTTAATAACACCCCTTGGTCATGTAGGAACATTTCTATAGTTAGATTTGACTTTCTAATGATAGATCTCGGCATTATGAGCCCTCAATTTGGTAAATCTAAGTTGGTGTCATTATTTTGGTGCTCAATTTAAGAAAATCCCAAATTGTGTCTATTGAGTGTTTTTATTGTGTCCAAATGAGGACTATTGATGTTTATTTGATGGTGTGAAGGTGTTCTTGTGTCAAAAAATAGATACGGGATGTGCGTATCATGATATGCATGGTTAGAATAGGGTATTTGAGCCAATATATGTTAATTCTCTTCAATTGCATTATATTTGGTCATTATATATATTTATATATCACAATTTAGGTGTATAATATTTTTTTTGGTGTTTGGGAGTGAGTATTATAGCATTGGTGGTGTAGGTGTGAAGTATTATGAATGATACTTAAGTGTGTACCATGGTGCACACCATGTAAGCCCCCACATTTTAGAAAAGGATTATTTTAGTAATTTGTAATTTATTTTATTATTTTAAATTATTAAATATGTTAAATTATTAATTTCTAAAATTCTTTTATATATTAAAGACATATTGCTATGGCTTGGATATTTTGAGCAATATACAACCTTTTTTCTTTAAAAAAATCATATTAATGACCTTGACTGTACCTAATGTACTTGGGATATGGGTGTTATATTTTTTTGATTTCCTCCATCTCAAAAAATATTGACAAACATTGACAAACATTGACATTGCAAAACTACCCTTATTTGGCTAGTTGAACCCAACAGAGCCCAAACACCCAACTCGGGCTCTCAAACCAATTCTCACAAGACATGTACACTACCCCACACTCATCCCTTACTCATCAATATATATATTCTGCACTTAAGTCTCTTGCACATGCACTATAAACCAATAACACAATAATTTTTCTAGTTGTGACAATGGTAGGGAACCTTCTTGTGCACTTGCACTCAAACCCAACCAAGACCCAAAAAACTTGACCCAAGTGAACTAAAGACTCACCAAGGGCTAAACCAATCCCATAAATCTGAATCATAGGTTAAAAGCCCATTAAAACTAAACCATGGGCCCAACAACCACATATATAAAGCCTCTCCCTCAAAATTCTAACCCTAACTTCCTCCCCTCTTGTGGACGTCCCTCTACAGTCTTCCCCCTCCTTCCCACAATCCCCTCCCCTCTTCATCTCCCTCTATAATTCAGATATCCAACTCCCCCAACCTCCACACAAGCCACAAAGGGCCGACCACTCAACAACTATCCCCTTATGGTCGAAACTTGGCTGTAGGTTGCAACTGCTGTCTGGCCCCTCAAAGACCTTAAAAACCCTAAAAATGAATATTTATATGTAACTTGAATCTCCCAAGCACCCCCCTTAAGTTTTGGAAAGTTTGGAGTCCATTTGGTACTCCAAAAGGTCCGTGTCGCAGGAAAAGCCTCCGCCGTAATCGCAATTGCGTAAGTTCCTTAACTTCTATTTTATAATTATTTTTCCATGTGAGAAATCTTGTATGAACCCATAAACATGTTAGATTACAAATTATGAATCCCCCATGCATGAGAAACCATAATTTTATGTAAGAAACTACTCTTAGACTAAACAAAACCAATGCATGACAATGTGGAAACCATATTAACCTAGTTTTGTTGCATGTTGTTATTTTATTATTAAAATATAATTTTCCAAAAAGTAAATAATAATTTTCAGAAAATTAATTAATATGTTTTCACATATTAAATGAGTTTTATGCAAGTTGGCAACCTTGCATACACTAACTAGTTGTCAAGTTGCTAGAACACCTAGTAGACGTACAACGAAACTTTGTCCATGCAACGACATTTATTTTAGTATTTTCACTAATTAAATATAAATTTCATAATTTAATTGATCTTTAATTTAGTTTTATTTGATGTTGACATGTGTGTATAAGAGGCTACATGCATGTTCGAAGTATAGTTGAGCGTTGTTGCGAGTTTTGGGACATCGTGTCTGTCATGACCCGCACCCGCTGTAGGGGCACGAGTACGTGGGTACGTCCAGCCTACGCCACAGCATCGGCGGTAGAACGTTGTCTAGGTCAATACTCTATCTAATCAATCTCACACGAATATCCAACTCCATAAGGAGACACAGATATCACAATATAATCTGAAAATACTCAATCACAACTAAAGCACGATAAGATATCAAAAAAAATAAACGAAATACAACACAAGTCTAAACAACAACAAAAAGTCTAACCTGCAAACAATAACATCCAAATCTCCAAGTATACCAAAAACAAGTTCTCTAAGTCGCGGTCTGGAAAAATATTTTCAGTCAGGATGGAGCGAAGTACAAGCACTAACAGCAGTTCCATATATATTAACAAAAACTATAATACAGTGTAAAGAAGTACAAGATGGATATAAATACTGGCAATAAAAAATACTGGAGATAATGAAATACTGGAAATAGAAATACTGGAGCATATGTCATCATCAATGGTATACTAGCAATGAACATAAATACAAGTGCATGTTAGAACAATGAACTGGAATATAAGTGAATACTAGAACAATAACTAGAAGATAGGGAAATGCTAGATCAATAAACTAGAGATACATGTATAGAATATCTAGCTAAGTGTGTGAAACATCAACATATCATGTGATCGACTTGGGACTGATCAGGCTTGTTATGTATGACTAACTATGATTCATGTAAGGTCAGGCTAACCATCCGGATAGCTATAATACGAGCAATAGTCAGGCTAATCATACATAACAGACTATGTGGCATGTAATAGTCAGGTTGCACTGACGTGAGATATGGGTGAGTTATGATGCATGTAGAGTTGGGTATGATCACATAATCTACTAATATCTTTCCGTCCCCAGCTAGCACGATGGATTCCAATCACGACTCCTCGTGACAGGTCTCAATGATGCCAACTCGTGTATTCCATAGTGTCAGAACCATGTACGCTATACAAGTAGAATTATAGAGATGACCAATATAATGAAAACTGTCAGAGAATGTACTCGTCTGGGGTCCTGTTACTGGCAATACCAATATCCTGTTTCCAAAGTCTTGTGTGAATAATCCAACAGTCCTATAGACATATCATATAATACAGTATAGCATCAGTTGATATACTAACACACAATCAACATAAATACACTGAACTCAGGGGCTACGCTGGGGATGACACTGGTCAACTAACCGGGCCAAGTGTGCGTCTAACTGCACGGGTGTCACGTCTTCAAATGCTATACAAAATCAGACAGTCAACTCACTAACATATGTCTCACCAGTACGTCAGTGTACACAAGGCAGACGCTCACAATCACTCAGGGTCACATGGTCAAGTAAATACGGGATATCCACCGTTAAACTAGGGTCATAAAGTATATATACTTATATAGTCATAACTAGCATTAGCATTTAATTACTATAGAATATATATACATCCATATATTTATATATATATATATATCAATATGATTATAATATACATACGCGTACGTATACGCATACGACTCATTGGGTTCACCGACACAGTCTGAAACCAACCAACTAAACCTGTCATGAAGTAGTATGCTAAACCCTATACTATTTACACATACGCACACATAAAATCAATAAGAAAGAAGGGACAGGTATGAACCTCGGTGTGCGTGTACGAGGTCAACGATGATGACGATGACGACGATGATTGGTGATGATGATGATGATGATGATGATAAAGGTGATGATGATGGTTATGATGAAGGGGATGATGATGGTCATGATGGTAATGATGATGAAGGGGAGTCGAGGTGGTCATGGCAGGGCGGTCGTTCAGTGCTCGGCGGGGATGCTCGGGAACGGTGGAGTAGATTGGAAGATGTCAGGCGGATGGTTCAGTGCTCGGCGGGGATGCTCGGCTCAGGGTTGATGGTTCAGGCGAGGCCTGGGCGGGGGAGGTATTGGCAGGCGGTACAGCGAGGGAGGTCGACGAGGCATGGGAAGTCTGGCCGAGTCGTGCTCAGGCGACTGCTCCGCGGTTCATCATTGGAAAGTCGAGATGGTGAGGGAAGAGACGCCGGTAGAAGAAGCTGCTGATAGGGCGATCGTGCCCAGGCGAGTTCGGGTGGAGGAGATCGGGTCCAGCGGTGCACAGCGGGCTGCTCAGGCTGCACAGCTCGGCGAGGTCGACGACGAAGCGGGGAGGACACGGAGGAGGAACGGCTGCGGTATGAAGGAGATCAGAGAAGAGAGAGGGCGGTCAGGGACATCGTGGTGGTAGTTGTGTCGTTGGAAATGGCACAGAAAGATGACCGGAGGGAGAGAAGGAGGTCGTGTGGTGAAGAGGGTGGTGGTGCGGAGAGTCGAGGTTGTGCTCATGCGGTCAGGTTTACCGGAACGGACTACTCCGGCGGGTTGGCAGGAAGGGGGTGGCCGTACTCGACTGCTCCGGTCGGGTTGAGGAGATGATGAACAGTAGATGGGGGGTTTATAGTTAGGGTTTTGTGTTTAAAGTTATTGTGATGTAGGTGGTAATGGAAATAATTAAGAGTTTTGCATGGGGAGGAGAGCTTGATAGTGATATTCTAGGGATTAGGGCCGGCTGTACACCTTAGGATGGGGTTTGCATTGGAAGAGGGGTTAGTATGAGGAATTTTATATATATATATATATATATATATATATATATATATATATATATATAGGTATGTGTGGTGAGGATGGCTCCATTTTAAATAGATGGCCTAGATTAAACATGAAGAAAAATACACAACAAAAAGGAGGAGAGAGAGAAAGAGAGAGAGAACCGGTCAAAGGGGGAAGGGTTGTTTTCTCCATTGGTCTTGACCAATAGGATGGTGACACATCATTGCACTTTTGCAATAAAGCCCCCAATAAATTGGAAAATTGTACAGAAAGTGGGTTTTTAGATTTAATGAGGGAAAATACCATGTTTGGTGTGATGTATTGGATGAAAAGGATGTTTGGTATTTAGGATGAGTCTTGAGGGTGTGAATGGGGGTTTGGTTTGGTGTTGGGTCTAGTTTTGGGTCAAGTTGGGTCCTTACACTAATTTAATTAAAATTAATGTAAATGGTGTTCTAAAATTAATTGTAAGTATATGGGGTTAAAATTAGGTGAGACACAAGTGTCATGGACGTAGAAGACTCAGAATAGAATATTATCATAATTTGGTTTGCACAAAATGGGTCAAGATTGTGTCTCCAATTTTGATTGGAACGCACAAAGATACAAAGTTGGATTTATTTAGAAATAAAAATAAACGTCTGTAACGAATATTGTTCGACTAAAATAAAGCACAAGAGAGCATATTTATAAGTTACACAAAGGGCAGAATAGAAGGCGGACATGTCTAGGACAAGGGTGTAGAATTTGGTGGAGGGCAAAAGCTAGTGTAGTGCTCCAAAGATCGAAGCAATGGTAAGGTACAACAATCAAATAAAATTAAAGTAATTAATTATAACCTCAATATTTAATCCCAAAATTTATTAATTAAAATCTATATCCCTATAATTCGGTCAGGGGTTCATCTAATGGGCTGCTAGGTCTAGTCTACTAACTCATGCATTAAAGAAACTACATATATAACATATAAATATACACATATCATGTAATTATTTAAAAATAACATAAACAATACTTAAAATAATAAAATAACAAATTTACCCCTATTTCAGGATGTGGTAGTGACAAGTCTACCCTCTTTAGAAAAATTTTGTCCTCAAAATTTAAGATCCTCAATAGTTATATTTATTTATTACTTTATATTTTGCCATCAAAATTTAAATTCATCACCAAATAATCATGAAGTAAATCCATATTGTTATTACACAAAATCTTCAAAATTCTTTAAATATCATATTCCTGAAAAAAATTTAAATATAAAATCAAATTCCATTCTTATCACAATTTCCTTCAGAATTTTAAGTTAATGAGTAAATACTCAAAAAAATTAATATCCAATCCTCCAATTGAAATTCAATCAATGCATATTTATAAAATTTAAATCTCATCCAAAGATTTGAATTCAAACTCTAATCCATTAATCATCTTACTCCTCTAATTTAAATCCAAACGATGCATATTTATAAAATTTAAATCCTCATCCCGAAAATTTGAATTCAAACACTAATCCATTAGTGATCTTAATCCTCGATTTCTTTTTCCACAAAATACACAAAAAATGCGATACTTATGAAATCTTCAAATGCAACATTCATAATATAAATTTTAAATTTATATCTTGTCGTCAAATAAATATAATGATAATCTTCTTAAATTCCTCAAAATTTAATGACCAATTCAATCATATCATAATCTTCATAAAAATTAATAATTTAACAAATCGTCAATTCTGTCATATTAAGTTCTCAACACTTTATTTAAATTAATATTTATCCTCAAAATTTAAGGTACCTTGTCTCTCTCTGTCCAGTTATAACTTCTTCATTAATCTCCACTATGGTCACCCCCCAACGATCATAGTCTAAGAAAATCCTACTTACAGTCATACAACATACAATCTAGAGAAAACATGCACGGTTATGGTCACTTTTGTCATGGTATTATAGTCTCTGTCAGGGTGTACTACTAACTACATTATAGCAAAAAAATTACTGACACAAGCTATGGTACTAAGGAATCAATCAATCAATAAAATAGAAAAAAAAAGAATAGAAGGAAAAAACAGAACATAGCCTTCTAACCCATATACTTGGACATCTTCAACCTCTATCATACACTTAATTCTGACATATTCATTCACAAATTCCTATCCCTATACACTGATACCCTTATCAACTAATCATTAGTCCACAAGATATCCATGGATACATCCACACATGTCTATTAATACTAAAATCTGATACCAAGAACCTCTAACACAACCATAGATCAATTGCATCAAAGTTTAATACCTCTATCCCTTGGTACCATTGTTTCTACTACAAGTACACCCACTGCTAACTTGCGTACCTACTATAATTATTTATACTAGTTGTTCTTATTACTCAAGTGCACGCCAAGTGCAACACAACACACTAAGTACTGCTCCCTCTAATACAACTCTAGATGGACATCCAAGTTAGTTTGCAGTACCATTTCAGGCATGCTCAAGCTAATAGATCCTTACACATGCACTTCATCCACTCATATACTGTTATACATTTCTTACCCACCATAAAATTTTATTCTCAAAATACAATCTTCAAAATTTAACTTCTCAAACAATTTAAAATAAAATGCATATACTTTCCTCAAAAGTCAAATATTCAAATATTGAAATAAAATTTTAATCACTTCCAAAAATCCTTATAGCTTTGACTATATTTATTGAATTGAATTTGAATTCTCAAAAATTTTAATAACATAAAATCTTAACTCCTCAAAAATTCTTAAAATTAAAATTTATTTCCAATCTTCAAATTATAAATTTAAATCCACCTCTATCTAAGTGTATATATAAATACTCACAGTCTCTAACACTCAAGGTACACACAAATACACCAATTATCTACACTCCTCAACTGTGTACTGAATATTGCACTGCATGAATTACTTGCACTATTACTTCCAATAATTTTCTATCCACATTAACTGATACACCAATCTACTATCATCACATGAGGTACTTACTGTTACTAACACATTGCTCAACTAATCCTTGATATAAAACATTTTAGCACTCTTGGTATAGTAACACTAGCTTCATCATTAGATCACCTCATCACGCTCACTAGAACTCATGATCACTTGCACTTTCTATAACACACGTTTTACTTCACTCTCAAAGGTAGGCATATGGTTCCATATCTCGATTGATGTATACTTATCTCCTCTTAAACCTTTTACAGGCTGATACACTAATCTGTGATACACTTCATGCCTTCCATGACCAATCTTGATATTTCTCAACCCATGGCACACTATTTGAATTTTCTACTACTCATGCTTCCACTTTCATGAACTTCCATACTGGCACTCAATACCCACTGCTCTTTCATCTATTGTTTCCAATATTTACTTGCCTCAATATCAGGTGATACATCCATCGTTAGTCATATACCGGTACACTCATATCAAACCACATGTCAAGACCCTGCTTTTATCTGTAACACAGGTCTTACTACTTAGCATAATGTATTCTTATTCTCTTACACTCTCCTATAGTCAATACTGATACAAGACACAGACATAATTGCAAGTCACCAATTATCACACTAACAAGGATCCTTAAAGAAATAAAGCTCAAAAAAGAACTGGACTAAGGACTGAAGGTATCTCTACTACTAGCAAAGAAAATAATTGGAACAAAGTCCTAGAATAACAGAAGTGGATAAGTATTAAAATGATACTTTAAGAACCAATTTAAGATACAATATGATAATCATACACGTTTGTCCAAAATCATGACATTCAGAATTCTCTCCATGCCAGTAAGTATAGCTGCGATAAACAATAGGTTCCATAACTAAGGTATGCAATTCTATAATCATGTCATCTAGAATCATCGCCACGCCAACCGATATGGCTGCGAGAAACTCTAAATTTTATAACTAAGATATCTATATCCAAGGTCAGGTTCCTACATTTTTGTCACGATAGCTAACGTGGCTGCGATAAACTCTAGGTTCCATAACCAAAGTAGACGTTTTACCTTTCTCACTGTCCTCATCAACATATATCATCAGATGATACCGTAAATTTTAATCTGTAAAGTTTATCTCAATATAAAATCAAAATTTTAACAACGATACGAAGAATTAAATTTAACAACTGATCAACAAGAACCAAATTCAATAATAACAAATGAGAGTGGATGGAACAAGGAAAAGATTTAAATTAGAAATTATAATAAGATTCTCAAGGGTCGTCCCAGGAATCTCTCAAATAATTTATGATTGAGTATCCTCTCTCATCCTAGTATCCTATGTCCTATATCCTATTGTAGGCACGCAGTAGTACAACTAAGACGTCACACTACCACGACATCGCACAACTTGCGAAGTCTGACCTGCATGGGCTACCACTAAAAACGTGTCACAACCCGCACCCGCTGTAGGGGCACGAGTACGTGGGTACGTCCAGCCTACGCCGCAGCATCGGCGGTAGAACGTTGTCTAGGTCAATACTCTATCTAATCAATCTCACACGAATATCCAACTCCATAAGGAGACACAAATATCACAATATAATCTAAAAATACTCAATCACAACTAAAGTACGATGAAATATCGAAGAAAATAAATAAAATACAACACAAGTCTAAACAACAACAAAAAGTCTAACCTGCAAACAATAACATCCAAATCTCCAAGTATACCGGAAACAAGTTCTCTAAGTCGCAGTCTGGAAAAATATTTTCAGTCAGGATGGAGCAAAGTACAAGCACTAACAGCAGTTCCATGTATATTGACAAAAACTATAATACAGTGTAAAGAAATACAAGATGGATATAAATACTGGCAATAAGAAATACTGGAGATAATGAAATACTGAAAATAGAAATACTGGAGCATATGTCATCTTCATTGGTATACTAGCAATGAACAAAAATACAAGTGCATACTAGAACAATGAACTGGAATATAAGTGAATGCTAGAATAATAACTAGAACATAGGAAATTGCTAGATCAATAAACTAGAGATACATGTATAGAATATCTAGCTAAGTGTGTGAAACATCAGCATATCATATGATCGGCTTGGTATTGATCAGGCTTACTATGTATGACTAGCTAGGATTCATGTAAGGTCAGACTAACCATCCGGGTAGCTATGATGCAAGCAATAGTCAGGCTAATCATACATAACAGGCTATGAGACATATAATGGTCAGGCTGCACCGATGTGAGGTGTGGGTGAGCTATCATGCATGTAGAGTTGGGAATGATCACATAATCTACTAATATTACCTCGTTCCCAGCTAGCACGATGGATTCCAATCATGACTCCTCGTGATAGGTCTCAATGATGCCAACTCATGTATTCCATAGTGTCAGAATCATGTACGCTATACAACTAGAATCATATAAATGATCAATATAATAAAAACTATCAGAGAATGTACTCGTCTTGGGTCCTGCTGCTGGCAATACCAATATCATATTTCCAAAGTCTTGTCTGAATAATCCAACAGTCCTATAGATATATCATATAATACAATATAGCATCAGTTTATACACTAACACACAATCAACATAAATATACTGAACTCAGGGACTACGCTGGGGATGACACTGGTCAACTAACCGGGCCAAGTGTGCGTCTAACTGCATGGGTGTCACATCTCCAAATATTGTGCAAAATCAGACAGTCAACTCACTAACATATGTCTCGCCAGTACGTCAGTGTACACAAGGCAGACGCTCACAATCACTCAGGGTCACATGGTCAAGTAAATACGGGATATCCACAGTTAAACTAGGGTCATACAGTATATATACTTATATAGTCATAACTAGCATTAGCATTTAATTACTATAGAATATATATACATCCATATATATATTTATATATATATATATATCAATTTAATTATAATATACATACACGTACGTATATGCATACGAGTCATTGGGTTCACCGATACGGTCTGAAACCAACCAACTAAACCTGTCATGAAGCAGTATGCTAAACCCTATACTATTCACATATACGCACACATAAAATCATGAAGGAAGAGGGGATAGGTACGAACCTTGGGGTACGCACATGGGGTCAACGATGATGACGATGACGACGATGATTACTGATGATGATGATGAAGGTGATGATGATGGTTATGATGAAGGGGATGATGATGATGGTAATGATGGTGATGATGGTGATGATGGTGATGATGATGAAGGGGAGTCAAGGTGGTCGATGCAGGGCTGCCGGAGTCGAAGCTCAGGCAGGGAGTGGGGTGGTGACGACTGTGCTCAGTCGAGGAGGAGAAGAGAGCAGGGAGGAGAGGTGGTGGTTGCTCGGGGTTGCTCGAGAACGGTGGAGTCGACTGAAAGAAGTCAGGTGGGTGGTTTAGTGCTCGGCGGGGAAGATCGGCTCAGGGTTGACGGTTCAGGCGAGGCCTGGGCGAGGGAGGTGATGGCAGGCGGTATAGCGAGGGAGGTCGGCGAGGCATGGGAAGTCTGGCCGGGTCATGCTCAGGCGACTGCTCTGCGGTTCATCGTTGGGAAGTCGAGATGGTGAGGGAAGAGACGTCGGTTGAAGAAGTTGCTGACAGGGCGGTCGTGCCCCGGCGAGATCGGGTGGAGGAGATCGGGTCCAGTGGTGCACAGCAGACTGCTTAGGCTGTACCGCTCGACGAGGTCGACGGCGAAGCGGGGAGGATGCGGAGGAGGAACGGCTGCGGTGTGAAGCAAATCGGAGAAGAGAGGGGGCGGTCAGGGACATCGTGGTGGTGGCTGTGTCGTTGGTAATGGCGGAGGAAGATGACCGGAGGGAGAGGAGGAGGTCGTATGGTGAAGAGGGTGGTGGTGCGGGGAGTCGAGGCTGTGCTCAGGCGGTCAGGTTCACCGGAACGGACGACTCCGGTGGGTTGGCAGGAAGGGGGTGGCCGTACTCGGCTGCTCCGGTCGGGTTGAGGAGATAATGAACAGTATATGGGGGGTTTTATATTTAGGGTTTTGTGTTTGAAGTTATTGTGATGTAGGTGGTGATGGAAATAATGGAGAGTTTTGCATGGGGAGGAGAGGTTGATGGTGACATTCTAGGGATTAGGGCTAGCTGTACACCTTGGGATGGGGTTTGCATTGGGAGAGGGATTAGTATGAGGAATTATATATATATATATATATATATATATATATATATATATATATATATATATATATATATATATATATAGGTATGTGTGGTGAGGATGGCTCCATTTTAAATGGATGGCCTAGATTAAACATGAAGGAAAATACACAACAAAAAGGAGGAGAGAGAGAGAGAGAACCTGTCAAATGGGGAGGGGTTGTTTTCTCAATTGGTCTTGACCAATAGGATGGTGACACATCATTGCACTTTTGCAATAAAGCCCCCAACAAATTGGAAAATTGCACAAAAAGTGGGTTTTTGAATTTAATTAGGGAAAATACCATGTTTGGTATGATATATTGGATGAAAAGGATGTTTGGTGTTTAGGATGAGTCTTGAGAGTGTGAATGAGAATTTGGTTTGGTATTGGGTCTAGTTTTGGGTCAAGTTGTGTCCTTGCACTAATTTAATTAAAATTAATATAAATGGTGTTCTAAAATTAATTGGAAGTACATGGGGTTAAAATTAGATGAGACACAAGTATCATGGACATAAAAGACTCAGAATAGAATATTATCATAATTTGGGTTGCACAAAATGGTTCAAGATTGTGTCTCCAATTTTGATTGGAACGCACAAAGATACAAAGTTGGATTTATTTAGAAATAAAAATAAATGTCCGTAACGAATATAAAATGAAGCACAAGAGAGCATATTTATAAGTTACACAAAGGTCAGAATAGAAGGCGGGCATGTCTAGGACAAGGGTGTAGAATTTATTGGAAGGCAAAATCTAGTATGGTGCTCCAAAGATCGAAGCAACGGTAAGGTACAACAATCAAATAAAATTACAACAATTAATTATAACCTCAATATTTAATCCCAAAATTTATTAATTAAAATCCATATCCCTATAATTCGGCCAGGGGTTCATTTAGTGGGCTTCTAGGTCTAGTCTACTAACTCATGCATTAAAGAACACTACATATATAACATATATATATATATATACATATCATGCAATTATTTAAAAATAATATACACAATACTTATAATAATAAAATGATAAATTTACCCCTATTTCAGGATGTGGTAGTGACAGTGTCGTATCTACGTACGTATAGGAACACACTTATCAAAACTCATATAATTTCCTAAATATATGTATGATAATACGATGTACGAGACCCTCACAATGTAATAGACAGTAGCATGGTACGTGATTATTGGCACATTGTCCAATGCTATACGACTGTTTGATTATTGGCATGTACATCATAATATTAGTTAACATTATGCAACAATCTTACCCTTTTATATTAAGTAGATTAGTTGTATTAGTATTGATTAGAATATGTTATATAGGGCAACTTTGATCCGCTGCACATCTAGTCGAAGACATTCGTCAGGCAACACCGCAACATCCATGATGTATCACAGTTCCTTGATTATGTATTTAGTTAGTTATTACTGTTACTTGTTATTTATGATGTATATGTGGTTACCCTAGGGACGATATATGATACTTTATGTCCGAACCAGATTCGGGTGCCAGCGTTTATCAGTTGAGTCGAGTATCATAAATAGAGAGTCATTACCTTGAACCCTTAATACGTGCTGGTATTTCTTGTACGAAAGACTTTAGGACACTTGACACAACCTCATGTGACAGAATCTTTCATGATATATTCTTGGTGTATGGATTCTGTATAGGAATTATAGGTCTCACTACAGGATACTTATTTATATAGTACTATGACTCGTTGTGATAGTTAGAGATTTTGATCACACCATCTTATGACATGATACGTGAGATTATCTGGGAGGAGAAAGTTTACACTAAACTTTGGGCAAATATATATATGAATGTGCCTTCCTTAGTCTCTGTAGTTGAGCTTTGGTGTTATTTACGTACCTGCTTTAGGTTCCCTGATCAGGAGCCTTTAGTGTTATTTACGTGCCTGCTTTAGGTTCCATGATACGGAACATTTAGTGATATACTTTTACTTGCCTGCTTTGGATTCCTATTACATAGCCCTTAGTAATTATTATTATTATTAGACTGCTTGGGGTTCACACACATAATACCTTGAGAGTCTAATGCCTGAGTATGAGTGATCTCTTACTTGCATAGCACTTAGACGGTTACTGTAGCTTACCCTTGAGTTAATATTATATTACTGTTTTACTTCTGGCATGTTGTTTTATGTACCTTGCTATGTCCCCTGAAGATCTGGATACAGATTTTTTTTCCACAGGATTATTGCGGAGCTGGATTAGTAGAGTATTTTAGTGGATGACTGTTCTTCAGGATTCAAGTATATATAGTTGATACTTATATCATATTCTTCTGTGTTTATATTTATTTCTGCTGGTATATTCTAGTTTTATATATTTATATTTCTTTCTCAAGTCTATTCAAGCTTGTGTGTTACTGGACGGCCGACTTTACCATATGTAGCTCATTCTTGTATTTTTGTTCCTGGTGGATTGAGACATAGATATATTTCCTGTTTTATCTAGATAGTGACCATTATAGTACAGCTTATACGTATTTGCGTCAGACAAGAGTCTGGTTGAATGCGTAGCTGACATATTTATATATTTCTAGTCATACGTATTTTGGGACTGGGACGTGACACACCAAGTATTTGATACTTGGTTCATGTGTGGTGTTAGTGTGTTTCATGGGCTGTGTACCTCTTATATAGTGTGTGGTTGTATTGTATGTATGCTAGTGTTGGTTTTGAGAGTGTTAGTTGTTGTGTGTAGTGTATGAAGTGAGTGAGGGTATATAGTGTTGTATCTATATATTTAAGGTAATTGGTTATGCAAGAGAGAATGAGGGGAGTGCAAAGGTTTTTTCCTGTATTGGCATGTGCAATAAGGTATGCAGTCCAATCTAAACTGCAGCTCTGCCTACAGGTTAGTGAGGAGAACACAGCAAGTTCAGGGGAATCGGGTATACTGCTGATATCAACAGTTCAGGTTTTAGAGTAGGATTTTGGAATGTGTATCAGCAGCTAGAAAGTTAAGGAGGGATAGCACTGCCAGGAGCAGCAGTTGCAAGTTGCAACCTGGAACTATCATGAGAAGTTTAAAAATAAAGTATTGGCAGCAAGGATGGGGGAAACCTGAGCACAGTTGCTCCAGGTCTTCACTTCCAAATGAAGTAAAGTTAGGAAGAGTCGGGAAACAATGTTAACAACAGTTTTTAGAGGGCTTTAGTTTGTGTGGTGTCCGGGGAGTGATGAGTATCTTGAATTTTACTATAAGGTAACAGTATGGATAGACAAGGTTGTATTTTATTTGGGTGAGAGTAAGTATGTGCTTAATGTGTGGTATATGAAACCATATTGATGCCTATGATTACTAAGTACAGATTATATATATTATTATTAGTATATAGTGGTGCATTAAGGTGTCAATACATGTAACTTGGTATCAGAGATTCAAGTCTATATATATATATATATATATATATATATATATATATATATATATATATATATATATATATATATATATATATATATAAAAGTGTGTGTGTGTGTGTGTATTTTTGTGTTAGTGTGGTGTTTAATCCCACGAGTGTGTAAGAAGGGCTTGGTTGCTACAGGGTGTTGAAGGAGGGGGGGAGTAACAGCAATAGTATCATGGGGTTTCTGATTTGAGTACAATGTGTGAACAGTATGTGTGAGGGTGTGTTTGTGTATTCAGTTGAGGAATAGGTATGTGGAGGTAGAGTATTCAAATGTTAGTGTATCTAGTTAGTGTGTGTATCCAGGAGTGGGGAAATTTTAGTATAAGTATCAAATAGGGTGAATATTAGAATCGTTAAGGTATTGAGTTAAATATGAGAATTTATGTATTAAGGTAATAGCTAGGTAAGTGAAGTATTGTGATATTTAAGGGGACCTATGATTGGTGTGAGGGCTAGAGTTAAGTATTAGTTTAGTATAAGTTTTGAGTATCAAGTAAATAGTTATAGGTAATAGGTATTAGGATACCAAGAGATATGAGGTAAAGTTAAGTATAGCTAGTATGTTGAGTTTAGGATAAGTGTTGTTATACCTATGTACCAAGTTACGAGGGAATACCAAGGTGTCGGGTAGTTATCAAGATATGAGATAACATTAGGATACAGGCTCTATATTAAGGTATTGGCTCAAAGCCAAGGTATTGACTTATAGCTAGGATATTTAGCCTATAACCAAGGTATTGATACTAGGCATTAGATAATGGGTAAGTTAGTGTCTCTGGTTAAGGTATATTATATATTGATATCATAGATAATATATTATATATATATGATACTTAGCATAGTGTATTAACTAGTATTAGCTAGTATAGTCTAATAGTAGCATGGTAATGACTAGTTTTGAACTAGAAAATCTAGTTTAGCAAGGTATTAACCTAGAATACTTAGTTTGACCAAGTTTGACCTAGTGTTGACCTAGAGACCTAGTTCCAAGCTAGTTTAGTATGTTTATACTTCCAAGACACCTTTTAATATGATAATTCATATTTAGGTCACATGGAATCCAATTCAGGCACAGTTTGATATTCATTATTCTGGACCTCATGCGAGTACATTCTCTGACAGTTTTTATTATTTTGATGATGACTATGATACAAGTATTATAGTGTTATACTTGATTCCTGACACGATGGTACAAGTACTAGTATATTATATGAATTTCGGTCAGGAGATGTCATTCCTCAGTGATTATATAAACTGTGATCATCATGCTCATGTTATATTTGTGCATCATGATTTATGTGTTATGACATGTCATGATTTGGATCCATTGTACTAGTTGGGGGATAAAAAATTATTAGTTGGTTATGTGATCATTTTCTATATATGTGTATCATAGCTTACCTTACACGTCACGTATGGTTAGCCTGACCCTTTATCCGTGCATCATAGCTAATAATATATGATTGAGCCTGATCCTATATTATATTTGTAACTCATAACTAATCATATATGATCTACCCTAATTCGTGTTCCCAAGCCGATCACATAACGAACTAGTATTTCAAACACTTAGTTATTTGTTGTTATTCCTCTATTTTAGTTATTACATGTTATCTCTACCATTTTCCTGTTTACTTATCTTCTATCATATATGTGATTTGATACCAGTATTACTTACATTATGATTCCAGTATTCCTTATTCATCATGTATTCTCATTACTTACTGTTTTATAATCTTTGTCAACTTAATGGAACTGTTGTTAGTTTATGTGCTTCGCTCTAATCCTGACTAGATAATATTTTTTAAAGAATTTAGAGGACATCTGTCCCACTTTCTATGGACCCGGAGTAGCTGATGAGTTCATTCAGGAGCCTCTGAGGAGCAGGTGCCTGTAGAGGAGGCACATCTAGTAGGTTCTTAGTAGCATTTAGTATTTCTATTGTACTGGATTTGTTTTCAGCAACTTAGACTATTGAGTTATTGTTATTTTGATTCCTAGACTTATGTTGGAGATTGATAGACTATTAGACTTGATGTTGATGTGTTGAGATATCTATTTACTTGTGTTGGATTCTCTTATTATATCATATTGTGCCTTTATCATCTTCCTTATAGATTATTGTGATTAAGTATTGATATTATCATTATATCATTATATTTTCCTCCTTTTGGAGTTGATATATCATTGTCAGGTTATGATATATTATTATGTTAGATTAACAGTTATTATTATTGACGTAGACAACGTTATACGTCATTGTTATGGCGTAGGCGGGGCGTTGCTACGTACTCGTGCCCCGATCATCCGGGTGCGATCGTGACACATTTTTAGTGATGGCCCATATAGGTCAGGCTTCACAATTAGTGTGATGTCATGGTAGTGCAACGGCTTACTTGTACTACTACGAGCCTGCTATAGGATATATGATGAAAGAATACTCAATCACAAATTAGGATTTTTTGAGAGATTCTTGGAAAGACCCTTGAGAATCTTACTATAAACTCTATTTTGAAATATGTTTCCACTTATTTTTGTTCACTCTCACTTGTTCGTTGTTGAATTTGATTCTTGATGTTCCTTGTTGACTTTGATTCTTGTATCAAGATGATTTTTTGACTGAATTGAGGTATATTCTGATGACATATTTTGATGAGGACAGTGAGAAAGGTAACCGTCTGTCTTAGTTATGGAGTATAAAGTTTATCGCAATCATACTAGCTGGCATGACAGAAACGTAGTGACCTGATTTTGGATGTACATGTCGTAATTATAAAATTTAGAGTTTCTCCTAGCTATACTAGTTGGCATAGTGAGAATTATAGATAACATGATTATAGAGGTACATACCTTAGTTATGGACTCTATAGTTTATTGCAGCTATGCTTACTAGCATGATGAGGATTCTGGGTAACATAATTTCAGATGGACGTGTATGATTATCAGATTGTATCTTAAATTGGTTCTTAACATATCGTCTCTATCATTCAATATTATTTTTATTAAGTTTTGTTCCATCAACCTATTAGCTCAGGATATAGATATTTTTAGTTCCTCTAGTTCTGTTCCTTAAAGAGCTTCACTTCATTAGTTTCCGAGGTTCCTTAGATAGTGTAGTAGTTTGGTAACTTGCAGATAGATTTGTGTCAAGTTGAGTATCAGTGTTGATTGTTGGGAGTGTAGCTTGTGAGTTTGAGAGTGGTTCCTGGTTAGGTATAAGAGCATTAGGTATCAGTGTATAAGCCTAAGAAATAAATTATAGCATAGTACCATTTGTAACAATAGTTCTAAGGTAGGTGTCAGAGTATATTTAATGATTGGTACCATGGTATTAGAAATAAGAGAGTTATGAGGGAGAGTAGCATACCAATTTATGATTCTAGGTGCTGGTATCGTGTCATCGTGCATGTTGTAAATAGATATATGTTTATATAGTTGAGTGATCCAAGTATCAATTGAGTATCATGAAATTGTTCTAAATATTAATGGAGCTGTAATATTCTATTGGTGCTTGATACTTGGTTGTGTCTTGAGGAGGAGAATGTGTACCCATGAGATGTATTAGTGAGTATGACATGGTAGAGTGATACCCATAAGTGTATAGGTGAGTGTGATAGTGTTAGAATGTATTGTGCTAAGTAATAGGACTTGTGCTACATGTTGGGTGTTGAGCATTGGTGCAGGTAGATGAGAGTGCATAGGTATATGTCTAGTACGGGTGTATCACCTAGTACTTGAGGGTGTGGATATGTTAGTAGTGATGTGAGTGAGAGCATGAGTGGTGAAGTAAAGTACTAATGGGGGTATTTTATGAGTATCATGAAATAAGAATATGGGTATTAGAAATAATAATAGTGTGTCAGTAAGGTAAGCTAGTGCCAAGTTGGTATTCTGGGTTATTAAGTACACGTGTCATGTATAGCTATGAGTTAGTGTTTGTGCACCATGAGTTCTTAAAGTATGTAAGTGTTCAAGGTATAACAAGCTTAAGATAATTATTATGTGATATGTATAGTGTATCCGTTTAGTATCAGTAAGTACCTTGTGTGTGATAGTATTAGTTATGTGCATCAGTGTAATATTGATGAAGGGAGTAATAGTACAGGTGTTCAAGACAGTAAGGGAGAGGGGTAACCTGTGTAGAAGTAAGTTTCGATAAGTGTGGGTACATTACAAGTATATTGAGTATGTTACTAGCTATGTGTCAATGAACTGTACGACGGGTATCTGTGTGATAGCAGTACCTAGTGTTCAGTGTCATAGTGGATAAAACTATATATATATATATATATATATATATATTGATACCAAGATGCAGGTAAGTATCCTAGAGTGATTGTTGAGTGTGAGAATATGGGTATACAACCAAATAACAAGATAGGAGGAGTACCATAGTGTTAAGATCTGGGGTACCTTAAGTATTGTGGAAATTTAGCATACCAGTGTCCTAGTGGCTAGTATACTAGATATAGATGAGAAACATGAGTAACCAGGTATGAGAGTATCACATATGTGTCATATATAGGAGTTAGTACCTTATGTAGGTCGTGTCAAGACTTGGGTAGGCATTCCATAGATAGTACCCTTCTAGTGCTAGTAGATGGTATCCTAGAAGTATTAGTATAGTACCCTGAGTAGTGTGTGCCAGTAAGTAAGTGTGCTCATGTCTTAGAATTATAGTGTTTTATTAGTATTAGAATTAGTAACACATTATAATAAGTATTATGGCTAGGTTGATGCTTAGTGAAAGCTTGGTGTAAGTATCAAAGATAAGTAAGGGTCCAGATAGGCTACCTATGGCAACACAAATGACCAGCACCTGCAGAGGGAGACACTCTAGCAGGGTAGGGATTTTGTGATGACGACCGAGGGGACCGATGCTACATGTGTTGGGTTAGCAGGTTCTAATCTTCTCTTTTCCTTTTCTTCCCATCCATTGATCTTTGTGATTATATAGTATCTTATAGTTTGCATTAGTAATTTTGTGCTATAATATAGTTAGTAAGTGACCCTGATAGCGACTGCAATATCATGCTAGATAAAGACCATAAACATGCATGTTTTGTAATAAGGAATGGTTCTTTTCTATAGAGTTTATGCTTGTAAGATTTTATATTAGATTTTATTAGACCATGACTAGATGGGGGTTTGACTATAGTGAGGTTATAAGTAGGTTATGATCGTTAGAAGAGAGGAGACGAGATGTGTGAGGGATACCCTATCTTTTCGACCATGAGATATTCCTTCAATTCGTGCTTACTTCTATACTTAAATTTCGAGGACGAAATTTTTTTAAAGGAGGTAGGATTATAACTATTACTTTTTAATTATCGGAGTATTTTGTCATTTAATAATTGTTTGGTAATTATATTAGTATTAATATTATTTGTAAATATTTGTCGGGCTCATATGTTGGCTAGTTAGGATGGACTAATGTAGTGGACCTAGTTAGCACCATACATGTAGGCCCATGACTTAATGACATAGTTAGTCAAATTAATTAAATTAGATTAGTTAGAGGATAGAATATTCCTTCTATTAATTAGAATGATGCTCCCTAATTAATTATGATGCTATATGATCATACATGAACCAGTTAGAAACCTATAGAAGCTTGTAGAATAGGCAAATTGGACCAACCAACTTGACCCAACCCTCACCCATGTGGCCGACCCAAACTTGGAGAGGGAGAAGGTTCATTTGATATTATTTGTTCCCATTCATTCATTTTGAGCTCCTTCTTCCCCAGGCAACCAATTACCTACCAATTCTACTTAATCTACGTCCAATTCCACTCTCATTCTTACCATCATAAAGGTCTAGAGCATTAGAGAGCACAAGGAGATCCATTGGAGAGGCGCTTACTAGGAGATCATGTCCGACTCATATCTTCCGTGTCCAAATTTAAAATTCTCCAAAGAGGCTACCAAAATACTAGATAATTCTCTTAATTTTATCAAATTTATAGTTAGAAACACCCCTTGGTCATGTAGGAACCTTCTTATGGTTAGATTTGACTTCCTAATAGTAGATCTAGGCACTGTGAGCTCTCAATTTTGTATATCTAAGTTGGTGTCATAATTTTGGGATTCAATTTGGAAAAATCCTAAATTGTGTCCCTTGAGTTTGTGTATTGTGTCCTAATGAGGACTATTGATATTTATTTGATGGTGTAAAGGTGTTCTTGTGTCCAAAATTGGATACGGGGAGCGTATCATGATACGCATGGTTAGAATAGGGTATTTGAGCCAATAGGTGTTAATTCTTTTCAATTGTATTAAATTTGGTCATTATATATATTTATATATCATAATTTAGGTGTATAATATTTTCTTTGGTGTTTGAGAGTGAGTATCATAGCATTGGTATGTAGGTATCATAGCATTGGTATGTAGGTGTGAAGTATCATGAATGATACTTGAGTGTGTATAATGGTGCACACCAAGTATTTGATAATTAGTTCTTGTGTGGTGTTAGTGTATTTCATGGGTTATGTGCCTCTTATGTAGTGTGTGGTTGTGTTATATGTGTGTGTGTGTGCTAGTGTTGGTTTTGAGAGTGCTAGTTATTGTGTGTAGTGAGTGAAGTGAGTGAGGGTATGTAGTATTGTGTCTACAAATTTGAGGTAATTGGTTCTGCAACAGAGAATCAGGGGGAGTGCAGGGGGTTTTCCCTGTATTGGCATGTGCAACAAGGTATTAAGTCCAATCTAAACTGCAGATCTGCATACAGGTCATTGAGGAGAACATGGTAAGTTTAGAGAACTTGGGTACACTGTTGATAGGAGCAGTACAGGTTTTAGAGGAGGATTTTGGAATGTGTAGCAGCAGCTAGAAAGTTGAGAAGGGGTAGCACTGACAGGGAGCAGCAGTTGCAAGTTGCAACAGCAACCTAGAACTGTTGTGAGCAGTTTGAAACGAAAGAATTAGCAGCAAGGATGGGGGAAACCTGAGCACAGTTGCTCCATGTCTTCACTTCCATGTGAAGTGAAGTTGGGAAGGGTCGGGCAGCAGTTTTAAAAATAGTTTCTAGTAGGCTTTAGTGTGTGTGGTGTCTGGGGAGTGATGGGTATCTTGAATTTCACTGTAAGGTAACAGTGTGGATACACAAGGTTGTATTACATTTGGGTGAGAGTAAGTATGTGCTTGGTGTGTGGTATCTGAAACTATATTGATGTCTATGATTACTAAGTATAGATTATCTGTATAATTATTAGTACATAGTGGTGCATTAAGGTGTCAGTACATGTAACTTGGTATCATAGATTCAAGTGTATATATATATATATATATATATATATATATATATATATATATATATATATATTTGTGTGTGTCTGTGTGTATAAGTGTGTATGTATACGTGTGTGTGTATTTTTGTGTTAGTATGGTGTTTAAGCCCACGAGTGTGTAAGGGGGCTTGGTTGTTGCAGGGTGTTGATGGGGGGGTAACAACATCAGTATCATGGGGTTTCTGATTTGAGTGCAACGTGTGCACAGTATCTGTGTTGTGTTTACAGATGTGAGTATGTATATATGTAGTATTTTGTTTACAGATTTGAGGTAATTGGTTCTGCAAGAGAGAATGAGGAGAGTGTATGGGTTTTTCCCTATGTTGCATATGCAACAAGGTATGCAATCCAATCTAAACTGCAACTCTGCCTACATGTCATTGAGGAGAACACAGCAAGTTCGGGGGACTCAAGTATATTGCTAATAGCAGCAATTCAGGTTTTAGAGGGAAATCTTGGAATGTGTATCAGCAACTAGAAAGTTGAGGGATAGCACTGCCGGGAGCAGCAGTTGCAAGTTGCAACAGCAACCTGGAACTGTCATGAGAAGTTTGAAAATGAAGCATTGGCAACAAGGATAGGGAAAACCTGAGCATAGTTGCTCCAGGTCTTCACTTCCATGTGAAGTAAAGTTAGGAAGGGTCGAGAAGCAGAGTTAACAACAGTTTCTAGAGGTCTTTAGTGTGTGTGGTGTCCGGGGAGTGATGAGTATCTTGAATTTTACTATAAGGTAACAGTGTGGATATACAATATTGTATTACATTTGGATGAGAGTAAGCATGTGCTTAGGGTATGGTATCTGAAACCATATTGATGCATATGATTACTAAGTATAGATTATCTATATAATTATTAGTACATAGTGGTGCATGAAGGTGTCAATACATGTAACTTGGTATCAGATATTCAAGTACATGAATATATATATATATATATATATATATATATATATATATATATAACTGTGTGTGTGTGTGTGTGTGTATTTTTGTGTTAGTGTGGTGTTTAAGCCCATGGGTGTGTAACGAGGGCTTGGTTGCTGTAGGGCGTTGAAGGGGGGAAGAATAAAAGCAGCAGTATCTTGGGGTTTCTGATTTGATTGCAACGTGTGCACAATATGTGTGAGGGTGTATTTGTGTATTCAGTTTAGGGATAGGTATGTGGAGGTAGAGTGTTTAAATGTTAGTGTGTCTAGTTAGTGTGTGTATCCAGGAGTGGGGAAATTTCAATGTAAGTATCAAATGGGGTGAATATTAGAGTAGTTAAGGTATTGAGTTAAAGATAAGAATTTAGGTATTAAGGTAATAGCTAGGTAAGTGAAGTGTTGTAATATTTGAGGGGACCTATGATTGGTGTGAGGGCTAGAGTTAAGTATTAGTTTAGTATAACTTTTGAGTATCAAGTAAATAGTTATAGGTAATAGGTATTAGGATACCAAGAGATATAAGGTAAAGTTAAGTATAGCTAGTGTGTTGAGTTTAGGATAAGTGTTGTGATACCAATGTACCAAGGTATGAGGGAATACCAAGGTGTCGGATAGTTATCAAGATACAGGATAATGTTAGGATACGGGCTAGATATCGTGATACGAGGTAAGGTATTGGCCCAAAGCCAATGTATTGACTTATAGCTAGGATATTTAGCCTATAACCAAGGTATTGATACTAGGCATTATCTAATGGGTAAGTTAGTATCTTGGGTTAAGGTATGTTATATATTGATATCGTAGAGAATATATATTATATATATATATGATACTTAGCATAGTGTATTAAGTAGTATTAATAATATTAGTTAGTATAGTCTAATATTAGCAAGGTAATTACTAGTTTTGATTTAGAAAACCTAGTTTAGCAAGGTATTGACCTAGAATACTTAGTTTGACCAAGTTTGACATAGTGTTGACCTAGAGACCTAGTTCCAAGCTAGTTTAGTATGTTTATACTTTCAAAATAACTTTTAACATGATCATTCATATATAGGTCACTTAGACTCCAGTTTAGGCACAATTTTATATTCATTGCTCTGAAGCTCAGGCGAGTACATTCTTTGAATTTTTTTTGTTATTTTGATGGTTACTATGATATAAGTATTGTAGTGTTATACTTGATTCCTGACACGATGGTTCACGGACTAGTATATTATATGGATTTCAGTCAAGAGATGTTATTTCGTAGTGATTATATAAACCGTGATTATTTTGCGCGTGTTATATTCGTGCATCTTAATTTTCGTGTTATGAAGTATCGTAAATTGGATCCATTGTACTAGTCGGGGGACGAAAAAATATTAGTTGGTTATGTGATCATTTCCCATATACGTGCATTATAGCTAACCTTACACCTCATGTATGGTTTGTCTGACCCTTTATCTTTGCATCATAGCTAATCATATATGATTGAGCCTGATCTTATATTATATTCGTGACTCATAAATAATTATATATGATCTATCCTGATTCGTGTTCCCAAGTTGATCATATAACAAACTAGTATTTTAAATACTTAGTTATTTACTGTTATTCCTCTATTTCAGTTATTATATATTCTCTCTACCATTTTTCTGTTGTTACACATGTTTCCTGATTTGGTATTTCTTGAATTTCTAATATTCAATTTATTTTTTGATAATATATTTTTGCTATATTTGCATGATGCTTTCTATTATTTGTATTTATTTTCGTTGTCTAGAGAGACTACCCGAGACCCATAAAATATCCATTGGAATTGCCATAGACCCAATTTTGGACCCGCATTTAGAATGGACACCTGATTTGTTTTTTTTTTGAACCCATGGCTAAACAATCCCCCCTCTCCCCTTATATATATATATATATATATATATATATATATATATATATATATATATATATATATATAAATATATATATATATATATATATATATATATATATATATATATATATTCTCTCCTTCCTTTCATTCTTTATTTCACTCTTTCAGCTTCATTTTTCTTTCTTCTTCCTCTCTCCCTAGACCGAACCCTAACCCTAAAAGATGTTGTGATCACTTAAACCGTGAGAGGTATAGGCTAAGAAGCCACTCCAGGCAAGTATATCTTTCTCAAATGATAAAGCCATATATTTTTGAATTATATTTATATTGTGTAAATTTAAAATGTGTTTTATAGAATGTTCACCTTGATGTTCTCATCTAATTTAGTTCTTGGAGTTTTGGGTTTTGATGGATGATTTGGAGTATATCTGAGTTTCAATATTTGAGTTTTTTATGGGTTCACTTTTATTTTTCTGGGGTTTGATCTCCCAAAACTTTATGTTTTACAAAACAAATTAGCTCATATGAGCACCATATTTTATGTAACTTTGCTTTTTGTCGTGCTTGATTTTGAGTCCAACTAAATTCAGTGCTGAAACTTGATCAAATATGTATACCGAAATGACTGACTGGAGAAGAAGATTAGTGCTCTGCGAAGAGTATGCAAGAGAACCCCTTTGGCTTTGAAATACATATATTTTACTTTGGGCGCATTGGTATGCTGTCCCAACTCTTCATGCGTACTAATCATACTGCACTCAGTCTTCTAGCAAAAGTGCGCCAGTCACACTCCTTGAGTTAGTGGCGCACTTTTGAGAGAAAAACCAGTTGGCGCACTTTGGTGCGTATTCAATCAAAGTTCTCTCTGAAAAACCAAGAGAAAGTGCGCCACAGTCACTCAGCTCACTTTCTTTGCATTTGGCAATCTGGAGCACTTTTTCTATGTTTCGTCAGCCGACGCACTTTTTTTACGTTTGGTCTGCTCGCGCACTTTCTTCCCTCTTTGTTTCCTTAGGGATGAAGCTTTGGTGGGTTTCTCGATTTTTGTGTTATTGATTTGGGTGCTTCTCGATTGACGAGTTTTTTGACTGTCGAGCTTTGACCTAATGTTGTTTATTTTGATTTTAGCTAGCTTGATCGTGCACTTTCTTTGAAAGCACGTCTTATTCTTTCCTGCGTACTTTTGTCAAGTGTGTCGTGTTGGTTAACTTGACAAAGTGCACCAACCTTATTTATGTGAGTTTATGCGCCAACCTTGTTTCTGTGAGTTTGTGCGCCTGATTTTATCATGCGTTCCTTCTATTTTTGCTTGGGATATTTCTTTGCGTATTATATAGTTGAATGTTGTGATCTTATAATTTAAATATTTCTGACCCTCAAGACACCATAAAAATTATTGTGTACGATAAACCTATTACATTTGGCATCGGACAATCGAGTATGAGTATTGCCGAGTGTATCGCGTATCGAGGATACGATAAGTTCGCTAGTAATAACTTGTGAATAGCTCGTACTCGTAACTCATCATTCTAGGAAGTTGTCGAGTGTCGATGACTCAAGAACTTGAAATAATGATTAAACGAGATAAAATTTGACTAGATTATTGGGAGGGATGAATATTGCTCTACCGGCTACCCCGATCTCCAAGGGCCCCATGAGGCATGGACCAACCCTGTTAGGCAAGGGCCCCATGACCTACCAAGTTTACGCATGCCACGGTACATACAAGCCTTTGTGATGCACCTTGGTAGTCATATAATTTGTTCCATAATGTGCTTACAAGATCTGTGATGTGCTACGGTACTACAAGTTATTTTTATTGAGCCGCGGTTCATAATATTATGTATTTTAGTATATGCATTCCAATATCTGTTCCAGTTATATTTTAGTTTCAGTTTATGTTAGAAGACAATTTACAGATAAGTTATATTTACAAAACCAGTTTATGTTTACAAAACCAGTTTCATTTATAAAACCTCTTCATATTTTCAAAATCAATCTTATTTACAAAATTCATTTATATTTTCAAAAACTAGTTTATGCCTACGTTATGTTGTGTTATGCTATCAGTTATCTGGTTTAGTTCTTTATCCATTATTATTTGTGATGTGCACTATAAGTACTAGACTAGCGTACCCTTGGCCATCTGGGTTGACTGCAGTGCCGGTAGTAGCGATATTCTTTAAAATATACAATTGTTAGTAACTGGATTTGTGATAACCCTAGTTAGTTAATTATAGCAAGCCGTATGCATGTTTGGCCGTGATATAAATGTTTGTCTATTCATCTAGCTTGCCCTATTATATTATATTTTCTTTCGACGCGTGGTTAGAGTGCAAAGTTCTGTTCGGGTGAAGATTTGCAACCTCGGTCCTTGTTTGGTTTAAGGGTTGTGGTTCTGATCCAGAGTAGTTCCTATGCTCTCTTGTCGCTCATCGCATTATCTTTCTTTATAATTAGTTTGTTATCAGTGCACCAGTCCTTATAGTTATTTTATCGAGATAAGTGCATTGGTACCGTACAAAGCTTGACCCGTATTTATTTAGTTATTCGTTTGTCTCTTATTTCTGCTAATTATGGTTTTGGTTAACACCTTAATCTCCTTTGTGGTACTTCTTGCTTAGTGTTCTGACCCCACTGGTTTTGCTTGGACAGATTTACCCGAAGAGAACCAGAATCCTCCATACTTCTAGCAAGATGGCTCGCACTGGTAGGACTGCAGCCGAAGCTTGCGAGTGGGTTTCCTTCTTCCACCCCTCGTAGTGTTATCTTATTCTGTAGTATTTTAGCAAGGGCCAGTATTAGCCCTTTTGTTCTGATATTACTCATTTGACTTCGGTCAACATGATATATATATTATACCATGGCTGGAATATTTGATCGTGTATAATTATATTCTGCTAGTGCATTATTTTGTATTCACTAGCTTCATGATCCTATGTGACATATAATTTGGAATGCCTCTTTACGTTCATGTATGATATACTCTTAAAATTATTTGTTGATGAATTGAGATACTAGGAATTTTTGGCCTTAGGACTGACGTCATAACATGCTAGAGCCCACCGATTTTTCTTCTAGACAACCTTAGCACATTGCGGCTTACTTCGTTATTTTGCAAGGTGTGGTTGGCCATGTCAGTCCTCGTATTTACCTAATATTCTGGGAGCGGGGCGTGACCCATGTTTACTTATCTTCCATAATATATGTGATTTGATACAGTCTTACTTACATTATGATTCCAGAATTCCTTATTCATCATATATTCTCATTACTTTCTATTTTATAGTATTTGTCAACTTAATGGAACTATTGTTAGTTTATGTGCTTCGCTTCAATCCTGACTGGATAACATTTTTCAGACAATTTAGAGGACTTTTGTCCCACCTTCTATGGACCCGGAGTAGCTGATGAGTTCATTCAGGAGCCTCAGGAGGAGCAAGTGCCCGTAGAGTAGGCACGGCTAGTAGTTGCTAGTAGCATTTAGTATTTCTATTATACTGGATTTGTTTCCAACGACTTAGACTATTGAGTTGTTATTATTTTGATTCCTAGACTTATGTTTGAGATTGCTAGACTCTTAGACTTGATGTTGTTGTGTTGATATGTCTATTTCTAGACTTGTGTTGGATTCTTTTTTTATATCATATCGTACCTTTATCATCTTTCTTATAGATTATTGTGATTGAGTATTGATATTATCATTATATTATTATATTGTCCTCCTTTTGGAGTTTAGATATCATTGTCAGGTTATGATATATTATTCTGTGAGATTGATAGTTAGTATTATTGACCTAGACAACGTTCTACGCCATTTTTACAGTGTAGGCTGGACGTTGCCACGTACTCGTACCCCGATCATTCGGGTGTGGGTCATGACAGTTTACTATCACTACATATCCACAACAGTTTCTATGAAATCTCTTTATATATATTTCGGATAGTTAAAATGCATGAATTACAATTATTATTCATCTATAATATTCATCTATGCTTTCTTTGTTCAATATGTATTAGTATCATACTATTCATTTCTCTATTATATGTATTTGTTTCTCCACTCTAACTTTATGTGGTATGTCAATGATTTTGGGAGAGCTTTTCCATTTTGATCAAATGACAAAGGGGGAGAAGAATAACATTACAAGATGGTATGGAGAAAAAGAAAAGGAAGAATGTACAATGATATAAAGTGGAGAAGAAGATCAACCAAAAGTTAGCTCAAAGTTACAAGTTTTCTCTCACAATTGACGGGGGAGCATTGCGTATCGCGTCATACCATATTTGTATTGATTTATCGGTCATAGTTTGTCAATTATCAAAATGGGGGAGATTGTTGGCACAAGCATGTCATGGTCAACTCATTTTTGACAATCGTTAAAATTTCGATTCGATATATACAAGTATAAACTAAATACTTGTCATGCCACAGTCCTAAAATACGTAGTGTCAAGTATACGTACACATGCCAGCTGTACGAACAAGTATAGGAACTCAATTTAATGGACCTAACCAATTGTAGTATGCTCTAGAATATAACTAAGTAACAATATCACAAACATGTAATAAACTAGTCTCATCGACAAATATCATCGAATAGTAAACTGAATGAATAGATAAAGTCTCAGAATCTACTACAAAATAAAGTCTACTGGAGAACAATCCACAAAATATAAGTATGAAAGAATATTGAAAGAAAATACAACTAGACAATAATGAAATAGTCCAGGTGCCAGATAACTAGATAAGGATATACAAGACACTAAGCAACTATCATCCATAACGCTCAGAAAAACTTATGTAACTCCACCTCAAGGTCCTCGTCAGCAAAATCTTCAACTCCGTAGTCCGTAGGGTACAAGTGCTCGTCTGGAACTGAAAAAGGTGCCAGGTCCTCAGAGGAACATAACAAGTACATAAAAATTTGACATATAGTAAAGAAGTAAACAATAAATAGGGTAACTAAATCATCTATATGATATGAAATCGAGACATCTCTAGTGGCGCATGAGGGGGAAGAAATAGAAGAACCAGTCATCCTACCAGACGTTCAACATAACTCGGGGGTACACCATTTCCACCATTTATACAGTAAGAAACAAAAATCCCATACGCTCACTAGTAGATTATTTTCTCCCAATGTACTATCCGAACTGTATACGCGGTGCAGGCATAATGCAATGACGCCAATAAAATCTAGAAACTAAACTAACATCAACTACTAACACAAGATGTGAACTCACGTATCAATGGCCAGTCAACACGCTAGTCCATGCACTCTCTCTCACTGAATGAACGTATTGAACAATTGTCAGGTCAAAAGATACCATGTACCTTCACAATATACCAGGTAAGTATACTACTCTAAGATGCGTACACACATCTAACAAATAACAACTAGGCATAATGTAACTGAATAATACAATTAAGTAAGGTGTACTTGCCTTCCGAGCCAAACTGCGAGCACATCAAGTCCGGTCCGGAGCTCTCCACAGAACGTATCGAATACCTACCAATTAATTATTACACTAATTAAACTCTAATTTTCTAGTTAAATTAGGTTATTATCTAGTTATTAATTATACATTGGTTGCACATGCAAATAGCTAAACACCATAATATTACTAATCATTAAATATTTTTAAAACTATTTTTAAATCAATAATTATTAAAAACTATTAATTTAAAATTATTTATAATTATATGAAAATAACCAACCCAATATCATTGCATGCAAAAAGTCTCTACGGACGTCAACTAGTGATTCCTAGCAACTACGCTACGTAGTTTATGCATGCAACTACCCTATTTGTATCCAAAAATCAAAAAATAATAAAATAATACCTTAAATATTCTATAATTATAATATATTAAATTTTAGAACTTATTTACATAGTCAAAATATGGCAACCTTTAAAGAACTACAACTAGTATTGATGCACTGTGTCTGTGTCGAGATTGTTCAACAACTAGGGGTAGTTTTGTACACTAAAATATGGTTTCACATGCATTAAAATATTTTTAATCACTACCTAACATTAACATGGTTCTACATGAGTTTTATTTTATAAAAAATAGGAAAGAGATTTGTCACGCCCCAGTCCCAAAATACGTAGGACTAGGACACGTAAGCATGCCAGCCGCATGTATATGGCAACTCCAATATATAGAAACCATAACACATGCATACGCTATATAATGAATAATTATTCACAAGTGGTATAACTATCACAAGTCACAGGGTATAACTAAATCTCATCCACGAAAATAAAATATAAATAAATAACCAATAGCTACAAAACTAGATCTCAATACAAAGTATCTAAGGATGATAGTTGGGTGGAAAAAAATCTACTACCAAACTAGAATATATAAGTACAACACAACAAACATAATATAAGAATATCAACTAACAATCACGGGGCTTGAAGAGAAGACCTCCTCGAGATATAAGTAACCAGTCCGGATCTACGCTCCTGCGAAAACTCATGAACATCTTAACCTGGAAAGGGACCAAGTCCTCAGAGGGACATAACAAGATACATAGATGCATGTCAATAAAGTACTGAAATAAATATCCAATGGGTTGCCTAACCGTCTAAGTAAATGCAGTTTAAGAACAACTTTCCCAACGCGTGGGCTATCTGGCCATAAAATGGGATTGGCATGATTCTCTCGGAGAATCAGGGGCCTAAAAAGCATATCGTCTTTTGAACGCCAGAGGCCGCCTGTAATATATGGGGTCATCACCACCCGTCGCTCCGGCGGAGCGTCCGGGCGAACAAAAGAAAAGTGCAAAGGAGCCCAAACGCCTTACTTGTTGTTCTTCCTACCCTATTCTCTAAGTATGTCACATCCATGACACGATAATACCTCTAATAACTGCCAAGTCTACTAGCATACAAAGTTTCTAACAGCAGTTATGTCTAACGCACGGCCCACACATACAGGAGGTCAACCCAATACGCAGTCCATGATCTATATGAGACTCACAACTCGTGTAACAACTGTGTCACGTCCAATGAAACCTAATGATGCTTCATGATAATGGGGCGGTCTCATAAACAAGGTTAATGCATATACATAATAAAAATAATCACGACGACACCGTCGTTGCACCAAGTTCCCTTGGACGCGCATTTTATATAGCAGTTAAAATATATGAACTAATAACAGAAAATAAAGATGCATACATCATATGGAATATGAATAACAGTACAATGGCAAGGTATACAAGCCTGGCAAGAGAGCTGCAAAATGTAACGTCTAGATGTCAAACACCAAGAGTCAGAAACTACGGCCTCAGAATGAACATCTCCGGATGCTGAAATAAACATCACCAACATTTCCAGAATAAGCGAGATAGCTACAAAATACTACCCTTTCGTCCAATTTGGACACAGGGGCAAAACGGTAATTTTGGATCAAAGCGGGCTCCACATGTGGGCCACTTTGCACCGAAAAGCATGACAGGGGTAAAGGTCTCTAAATAGGAAAAAATTATAGGTCAAACAAACTCTAAATGTCAGTACGAACTCAACGGTATATCCAAATGTGGATTCCGGTGAGCCGAACACAATTTTGCCCAAAAAGTTAACCGTGGGACCCGCCAATAGGCGACTTGGTCAACTGTCTCAGAATTGAGTAAAAATTGGGTCACAGGACCAGCGCAATACCACGAGTCCAGTGGCACAAGTTTTGTCACATTCTGATGGACATACACTAAATGGCATAGGGTTTTACAAAAGTCATGATACGGGGACCTTTCGCGGATACGGAGTGATTTCGACGCGCACACACGTCCAAATCAGTTTTCGTGAAAGCCCACACGTCTGGGTATACCGTGCGCATCTTTTGGTGCACTTGGTATACGATGGGGCAGTCCCGTTTGGTGGGGCGCGCTCCGTATCACAAATTCTGGAAGTTTCAAAAACAGATTTTTATGGATTTTTAACCTAATTTAATTCAGCATATAACATCAAATAAAATAATATAATTGATAAAAAATAATCTAGGTTAGGTGGTCTTCGCATAGCAAGAAGAAAAACTAAATTTGGATCTCTATGGTGGAAGATACGAGTCAGTAAACATGAGTAGTTACCGCAGTTTTCTGTGATCCAAAAGTTGTCATTTTTTGCCAACTTGGTCACTGTTTTCTCCTAGGGTTACGCGTTGTTCGAAGTAAACTAACATATAGTATTGAAAGGGGGATAGGCCGTGAACATACCGGTGAAGACGGGGTCGAGTTTGGTCAAACGGTGGCACAGAAAACGAGGCATGAACAGAGCTTCGCTGCCGTGTATTTCTGCAGTGTATGCGCGTGGCGTGCGGTGGTCGCGGCGGGCGGCTGCTACTCCGGCGGTGGTGATCCGGTGGTGGCGGTCGTCGTCAGGTCGGCGGTGGATGGAGGGTTCGAGATGGAGAGTTTAGGTTTAGGGTTTGCTATGTACGTATATATAGAGAGTATAAAGCGGGGGTCGCGGGTTTATACAGCGCGCGCGCGCGGGGGGGGGGGGGGGGGGGGGCTTAGGCCGCTGCTGCTGCTGCTGTTAGGAATGGTGCGGGCCGGGTAGGTATTGTAATGGGTTAGGTAACTAATGGGTTTGGGTTAGGAAATTAATTTCTAATTTATTTTTCTTATTCTTTTTTTTATTCTATTTTCTTTTCTATTCTATTCTAATTCATTTCCTAATCTTTTTTTTTCTCTTTTCTATTAAACTTATATATATATATATATATATATATATATATATATATATAACTCTAGAAATTATATTAGTGCATACAATAAATCTATTAACTGTCCATAGGGTCTCCTACATGGAATAAATTAAAAAAAAATTACAGTTGGTCCATAAAACCTCTAAATGCACAATTACCTAAAAATAAAAATCCAATAAATTTATATTTTTTTAATTAGATAATAATTACTATAAATTAATTAAATAATTAATTAAAATAGTTAATACAGTTTTTAAAAATTAGGGGTTTTACATTATACCAAACTTATAAAAATTTTGTCCTCAAAATTAAAAACTAAGCCACGATAGAAAGTCAAGGATGGTATAAGATAGAGATTTATAGCTTATTTTGTACCTTCCTCCATCCTAACCTCCATGATTTTTCAATTGTCATGGGGATGTTTGGAGGGCTATAATTTGTATTGTAAAATGCAACACTAGGTTTAAATGAGGGGGCGATGTTGGGCGTCGCACATTCCGAAAATCATGGACAAAATTTTATATGAACGAAAAATGGATTTCTTCATGTGTCATGTCCAATGGTGTAGACACCCCAATGCACCTTTGCATAAAAGCACCCAACAATTAGAAAATTGCACAAAGATGGAAATTAGGTTAAATTAATTAAAATTAATGCGTAAGGTATTCTGGAATTAATTAGAAGTACATGGGGATAAAATTAGGTGGGACACAAGTGTCATGGACATAGGAAACTCATAATAGAATATTATCTTAATTTGGGTTGCACGAAATGGGTTAAGATTGTGTCTCCAATTTCGATTGGAACGTACAAGGACAGAAAATTAGAATTATATAGAATTAAGAAATAACGTCCGCGACGAATATTGTACAACTAAAATGTAGCACAAGAGAGCATAATTATAAGTTATATCGAGGTCAGAATAGAAGGCGGGCACGTCTAGGACAAGGGTGTGAAATTTATAGGAAGGCAATGGCTAATGTAGTGCTCCAATTATCGAAGCAATGGAAATGTGCGCTACGTGATATAAATATCGTAAAATTAAATGAAATACCGTGTTCTATTTCTAATTGGATTCAAACTAGCCTTAGTCTCACTATCTAAGCCAAGTAGGTCTAATTTTGGGTGAGGGGATTTATAATCTACCCAACTTATAATTGACCCATCTATCACAATAGGCTATACTTCTAAGAAATATTCCTCAATTTATTTAATCATGTTATGCAATTCCTTAAAAGTTTTAACACCCAAACATATCACCTATGATATGTCCTTAATTACGAAAATAATCATCAAGTAATGTGATTGGCCTATGGGGTATACCTAGTACTATCCGTGTATCAACTTATACCAAGCACGAGGTTTCGTCTTTCCGAAATAAGGGAAGACGGAAAACAATGATAAAGAGTTCAAGGGGGTAATAGAATAGAAGTATGGAGGCCAAGGCATTTTAGAGAATTCAAATAGGAATTGTCAAGACAGTTGTGGATTGAAATCATATTTGGTAAATTTTTATTCGCATGCTCGTATCAGTATAGTTATGTAATCGATACGATATGCTCAGACACGTCTAGGGGTAAGTATATTCGTCTACTGGTCAACTATATATCTCAATCCACGTAAAGTAGTATTGCGAAGGGTGAACCAAGCGTACTAAGGTTGATCAGACCGTAATACACTGATTCTAAAATATATTAGTGTGTCGACCCAATAATACATATATCATGATCAAGCTCGATAGAAGAGTAAGCTTACAAAACTATGCTATAATAGCAGCATAAGTCAAGGTAGTACAGAAAATATAAGTACGCTAGATTATGATGAGAGATGTTATAAAATAATTCAAGTTCACAAAAAAATAAGACTCTACAATCTTTACAGTTGTCATACTAACTCCTTGTCTAAGTCGCTAGTCGGCCAAATAGGGTATAGGCCTCTAAATTCTACAGTCTGAATAAATACTGTCATCTTATGCTAGCATACAGGTAATGTCATTCAGTTACACTTCCATAATAAGTCAAAAGACTATGTGATACTATATTGTGAGGTATACTACCCAACTTAAAATAATAAACTAATACTGTAATTGCCTTGAGGGGATTCCACAAAATAACCTTGTACTTGCAAATAAAGTAGAAACTCTTATTAGGGTACACGAGGAAAAGATCTTAGTATTTATTAGGGTCTCCTATTGCATTATATAGGTAGTGGTCATCTTAAGTCTTAATCATAGTGCTCATAGAACATGTGTCAATAATAAGAATAAAAAAGTTACTGGCCTTCAAAGGGAAAGAGGATATAACCTATATTGAGGTGGGGTACATGTTACGTGATTTAAAACTAAGGTATAACCATAAAATTATAATCAGGGGAATACTCAACTATCAAGTTCTAACTACCAAGCACAGAAATTCAAAATTTAACATTAACAACTATAATCCTAGCAACTATATGTCCTTAAGACATAATAAAATCACTTAGCCTACAATCAGAAGTGTCAGGTGGCACGAGTTGAAAGATGAAGAAAAGAAAAGCATAATTAGTCGTTGCACAAATAGCGAGCGCTAAGGTTTCAGAGGAACTAGACATGAAATAAAATAGAGAGGCTATTGATAATGTCATGGTTTCCTAAGGGAAGATGCTATGCTAATCTCTGTGTTTGAGGTATGATCAAGAAAATATTCTATGCATTGCTCTTGGCTTTCTAAGGTATTGTCTGCTAATCTCAAGACAAGAATCTAAATTTATAGTTCTCCAATACTATCTTACTATGAAGGTTAGGTTCAGTCCTAATATTCAATTTTGGTTTTCTATTGGTTCCTCAATGCTAGGGTCAAACAACATAGTTAAATTTTTAACTAACCCTAGTAGTGTCTATATTACTCTCAAGTCCTTCATAATTGTATCAAGGGATAATGGTAAACCAATCTATAGATAAGGGATATTAGGGTTCACTAGACATTCTGAACTTAGTGATGTGTCTATATTCTAGTTGTACTCTTAATAGGTGTGTTACCCTAGTTATCATCTAACAACAAGGATTCCTATATTCTAGCAGAAGGTTATACTCAAACAACAATAGGGAAGTACATGAATCAAGAAGGATACAATTATTTTAAATAGAAAATATTTGAAGAAAGATGAGTCATAGTCAATTATGGATGAGATCCTATACTTTAATCCTAGGTGCAGGCTTGCTCGACACAGTAACATAACCGAGACAATATGCTCTCGACCTGCATGGCCACCACTAAAAATATGTCACGCCCCAGTCCCAAAATACGTAGGATTAGGACACGTAAGCATGCCAGCCGCATATATATGGCAACTCCAATATATGAAAACCATAACACACGCGTACGCTGTATAATGAACAATTATTCACAAGTGGTATAACTATCACAAGTCACAGGGTATAACTAAATCTCATCCACGAAAATCAAATATAAATAAATAACCAATAGCTACGAAACTAGATCTCAATATAAAGTATCTAAGGATGATAGTTGGGTGGAAACAAATCTACTACCAAACTAGAATATATAAGTATAACACAACAAACACAATATAAGAATATCAACTAACAATCACGGGGCTCAAAGAGAAGACCTCCTCGAGATATAAGTAACCAGTCCAGATCTACGCTCCTGCGAAAACTCATGAACATCTACACCTGGAAAGGGACCAGATCCTCAGAGGGATATAACAAGATACATAGAAGCATGCCAATAAAGTACTGAAATAAATATCCAATGGGTCGCCTAACCGTCTAAGTAAATACAGTTTAAGAACAACTTTCCCAACGCGTGGGCTATCTGGCCATAAAATGGAATTGGCATGATTCTTTTGGAGGATCAGGGGCCTAAAAAGCATGTCGTCTTTTGAACGCCAGAGGCCGCCTGTAATATATGGGGTCATCACCACCCGTCACTCCGGCGGAGTGACCGGGCAAACAAAAGAAAAGTGCAAAGGAGCCCAAATGCCTTACTTGTTGTTCTCCCTACCCCATGCTCTAAGTATGTCACATCCATGACACGATAATACCTATAATAACTTCCAAGTCTACTAGCATGCAAAGTTTTTAACAGCAGTTATCCCTAACGCACGGCCCATACGTACAGGAGGCCAACCCAATACGTAATCTATGATCTATATGAGACTCACAACTCGTGTAACAACTGTGTCACGGCCAATGAAACCTAATGATGCTTCATGATAATGGGACGGTCTCATAAACAAGGTCAATGCATATACATAATAAAAATAATTACGACGACACGGTCGTTGCACCCAAGTTCCCTTTGACGCGTATTTTATATAGCAGTTAAAATATATAAACTAATGACAGAAAATAAAGATGCATACATCATATAGAATATGAATAACAGTACAATGGCAAGGTATACTTGCCTGGCAAGAGAGATACAAAATGTAACGTCCAGATGTCAAACACCAAGAGTCAGAAACTACGGCCTCAGAATGAACGTCTCCGGATGCTGAAATAAATATCACCAACATTTCCAGAATAAGCAAAATAGCTAGAAAATACTACCCTTTCGTCCAATTTGGACACAGGAACAAAACGGTAATTTTGGGTCAAAACGGGCTCCACATGTGGGCCACTTTGTACCAAAAAGTATGCCAGGGATAAATATCTCTAAATAGGACAAAATTATAGGTCAAACAAACTCTAAATGTCAGTATAAACTCAACGAAATATACAAATGTGGATTCCGGTGAGCTGAACACAATTTTGCCCAAAAAGTCAACCATGGGGCCCGCCAATAGGTGACTTGGTCAACTATCTCAGAATTGCGTAAAATTTGGGTCAAAGGACCAACGCGATACCACGAGTCCAGTGGCACAAATTTAGTATCATTCTGACGGACGTACACTAAATGGTGCAGGATTTTGCAAAAGTCACGATACGGGGACCTTTCGCAGATACGGAGTGATTCCGACGTGCACACACGTCCAAATCAGTTTTTACGAAATCCCACACGTCTGGGTATACCGTGCGCATCTTTCGGTGCACTTGGTACACGACGGGGCGGTTCTGTTTGGCGGAGCGCGCTCCGTATCGCAAATTCTAGAAGTTTCAAAAACAAATTTTTATGGATTTTTAACCTAATTTAATTCAGCATACAATATCAAATAAAATAATATAATTGACAAAAAATAATCTAGGTTAAGTAGTCTTCGCATATCAAGAAAAAAAACAAAATTCGGATCTCTGTGGTGGGAGATACGAGTCCGTACACATGGGTAGTTACCGCAGTTTTCTGTGATCCAAAAGTTGTCATTTTTTGCCAACTTGGTCGCTGTTTTTGCCTAGGGTTACGCATTGTTCGAAGTAAACTAACATACAATATTGGAAAGGGGATAGGCCTTGAACATACCGGTGAAGACAGGATCGAGTTTTGTCGAACTGTGGCACGGAAAACGAGGCGTGAACAGAGCTTCGCTGTCGTGTATTTCTGTAGTGTATGCGCATGGCGTGCGGTGGTCGCGGCGGACGGCTGCTACTCCCGCAGTGGTGCTCTGGTGGCGGCGGTCGTCGTCAGGTCGGCGGCGGCCGGAGGGTTCAAGATGGAGAGTTTAGGTTTAGGGTTTGCTATGTACGTATATATAGAGAGTATAAAGCGGGGGTCGCGGGTTTATACAGGGCCCGAGGGGGGGCTTAGGCCGTTGCTGCTGCTGTTATGAAGGGTGCGGGCCGGATAGGTATTGTAATGGGTTAGGTAACTAATGGGCTTGTGTTAGGAAATTAATTTCTATTTTTTTTCTTATTCTTTTTCTTTTATTCTATTTTCTTTTCTATTCTATTCTAATTCATTTCATAATCTTTTTTTTCTCTTTTCTATTCAACTTATATATATATATATATATATATATATATATATATAACTCTAAAAATTATATTAGTGCATACAATAAATCTTTCAACTGTCCATAGGGTCTCCTACATGGAATAAATTAAAGAAAAATTATGGTTGGTCCATAAAACCTCTAAATGCACAATTACCTAAAAATAAAAATCCAATAAATTTCTATTTTTTCTAATTAGATAATAATTACTATAAATTAATTAATTAACTAATTAAAATAGTTAATATGGTTTTTAAAAATTAGGGGTTTTACAAGATTTGAAGTTGGAAAACTTACGCATACGCGATTACGGCGGGGACCTTCTTCGTTACTACGGTCAAACGGAGTACCAAAAGGATTCTAAACTTTATGCCACTTGATGGGGTGCTAGGCAACTTCAAATAGATGAAGAAAATAGGGTTTTGGAGGGGTTTGGTTGCATTTTACATAAGCAATAAGCAGCAGTAGTAGTTGACCTAATATGGGGGTATTCAGGTGAAGGATTGACCTTGGGGTCGGCCTTGGGGTGCTCGTGGGCGTGCGTGAATGTGTGGGGACGGGAGAGGAGGAAAAGGGAATGTTAAAAAGGGAGGGTGCTTCTGTTGTGGTCGTTCATAAGAGAGGAGAGGCGGCTAGGGCTAGGTAGAGGAGAGGGTTGCATGTTTGTATATACTTGTTGGTTGGACTTTTGGGTGTTGGTTGCTTGGAGTTGTGTTGGGCCCAAAAGGATCTTTTGTTTAAGGGTCCATGAGGGTTTATTAGGCTTCTAATGATCCTTGGCCAATTATATAATTAATTATTTTAATTTAAATAAAATGCACAAAAGATATGCAAGATGCGTTTCCTAAAATAAAAAACTGGATATTTAAACTAGGATTTGAACCATATGATGTTTATGAAGCATATAGGAATTTAAATGAATGAGACACCCTTAATATGAACATGTTAGGTCTAGTTAGGCTCATGGATGTGAAGTTGGTTAGATAAAAATGGTTGATGTTGCGTATTAAAATCGTACGCAACGACAAAGTGCTAAATTGTCAATATCTAGATTTTACGTCGCAAAAATTGTATGACAAAAATGAAGCATAGCGAAGCGAATTTATGACTGAAATTCAATCCATGAACCTAATTTGGCTCGTCTAAGTCTAGTATGCAAAGTCGAGCCAAACTACGAGCACAACATGTCCGGTCTGGCTCTCCACAAAAATTTCTCGAACACCTACCAATTAATTATTACACTAATTAGACTCTAATTTTCTTGTTAATTTAAGTTATTGTCTAGTTATTAATTCTACATTGGTTGCACATGCAAATAGCTACACACCAGAATATTACTAGTCATTAAACATTTTCAAAATCATTTTTAAATCATTAATTATTAAAAACTATTAATTCTAAAATTATTTATAATTATATGAAAATAACCAACCCAATATAATTGCATGCAAAAAATTTCTACGGGCGACAATTGGTGATTTCTAGCAACTACTCTACGTAGTATATGCATGCAACTACCCTATTTATATCAAAAAAATCAATAAATAATAAATTAAATATTCTGTAATTATAATATATTAAATTTTAGAATTTATTTACATAGTCAAAATATGGCAACCTTCAAAGAACTACAACTAGTATTGATGCACTATGTCCGTGTCTAGATTGTTCAACAACTAGGGATAGTTTTGTACATAAAAATATGGTTTCACATGCATTAAAATATTTCTAATCACTACCTAATATTAACATGGTTCTACATGAGTTTTATTTCATAAAAAATAGGAAGGAGATTTGAAGTTGGAAAACTTACGCGTACGCGATTACGGCGGGGACCTTCTTCGCCACTACGGTCAAACGGAGTACCAAACGGACTCCAAACTTTGTGCCACTTGACGGGATACTAGGGGAATTCAAATAGATGAATAAAATATGGTTTTGGAGGGGTTTTGGTCACTATTTACAGAAGAAATCAGCCTGACCTAATATGGGGGTGTTCACGTGAAGGATTGGCCTTCGGATGCTCGTGGAGTTGCGTGAATGTGTGGGGATGAGAGAGGAGGAAGAGGATATGTTAAAAAGGGAGGGGGATTCTGTTGTGATCGTTCATAAGAGAGTAGAGGCGGCTAGGGCTAGGTAGAGGAGAGGCTTGCATGTTTATATATACTTGTTGTTTGGACTTTTGGGTGTTGGTTGCTTGGAGTTGTGTTGGGCCCAAAAGGGTCTTTTGTTTAAGGGTCCATGAGGATTTTTAGGCTTCTAATGATCCTTGTCCTATTATATAATTAATTATTTTAATTTAAATAAAGTGCACAAACGATATGCAAGATGTGTTTTCTAAAATGAAAAACTGGATATTTAAACTAGGATTTGAACCATGTGATATTTATGAAGCATGTAGAAATTTAAATGAATGAGACACCCTTAATATAAATATTTTAGGTCTATTTAGGCTCATGGATGTGAAGTTGGTTAGATAAAAATGGTTGATGTTGCGCATTAAAATCATACGCAACGACAAAGTGCTAAATTGTCAATATCTAGATTTTACGTCGCGAAAGTTGTGCGACAAAAACGAAGCATAGCGAAGCGAATTTATGAGTGACATTAAATCCATGAACTTAATTTGGCTCGTCTAAGTCTAGTATACAAAGTTGATCGAAATGTAAGGGCTAGTATTATACTAAAATCTCAAGACCATGGCAAAAAGTGTCTATAGTTCAATAAATTATCAAATAAATATTTAAATTAAATAAATAAAAAAATTAATTGCTAATTACCAAAATAATCTTATATAAAAATTAGGGTGCTCATAATACTGCTACATACAAGCTGTGACATTGCAACAGTACAAGATTGACAAAGATTACAATAGAAGAATTTGTTATTTCAATTTGATCTATGTATTTGAAGTTTATTTTGAGTCTTGGGATATGAACATCAAGTCACACTGGCATTAGGAAGCTCAAACCTATACCCATATTCAGTCTACTCGAAATTGACTCAAATCTAACATTCAGGCTACAAAACAAGTCCACAAAATAACCCCAAACCTAGTCAAACTTGGACTGAACTGTTCTGGTCTAAAGGAGACAGAGTTAGGACCAAACTTGGGCCGAACTTGGTCCTCCTAGGATCCAGTCTTCACGGATTGTCTCGGTCGTCCACAATATCATGGTGCATCGTTTAAATTTGTGAACATTAGGCATCGAACTCTGGCCGAACTCGATTCAAAAAAATCCTATAAATAGTGATAAAATTCTACCATTCCAAATCACTCAATTTCATTCAATCATCGCTTTCATATTCTTTACCTAAGCTACAAACGTCTCATTCCCAAGAGCAACTCTCATAGCCTTCTAATACCAAGTGTGATCTCGGTTAGAAGTCTCGAAGAGTTGTAAAAGCTTGGAAATCAAATTTTTGTTCATGTATTTAAAGTTGGCGAGTACTTTGGATCAAAGCTCGTGGTATTATAAGAAGTTGGCAAGCCTTCAGATCAAAGCTTGTGTTGTAAGCTATTTCACAAATAGTGGATTAACATCGAGCAGAGTTCTCGAGACTGGATTAGTCCTCCACGAGAAAAACCAATATACATCGTTGTATTAGCATTTGTGAATTCTTATTTAGCATTTACTTTTCTTAGTTATTCTATACCCATTGCATATTTTCATATTTATCCGCATATATTGTTAAGTTGGTAATTGCCTTAAGTTTTATTTGGATGTCACACACACTCTATTCTCCACCCTCTAGAGTTGTCCCTCATACTGTAGTATATCAATGGTATACTGACCGAAATACAAAGAGTACATATATATATAAAAACTGGCATACCTTCGGTATACTGTAGTATACCATCGGTAACTGGTCCGGGACAGCAACAAAAAATTCAAAATTTCATAAAACTTGTAACGGCCATAAAAACTTTATTTTAAAAAATAAATTAGAATTTTCATAGGTCAAAATTAAATAAAATTGAATTCCCTACAACATGGGATCTTTATTTTTTTACTAATTATAAGTTTTGAAAGATAAAAAACATAAAATACTCCAAAAAATAGATTTTCGGGAGCCAAAACTCAAAATCAACGACCAAAACCAAAAATGCTATATACTAAAAATGTTAGTAATTTAGAGAATCATATTATAGACCAATAAAATTATAATTTCTAGGGAAAACTAAAAATAAAGCATGGTCATAACACTTTTGAGCAAGATATACTTGCCTAAAGTTGAGCTCCCAGCCTAACTTTCTACTCCACAACCAAGAGGGGTTCATAAATCACACTCTCAGGCCTCAAGACCAAGATCCATGCTCATGAGAAAAATGGAGAGGAAATGAAGAGAGAGAAGAAATAAAAGAGGAGAGAAAATCAAATGGTATATATAGCAGGGCTGAATTAATCATGACCGTTGGATCTGCCACGTCAGCGATCCATATCATGATCTAAATCAATATCATCTACTCAAAAAAAAATCAAAACCATTGGATAATATGGTGCTTCTGAACCAAGAAACAAATGGATAATAGAATGCATCAACACTATTCACAAAAATATCAAAATACTATTCATAATAATATCCAAAAATAAAATATCCTAAATGGTATACGGGTTGTATACTGTAGTACACCGGTTGTATGCCATCCAAAATGTAACAGAAGGAAATAAACAGGCAAATCGGTATTTCGTTGGTACACACCAGTATATAGTCGGTATGCTAGTTAAATTCACAGCAGGTTCTGAATGTCGAGAATGGTCTAAAATTGGTATATCAGGACTATATTATAGTATACAGGCGGTATGCCGGTTAGGAGACAAAATTCTCTAATTCAGGAAAATCAGGGTATCCATCCTACAGACGGGTCCTAGCATTGGTTTATGGCAATACCAATAGGTATTCTGCTGGTCTAGGATAGTCTCACATAATCAAACTAAGCCATAAATATAGGAATACAATAAAGGGTACACGAAACACATCATAATATCATTTTACGAGAAAAAAATTTAAATACCCAAGAATCATAAATACGAAAACTGGGAACGAATGGGACACATAGAACTAGGTGCTCTTGTAGGCCTGTCCTGATAGTGGTTTATTCTTTGAGTCTTCTTAACAACTAATAGTTTGGCTTTATAAAGCCTGGCTATCTGCATTGCTACTGGTAGATTGCTAGGATCGGCCACCTGTACCTTATATCTGACCTCCTCCCTTGAGACCCCCAATATTTTTGACTGACTAAGCAAGCTTCACATATTCCTTAGACTCTCTTAGAAAGTTTTTGAAACTGGAGATCATACTCATGTACAGTGCCTCCATGTCTTAATAGTTTCAATTCTATTACATAATTAGTGAACTGAGATGGCCCAAACCCAATCCTAATGGATTGACAGAAGTCTTTCCAATTAAGAAATCCATTTTTTATCTTCATCAACCAATCAAACTAGAGGTTATGGTTTCCTTCATTTGCACAGAGCACGCCTTCACTCTATCACAATCAGAGACATTATAGTAACTAAAATAATGACTGACCCTCAGCAACCATTCTTCCATATTAGTAACACCATCATGGTTGTTTGATAATAAATGAAAGAAATAAGATGAGGTTTATACGAAACCCGCTCTTAGGTTTACAAACAAGAAGTACAATTAATCCTATACGAGGATGTCAAGTACAATTTTTAATCTGGATAAATATTGCTATAGGAGTCTGATCTGCAGTCGATCACTTTGTCCCTTGGACCACACGATGATGAAGAAGTGTCGTAGAAGACAGAAAGCAGCTTCGAAGGTTGCAAAAGAGAGTGGATGCTCGATGCCAAAGTCGTCGATCACTACTCTTTGCCTGAACTCTGGATTTTTCTCTCTCAAGGACTCTTTGACTCTTAGTTCCTTGACCTTCAATTTTTTGACCTCGGTTCTGACCCTCTCCTTTTCCACCATGGACCTCTTTCAATAGAGGTCTATATTTATAGGGTTTTAGTGACAGTGACCACCCAGTCGGCGTAGAAGCCGGGTAGTGGAAAGTATGACACTTTTTACGCGACGGTAACAATAACCGTTACCCACGTATAAATGATCTTCTGAATGAGTGTGTGACGCGTGTCCCATTAAGAGATAACGCGTATAACTGCTGCGAAGATCACAGCATAAAAGCCACGTAGGTAGTTATCCCTCGCGTAGAAAAGGTTGGCGTAGAAGCCAATGACTGTCACCATGGTGTAGAAGCCAAAGAGTTATCAAACCGGCGTAGAGGCCAGGTAGGCGTAGAAGCCGAGCAGGCATAGAAGCCGAGTAGGCATAGAAGCCGAGTGGGCGTAGAAGCCGAGCAGGCATAAAAGCTGAGTGGGCGTAGAAGATAGCTGATCCTCCTTCCTTGACTGAGGCTTGAGCGAATTCTGGACCGAATAGCTTTAATACGCACTAGTGCAAATGTAGCCTGAGTTGGTGTAACGTGCAAAAGTGATGATGTTGATGTTTTAGCCAAAATTATGGCTTTTGGGGATATAATCAAATCTCTTGCATTAAATGCAAAGATCTGCCCCCATCCTGTGTATTAAATACAGAGACGTGCCTTGAAGATCTGCCATCATTCTGCGCATTAAATGCAGAGACGTGTCTCGAAGATCTGCCATCATTTTGCGTATTAAATGCAGAGACGTGTCTCGAAGATCTGCCACCATTTTGTGCATTAAATGCAGAGACGTGCCTCGAGCCCTATACGAAGAGCAACTTTTGACGTGGCAGCCTATTTGTCTTCTATGGAGCGTAAACAGCTCACATATGCCTGTGTAAAACTAGGCAGCATATTCTCTTGTATGCATAAAAGCGGTTTACGCCAAGATAATGTCACTAAACGACAGTTTGGGTCGCTGTACCGCGCCATTATTATAGCTGTCGTCTGGATAGTCGTGTAGTACTCTTTGTCAGGAGTCAGATGTCAGGTTCACTGCATGATTTGACAGGTTTATTTCGAGGAATACGAAGCATTCCTCGTACACTTCAATGCTGCATTAAAAGTGGATGAGTTTTGCGCCATAAAGGCGATATAGCACCCTTTTTACGCTGAAGCAGCCTGGACATACTGTATTACGCGGATAGCCCTTGAGTTTATATTCTACGTTGTACTTAGCGAAAAAGCTCTATTGTACGCCGATGGCTCTGAAGTCATATTTTACGCTGCCCAGCACTAAGATGCTGCGTATAGCTTTTCAGCGTATTTTTTATGCTTCTACAAGACCCCCTTCAAAGTTTTCAAATTCCTCGTAATTTGAAACGCTTTGAATGAAGCATGAAACGGTCAAGTCTGACTCGTTCTTCAAGGCTAATTTTTTGGCAGATTATTGGGGATTTGTTGGGATTCGGTGTGTTCTCTTTTGCCTATATAAAGGCTGAGGAGTTAACCTGTTCTTCCCATACTTCCTTCACCACACAGAGATGATCGTCGGAGTTCGTCGAGTCGACATGAGGAAGAAGAAGACCATGTTCTTCCAGCATATAAGGAGCCAAAAAAGAAGGCGTCTTCGAGCAAATATCCTCTGCAACGATGGATCATGGAAGAATATCATAGCTTCCTTTGCTCGGGATAATCAGCAACTTCATATGGCGATTCGTTCAGGAGAGAGGAAGGGTCACATTCGACCACACAACTTGTAAGCTATATTTTCTCCTGTCATTCGTGGACGAGAGCAGACAAACTAGCTCTGTCCTCGAGTATTGAGTTGGGTCAAACATCTCAACTCAATCTGTCATGGCGTATGGAGAATGGGCTCTGAATAATTCAGGCAGGCCCAATTTTGTATCCTCCCACCATTAATCATTTTTTTGTTAATCGATCGCGGAAATCGACTAACTGCTGAAGAAGACGGAAGAAGATCTCCTCCAACACGAGAACCTGGCAGAACAGATTCTAGGGATGACCTTCCGATAAAATAAGAAAATCCTTTGTAGACGAGATTTCCCTCATATGTAATCATAAAGATGAAGAAAAACCCTTTGTAGACCAGATTTCCCTCATATGTAATCATGATTTAAAAAAATTGTCTTCTTCTGTGCATATGATTATCTTGCCATATATTTTGCTGTGATGAAGTCTGAATATGTGTTGCTTCGACACATCTGGTAACTTTATGCCGACTCTGATAGAAAGAGTATTAGGTCTCGTCCTGTCTTTTACGCATAACTAAGGATGCGCAGAAAGCCGTTTAGCATTTAAGTCGAGTATTCGAACTGTCCTGCTGTTAGGAATGGGGAGCTGCGTAGAATTCTGAACCGTCACTTCTGATAATAAGAATTTTCGTCCAGACCATCATCTTCAAGGATGATTTCCCAAAAATCCCTTGAAATAGGGTGAGAAACGGCTGTCAAACTGAGTCGCCATCTTGAACTGTAGATAAAATATTCTGACTGGATTCTGGATGAACTTCCAATCGACCCAAGAAGAAGAGTCATTTTTCGATGTTGAACTCTGTATGCTTTGGGTACTTGGGATATTTTGGGGCCAAGAAGGAGTATCCTCTGCGTGAACCCTTGCAATTGACCGCCTTGGGATTTGTTCATACATATACGCATACTCTGGCCTGCGTATTTTTCAGATATGCGGAGAGTCATAGATCTGTAAATGTGGATGAGCATAAAAATTATAAGTTCGTAGCCTCTCGAGCGTAAGAGCTGCTGAGCATAAAAGCATCCGGGCGTAGAAACTGTAGATTTGTAGCCTTTGAAAAGAAAATCTTCCGAGAGTGAAGTTGTGGATCTATTGCTTCTGAGCGTAAAAGCCACCGAGCGTGAAATCATAGATTTGTAGCTCCTGAGCATGAAGTCGTAGGTTTGTAGCCTCTCGAACGTAAAAGCTACCAAGCATAAAAGCATCCGGGCGTAAAACTATAGACTTATAGCCTCTGAGCGTAAAACCGTAGATTTGTAGCTGTCGAGCGTAGAAAGCTCCTTAGCGTAGAACCACGAATCTGCTTTGCACGAAAAATTTTCAAATTTGCTGACTGTCCGCCTTCCCTGAGTAATAGGCTGATGTAGTCCCCAATCATAACCGAATATTAATTATCGGATTTGGTTAGGGATTCGAGGAGTCCATCTGAACTCTATATATATCCCGAGGCTTTCAGAGAAAAACTTTTTATCTGTCTTTTTGCAAAAGAAAGCCTTCGACTCTTCGAGTTCTCTCCTTCGTTTCCTCTCCGAGCATTCCGAGTTTTCAGCAATGGCCCCAAAACCAATCTCCTCCTCTAAGGGAAAGAAGGCTGACTCTTCTTCTCGCTCTTCTGCCCAAGCAAGAGCGACTTCCGTCGGGCAAGGCGAGCTTCATTCTGAACAAAGTGTCCCACCGACGAGCTGTGCACCCGGCGTTAAAGGTAAAGCTTTTGGGACAAAAAGAACGACTAAAATCCTTCGCACACATTGTACGTGAACGCGCTAGGTCGTCTTCTGTGCTGATAGCCTCTTCGGGGAAGATGATGCACAGAGATGTTTTATCTTTTACACCCACATTTCTAATGTGTAAGCGTAAAAACTCTATATTTTCGCAGTCTGGCGTAAAAGCACAGACTGTCGAAACTTGGCGTATACTATAAAATTTGAGTTTTACGATTCTGGATAAAATTTTTGGCGTAATAACTCAAACTTTGGCAGTCTAGCGTAAAACACAGACTGTCAGGTTTTTTTGTGTATACTGCCAGTCTTGAATTTTATGCCTTGGAATAAGATTTTGGCGTAAAAGATCAAGTTTTTACAGTCTTGGCGTAAAGCACAAACTGTTGACTTTTGGCATATGCTGCAAGATAGTAATGTCTAGTATAGAAACTGACGTATTTTTTCTGTACTTTGTAGTTAACTTGCATATGTCTCCATTGGCTGAGGTGATGGGTTCTGCTGTCGGGATGCTGCATTCCAACTACCTGGAGGATTTGTCCCACGTGGCATTTTCTATCTCCGGACCCCAATATCTTGAAGGAAGGGGAATCCTGATATCGTCTCAGGGTGAGCGAATGCTGTTGAACATGATCAACGGAGAGCCCCTGACGTCCATAGACGGGGCCCAATACATAAAGCCGGCTTTTCTCTTCGGGGACATGATTGACAAGCAGTCCCAGACGAAGCCCAAGAAAGAACTCTGGGTTTTTCCTTCCGGGGGCTTGGTCATGTATCTGCCCAAGATGCTGAGAGACTATCCTCTCTCGGCGTTCTTCCATGCCACACATCCCAGGAGGATGTCATGGACGCTGACTCCTAATCTTCACGGCCGGCCGAGGAAGATATTTTACCAGAAAGGATCTGGCAAGGGTCATTTGTCAGCCGCCCTTCCGGCTCTGTGATGCCGTTCAGAGGATTATACCCGGGCAGTGTCCCGAGTGAAGACAGTTTACTGCTCCAGCCGGTCTAATTACCGACTTTCTGCAATAATTTTATGGGTCATGGAGGAGTATACCCCAAGGTTAATCCTCGGACCAATGGGTGGATCACCCCTACAAATCTTCGATGGGCTCATTTAGCTGACTGGGCCCTGAAGCATTTTCAGACCGAGCTGGAGAGCATTGGTTTGTACGAAGCTGTGAGTGCTACCAGTGTCGGGTTACCTCTCAACCCCAGCCTATTTCTGGCTTTGATGGAGTGATATATCTCGTTCACTGGGACATTCGCCACTCCACTAGGGGAGTTGGGATTGGCCCTCCACGAGATGGCAGAGATTTCGAGACTGCCAATGGGGGATACTCCTTATGAAGAGTATATTCCCATAAACCGGGAGCTGGGGGATTCAGACCCTCGGGTAGTGGCAGTGTACCAGGAGCTGATGTGCCACTACCTTGCTTATACAGCCTTTTATAATGAGCCTTCAGATTTGGCTCATACCAATAAATGGGCGTCCTATCTCTTCTTTCACCGGGCCAGGGCTGCTAAGCCAGAGAAAGTCTTGGATAGCAAGGATCAGCCCCTGAGCTTTCTGAGCGTGCTTAGTGCTCAGGTAGTCGACGATCTTATGGAAGATGCTGCGGCTCTATACCAGATTCTCGACGAAGGGAAAGGGAAATATCCTGCAGGCACTAAGGCCTACAGTTATTTGAGGCATTGCCGCAGGCCTCTGTCCAAGGAAGCTCAACTGGCTGGCTTCCTCTCTATATGGCTGCGCCTATTGATGGTACCCGGTATTGCATCTGCGGACTGCATTCACCGGAACACCTTATGGCCTGCAGTGCGCCTGGTGTTCGGGGCAAGACTGGGTTTTCTCTCTGCCATGGTGTGCCGCATACAAGCTGGCCTGAGGGCCATTACTGATGGGCTGCTTGCCGATAAAACTCGGCGTGATAGCTTTCCCAGGGTAGAATTACCATACATGTATTTGATGGGATGGTTAATTCTCCATAACCCCAGGGTGATGTCTCCTGGATCTGGTAGTAGTTCGGGGAGTAGTTTCTTGCTGAATTACAAGAATTCCTCCTGGAACGTGACCACAGTTTTAGACTGTCGACGGGCGCTGAATTTTAGTCACAGCTGAAAGCTCTTATGTGTTGTCCCCTCTGTATATCTCAATCAACAGGGGAGCAGACTTCAGGACTTAGGTGAAGGGCAGACCATTCTTTCTCCTGAAGCTTTTAATTGGTTGGTCTGCATTAGACCTTCCCATTTACTGTACAGAAGTGAAGACCAATGCTTCTTGGAACCCTACCTGCCTAGTCGGTTTGCCAGGCAGTTTGGGTATGACCAATTGCATATGGGCAATGTCGTTACCAGCTTCAAGTCCAGTGGTGGACTCATTGATGGAGCGAGAGGATGGCGATACTTTATCATGGGTTGTACTGAAGCAATTTTTACTGTGTCCGTCATTTCACTCTCCACGGAGCTGTGCATCCTCCACTCGTATGCCTAGTTTTATGTGGCAACCAACACCTTCCATCGCAATTTTGATATGCGTGAAAGTTTTAGGATGCCCTCCTCCAAGTCCGCGGGAAGAGTTGAAATCCCCTCGGTCTCCTTTGACAAGGGTGAAGATTCCGTCAATCCAGATGAGCCTCTGTTGGCAGTACCGAGGGGTGACATACCTCCGCCTGCAGGGCCTCTGGTCATCTCTGGTAAGCGAAGGGCTCCTGTTCTGAAGGAGACTTCCCCTCGCAAGAAGAAAAAGACGGTTAGTCGTCCTGTCAGGACTTCCCACCCTGAGGTTCCTAGAAGTGAACCCACTGTTCCCCATGTTGGGGATGATTCTTCGATTAGAGATTCCTCGCCTTTTAGAGAGGGAACCTCCACAGTTCCGGCTGGCGGTGCCGGAGAATTCCTGCTTGAGGCTGCTATCGCTGCTACCGCTTCAGGTAGTGGTACGAGATCGCCTACGAGGCCGAACCAAATAAGGATATCTTTATCCAGACCGACAACGGGAGAAACCCCTGCCGTGTCTGTAAGTATGCCCAGCGAGATTCTACCTGATGAACCTCGATTGGATCTGGGTGAAGATTCGAAAGAATACCTGCCGATGTCAGTTAGCGCAACCCCTTCTCCAGGTATGACAGCTCGCTTAGCATCATTAAGAAATAATTTAGCTGTACTGGCCGCAGACGCGACATATATACCATCGGCCATGGGTAAATATCATCTTTATGCCTCTTTTTAGAAAAATTAACATTATTTTGATATTAACTTTCTTTTGTCTTCTTTTTAGGGGAAGGCATCTACGGGGAGGGCAGTGTTGACCCGCCCTTTGGCTCTGTTTCAGCTCCTGGCGATGATATAGAGGTGCCCGACTTCGAAGAGGAAACATTTTCGGGTGCCGGCTCGCCCGAAGTGGTTTCGATATCTCAAGAGGAGGATGAGCCTGTCATTGCGACATTGCCTCCTTTGAGTACGCCGGTCACTTCGTCCGTCGTTGGCGCATCTTCTTTTGTCGCACCATCTGTTGAGGCGACGGCTGTGGCAACATCGTCTGCGGTCGTTCCTGGAGGGAGGTTCGCCAATATTGCAGCCACTCCTAGCGTTCATTCGGATCTAGTCATGCTGACTGAGCAGTATACTAGTATCTTCTACACCACCTTGAAAATGCTAATATCAATGGTGTTGGAGAAGAATCTAAGCTTTGAGGCTCTGAGGAGGTCCTCTCGGTTAGCGATAGTGCCGATCAGAGAATTCAATGACACTGGGGTAGCTGACATACTGGAGGAGATAGTTAATGGTTTGGAGCAACCCATTAACGAATATCTGCAGCTATCTCGAGGCAGCATTGACGGTCTCGTTCAAGCTAGGTATGACTCCTTGACTGCAGAGCTTGCTGGGCAACTGGAATCTCTGAATAAATCCGTCCAGGAACAGCAGTAGGAGATAGATCATGAGCGTACCGAATTAGAGTATGTCATTCCTCAGCTGACTCAGTACGAAGTCGACTATGAGGAAGTGACAGCAAGGGTCCGCAGATTGAGAGATAAATTTGCTCAAGCGGAGGAGGAGGCTGTCTCTTTGTCGGCCTCTCGAGATGTGCTGAAGCATCGAATGGAGATCGCTCAACAAAACCTGACGCATGTGGGTGTCGTCTACGCAGGTTTTGCACATGCTCGATCCAAGCTAGCTAATTTGAACAATGATGCGACAAGGTTGGAACGGGCTCGTGCCGACGTCTTGAACTTCAGGGATGAGAGAATGGCTGCTCTTCCACGGCAGATTCGCAACCTAACCGCTCCCCCCAAATGATGTACTTTTTTTGCTTTTCAATATAATTTTGCTCTTTCTGGGAATAGTGAAGAGGCTTTTATCTGACTTTGTGGACCCATCATTTTGGAATATAAATGACAGGTTTGGGTGAAAGTGATATCAGAGGTAATATGGACGTGATATACTCTCGGTAAGCTTCAGTAGGACATATCTATTCAGAGGTTATATGGACGTGATAGAATATGCTCCGACTAAAATTTGTACACAAAACACTATCAGAGGTAATATGGACGTGATAGGTCTTGAAGTTCCAAATTAGTTAAACATATCTATTCAGAGGTTATATGGACATGATAGAATACGGTCCAACTAGTTTCGTTTTGGAAGTAGTATTGTCAGAATAAGATCTTCACCATACTCCATTTGAGCGAAGGAGATTAAGCATAGTACCTCTTCAGGAATTTGCCTTTGATAGGAGCCATCAACAAATCTCTATTTGGCCTGGCTAATCTGTAAACGCCATTTGAGAACGTCGTCTCGATTACATAAGGGCCTTCCCATTTGGGCTAGAATTTACCCTTACTCTTATAAGTAATATTCATTGGCCTTCTCACGGCTAAAACTAGCTCGCCAATTTTGAATACTCTTTCTTTTACTTTTTGATTAAAAGATCTGGAAATGCGTGCCTGGTAGAGCGTGATACATTATTGAGCCTGAAGGCGTTTCTCGTCTAATCTTTCTAGCTCTTGAAGCCTTAACAGGTCATTCTTTTCTTGAGTTAGCTCATTAGCCACTGCTATCCTGAGTGACAGAATTTGGACTTCGATGGAGAGAACTGCTTCGCTCCCGTAAACCAATAAGAATAGGGTGCAACCTGTTGGTGCTTGTACCGTTGTGCGGTATGCCCAGAGACATTCTCCCAGCTTCTCATTCCAATCTCTCTTGTTCGAAGAGACGAACTTTTTCAAGAGCTTGATAATGGTTTTGTTGAAAGCTTTCGCCAAACCATTAGCAACAGGATTATATGCCGTAGAGGCCACATTTTGTATCCGATTTTTATCACAAAATTAATAAAACGCTTGGTTGATGAATTGAGGCCCATTGTCATGAATTATCCTCCGGGATATCCCAAAGCGATAAATGACATGATGCTTGATGAAGCTGATCACATTAGATGCCTTCACCTCAGCAAGAGGGATCGCCTCTGCCCATTTGGAGAAATAATCCGTGATGGCCAGTATGAACCGGTGACCTCTGGAAGAAGACGGATGAATAGGACCAATGATATCCATACCCCATGCTTCGAAAGGCCAGGTTATAACCGTAGGATATAGATGTTCAGAAGTTTGATGTATAAAGTCTGTATGAACCTGACAGGCTTTGTATTATTTTGTATACCTTATTGCATCTGTGATCATAGTAGGCCAGTAATAGTCCATCCTCCTGATACGATCCTGTAGCTTAGGATCGGGTTGATGCGCTCCGCATATGCCGTCGTGAGCTTCACGGATAACCCGCTGTGCCTCGTCATTGGAGAGACATCTCAATAGCAGTCCATCGTAGGTTTGGCGATATAGACACTGTGAAGACGCATCAAAATAGAAGCATAATGATCGTCTTTTGACGGATACTGCTTCTTTAGAGTCCTCCGACAAGATTTTGTATGCCACGAAATCTATAAAGGGACTTCTCCAGTCTCTCTTGGGACGATCGGTGTTCACAGTGTAGCTGCATTCTATGTGAAAGTTATTTTTCACACAGAATAAATCTCTATTAAGAAGGATTACCGAGTTCTACCTTCTTATAGGAGTAGCTAAATCTGCAGCTAGACTGGCTAGGGCATCAGCTTCCAGGTTCTGAGATCGAGGCACATGTTCTAGGAAGAACCCTTTGAAGGTCATGGCTATCTCGACCATTGCTCGGTGATAGGGGATGAGGTCTGGATTTCGGACTTCATATATTTCTCTGACTTGATTGACGATCAGCAGAGAATCACCGAAAGCTTCCAAAGATTCGACGCCCAATTCTTTAGCGACTTGGAGCCCGATTAGTAGAGTGTTATACTCCTCTATATTATTGGAACAGGGCTCGCTAAAAGAATATGCTCGATAGATGACGAGTTTATCAGGAGTAACCAGGACAATTCTTACTCCTGAAACCACGTTTCCCCTAGGACCAGTCCTGGAGGCACCATCGAAGAATAGTTGCCATGCATCACTTTCCGTTACGGAATTACATTCTGCAACTTCATCGGGAATGTCCTCGTATAGTTTGGAGGCCTCCGGGATCGGATGAGCAGCTAAGAAATTAGCCAATGCTTGGCCTTTGATGGACTTCTGAGGAACGTACACCATGTCATACGGTGTTAATAACATCGCCCAAGTCGTGAGTCGGGAATTAAGAACACTTGGCTTGTTCATCAGTACCCGAAGAGGATTGATCCTGGAGATGATATGAATAGTCTGGCCTGTGACATAGTGTCGCATTTTCTGAATAGCGAACATCAGAGCCAAGCATTCTTTTTCTACTAGACTGTACCGGTGTTCAGCTCCGACCATCATCCTGCTTAGATAGTAGATAGCCTGTTCATGACCCACATCGTTCTTTTGTACGAGAAGAGCTCCCAGGGAATGATCCATCGCTCGAACATACAGCAAGAATGGTCTTCCTATGACGGGAGGCACCACAACTGGCGGATGTGTGAGGTAGCGTTTGATATCATTAAACGCTTGCTGACAGGCTTCCTCCCATACGAAGGATACACCTTTCTTCATGAGATAAGAAAAAGGCTGGCATCTCTCAGAGAGGTTGGATATGAATCTCCGGATATAAGCCAGACGACCTTGAAATCCCCTGAGTTCTCTCAAATTACGGGGCGGTCGTATTTCTAAGATGACCTTGACTTTATCAGGGTCCTCTTGAATGCCTTTAGCGGTAATGATAAATCCCAGGAATTTGCCACTAGATACACCTAGAAAGGACTTTATAGGATTCATTTTGAGTTAATGTTGGCATATCAACTCAAATACTATCTTCAAGTCTTGGATGTGATTATCCTTGAGGCAGCTTTTGACAACTACATCGTCTACGTAATATTCTACCGTTTTGCGTAAATGCTCATGGAATATGCTACTCATAGCCCATTGGTACATAGCCCCGACATTCTTTAATCCGAAGGGCATGACCGTATAGCAATATACCCCAATGGTGTCCAGAAGGCAGTATGCTTCTCGTCTTTAGGATGCATCTTGATTTGATTGTATCCTGAAAATCCGTCCATGAAAGACATACGTTCAAAATTGCATGTATTGTCAATCATGACGTCTGTAATGGGAAGAGAAAACTCATCCTTGGGATAGGCTGCATTCAGATCTCGGTAATCGATGCAGACACGTACTTTCCCATTTTTCTTCATGACCGGGACAACATTGGCGACCCAGTTGGGATGTTGTTCTTCCCAGATGAAACCGCAGGCTATCAACTTATTTATTTCAGCTTCAATGGCGTCCATCATATCCGGGCGGAACTGACGTTGGTGCTGCTTCACAGGCTTCGAATCGGGCAATATATTGAGTTTATGAGTAGCCACCTTTGGATCAAGTCCCGGCATGTCCTCATAATTCTACGCAAAGACGTTGATATATTCTTTTATCAGCTGGATAACTGCTTCCCTTTCTTCTTCGAAAAGATTATTACTGATAAATATCGGCTTTGGCGAAAGTTCATCCCCAACGTCAATCTGTATAACTTTATCTTCAGTGGGAGGTTCTCTCTGCTCGAACCGAAATTTCCATTGTGTATCCATTTGTTGAGCCCAAGAGTCATTCTCAAACGGTTCAGATTCTTGTTCGTCTGCTTCGAAGGAATATGCCACTATGGTATTTACTGATAATGTTTGTTTGAGAGCATCAGATGAGTCGGAGGACGATGAGCCATTTTGAGAAGAGGAAAAGATATCCTCGTTTGACTCAGAAGTTGCAAGGGAGGTGGTATACCCTAACCCGAAACGAGTTCATTGACAGTAGGGATCGCCGTACAGCGGCATTCGTCTGCCTTTCCCGTAGTTGAGACCTGGTTCCAGCTTCAAGTCATAACCCATACTTTGCATGATCTTCAAAGCTTGCGGGCTGTATCTGTGAACTTGCATTTTACCAGCATCGTCATCGAAAGAATCTTCTTGTACAGTCGGTTCATTGTGCATGCGGCCGAAGACTATTGAACGCTGACTGCTGAAGGCAGGCGGGACAATGAAGATAGAATCCTCATGTGGTCCATATGTCGTGATGACATTGGATGATGACGCTACTTCCCACACATATGAATGATAGGAATCTATAGCTTCCAAGAATTTTTGTGCTATAGGTTCTATATCGTCATGGGGAGAGGATTCCTGATTTGGAATTTGAGCGTCAACATACTGGAAAAGAGGATCTTTATTATCATCTAAAACCGCGTTCCTGGTTGTATTTACATCAATCGGCTGCCTGTTGCGCCGAAGGTTGATGACCAAGGGTGGAGGCTTCTGGTTCAAAGTGATCACTAGAGGATCACCTCTCTTTCCTGACCTGGTTTTTTTCAGGTGGATAGCCACAGGCTCTATGGCTTTTGGACGAGTAGTTCACCTTTTCACCTTGATTGACAGAGGTTGTTCGACAGAGGGTTCTTCTGGCTCCCGATGGGATTCCTTCTCTGCTTCGCCTGATACCTCCTCCATGTAGTCTTGATTGTACAACATGGCATCAGAGTAGTAGGATTCTACTCCTTTAAACGGGTTCAGGTCAGCAAACTCCGTTTGTACTATTCCTTGGGCATCTACATATTTAAAGCATTGATGTAAAGTCGAAGGAACAATGTTGTGGTCATGGATCCAAGGTCTACCCAGCAGAATGTTGTAGGACACCTCTGAATCAATGACATAATATGTAGCCACTGATCTGAGGTCGCCAATCTGGATCCTCAGGCAAATTTTCCCTAACGACTTACTTTTCCTGGCGTTGAAACCCACGATTGTAGTGGTGGTGTAAGCCAATTCGCTGGTAGGAATCCTCAGCAGCCTAAGCAGACTATGAGGAATGATGCTAATCGATGATCCCAGATCTATGTAAATCCGGTCGACCTCCATGGAACCGACGTACCTGGTATAATAGAGGGGTCTGTCATGCCTGTTATGCTTTAACACATGTCATCTTGAGTGAAAGTGATATTCGGGACCACTTCCATCATACTGTGGCATTGAGGACATGCCACGGGTTCTTCGTCAGGGGACTCCACCTGCATTAATACTTCACTCAGGGCTTGACGAGTGTCTTGAGAGAGCCTGAGTAGTTTGAAGATGGACAACCTGGCTGGTGTATTAGCCAATTGGGCCAGGATGTCGAAGTTGTATGGCTTCTCCAAACCTTTGTTTTGAATGTTTTTCAAAGGTTTATCGAAATGCACTTCTTTTTGCTTCCCTTTGTCCGCCGAAGTTGGTCTTGAAGGACCGGCCTCTGGTATGGCGGGTTCCGGTTCTGAAGGCTTGGCAGCTGAAGCGTCTGCCGGTGCATCTTCCTGACTTGCTCCATAGTCCTTGAGGTAAGCTTTCCCTAAACGGGTTCCAGTAGCCAAAATCTCGTCTTCTGATGTCGAGTGTACCGTAACCGTGTAACATGGTTTACGCTTTGAGTTCTTCTTAGACTTAGCCTTAGCAGCTTGAGTCTATTTCTCGATCTCTGACACCAAATCTGGATGAACCCATATGATCTCGCCCCGCTGGGTAGTTAGGGGTACCAGGTCATGATTTTGACCCCTAGCTGGAGAAGATTAACGATGTTCATCGTCGTCCAAGAAATAGGTGTAACACCGTCCGGGACTTCTTGGGGAGGCATATTGCCAAATTGCAGAGAGATCATGTTGGCTGTGACCGTCTTCTCGCTGTTGCGCAGAGTAATGGCCTTAGCATCGATCAGCTCCTGGATCTTCCTTTTCAGTACATAACACGCTTTTGTAGGTGGTGTATGTATCTATGGAAGATGCAGTACTTGGGGTTATTAGTACTGCCGACTTCATTAGGCCGCTTCTCCTCGAGAAGGGTAATCTTGCCGCTTTTGACGAGACACTCAAATATTCTCGGAATATCGTCATCGTCGAAAGAGTATAATGGGCCTGGAAGTCCCAGGTTTCGTCTGTGTGGTTTCCGCAGTCTTTTGCCTGGACGTATTGATTGTCAAAGCTTCTTTTCCTTTGGAACCACGAGGATGGTCGCTGTTGGGGGATGACCTCTTGCCTCTATCGGAGGCAGAGATCATGATGCCATTATCACGCACCTTCCGACTGTTGTCCTCGGCAGCTGCCGTTGAGATGATGAACGAGAGCCAATCATGGAACTGATATGGTCCTATGAACACCGAGATTACGGGAAGAAGGTTCTTCCTGCAAATGTCCACCAATGTCGAGTCTGGAACTCCGGGAGGCATTTGTAAAGTGGCTTGACGAAAACGTTCGATGAAAGTGCGAACGTCCTCCTTTTCCTTCTGCTTTACTTCGATAAGAGAGGACATAGACATGTCCATCCCTCCCTTATAGAATCATGCGAAGAATAAAGCCTTGAAGTCTTCAAATAAAGTAATACAGTTGTCCGCCAGGCTACGGTACCACTGATAAGCCACTCCCGAGAGACAGCCCTTGAACACCCGAGTGAGGAGGGCGTCATTCCCTTGTAATAACATCGTCATCATACTGAAGTAGTTCAAGTACTGGCTCGGTAATATTTTTCCCTTGAACAAAGCCATAGTCTGTGGTTTGTATTTAGGAGGAAAAGGGGCCTCTTCCCAGATAGCCGGTATAGAAGCATGAAAAATACGCCGGATGACTATACGCGGCGTATTAGTGCAGAGCAGCGTAAGCAGAGGCCTTCAGAGCCATCAAGCGTGCAACAGAGCCCTTTTCCGCTAGAACAGAGCGTGAAACATAAAAAAGCTCAAAGGACCATCTGCGTAAGGCAGTACGTCCAAGCCACTTCAGCGTAAACAGGGTGCTTCTTCGCCTCCAGGGCGTTAAACTCATCCCCTTTTCATACGCAGCATGGAGGTGTACAAGAGACGCTTCGTATTCTCCGAAGTGAACCTGTCAGATCCTGCAATGAACCTGTCAGAGCTTGCAAAGAACCTGACGTCTGGACTTCTGGCAAAGGGATACGGCTCGACTACCCAAGCGACGGCTATAATGATGGCACTGCACTGCCACCCAGGCTGTCAAATACCGTCGTCCCCTTCGCGTAAACTGCTTTTCTAAGCACGGAGGGATATGCTGCCTTGTTTTACACAGGCAAAATGCGAGCTGTTTACATTCTGCAGTAGACAAACTGCCTGCTACGCCAAAAGCTGCACTCCATACGAGGTTCGAGGCACATCTCTTCGCCTAATGCACAGTGCGGTGACAGTTTCTCGAGGCACGTCTCTGCGACTGATGCGCAGAAAGGGTTGCAGGCCGTCAAAGAATACGCCTCCATATTTAATGCATGGGATGATGGCAAATCTCGGCATTTAATGCGAGAGATTTGATTATATCTTCAAAAGCCGTAATTCCGGCTAAGACGTCCACGTCAGCATTGTGGCACGGTACGCAGCAGTTTCTACGCCCATCCAGCGATTGTGCCCTTTCGGCTTCTACGCCTGCTCGGCCCTTGTGCCCCTTCGGCTTCTATGCCTGCTCGGCCCCTGTGCCCCTTCGGCTTCTATGCCTGCTCGGCCCCTGTGCCCCTTTGGCTTCTACGCCTGCTCGGCCCCTGTGCCCCTTCGGCTTCTATGCCTGTTCGGCCCCTGTGCCCCCTCGGCTTCTATGCCTGTTCGGCCTCTACGACCACTCGACTTCTATGCCTGTTTGGCCTCTACAACCACTCGGCTTCTACGCCTGTTCGGCTTCTATGCCGGTTTGATAACTATTTGGCTTCTATGCCATGGTGACAGACATTTGGCTTCTATGCCAACCTCTTCTACACGATGGATACCTACCTACGTGGCTTTTACGCCGTGATCTTCGTAGCAATAGTACGCGTTGTGTCCCTTAGTTAGACCCGCGTCACACGCTCATTCAAAAGATCATCTATACGCAGGCATTGGTTACTTTAACCGTTGTGTAAAAGGGTGCTGTACTTTCCACTCCTCGGTTGTTACACCGACGGAGTGGTCACTGTCACTAAAACTCTATAAATAGAGACCTCTATCAATGAGGAACAAGGTCAGGAAAATTGGTCAAGAAAGCCAATATCAGATCCGAGGTCGAAAAACTGAAAACTTGAAGATCGAACCAGGTCAACGAGAATCGGAAGATCGAACCCGAGAGAGAGAGAGAGAGAGAGCACCCGGAGCTCAGGCGAAGAGTAGGGATCGACGACTTTGGCATCGTACATCCACCCTCTCCTGCAACCTTCGAAGCTGCTTCCTGTCTTCTACGGCACTTCTTCAACATCGTGTGGTCCAAGGGCTAAATTGATCTACTACAGATCAGACACCTATAGCAATATCTACCCAGATTAAATAAATTATACTCCTATATCCTCGTATAGGATCAAATTGTACAAGTTTGTTTGTAAACAAAAGAAGACGGGTTCTGTGTAAACCCCATATTGAATACATCTTCATTCTTTCGTTTTCTACCACAAACAAGATGGCGACTCTGCTAGGGACATCTTTCTCTTCTGACGAGGAAGCAATTGCTCAACACGATGCAGTATCCGTGGGATCCGTGAAGAAGACACTGGTCGTCCAATTCGACCAGTCTGCCTACGAAGACATGCTTCGAACCGGGGGTAGCTCTCACTCTCTCTCCGTCCAAGACAACAGAAAGCTGCACAAAGTGTGGATGCCCAAGACATCCTCTGCCGTTCCTGTGGACTCTCCGATCTCTCCGACCAATGAGGTGGTAGCACCGCTCCCTCCGTGCCCTGCACGTAAAATTCAGTCTCCCGCTACGCGCGGTACAGACGAAACTTCGGGCAAAGCGTCAGCGCTGACCCAGAAGTATTCACTGCGCTCTACGCGTAGGAACCAGTCTCCCGCTACGCGCGGTACAGACAAAACTTCAGGCAAAGCCTCAGCGCTAATCCAGAAGTATCCACTGCGCTCTACGCGTAGAACCAGTCTTCCGCTACGCCCGGTACAGACAAAACTTTGGACAAAGTCTCAGCGCTAACCCAGAAGTATCCACTGCGCTCTACGCGCAGAAACCAGTCTCCCGCTACGCGCGGTACAGACCAAACTTCTGGTGATGCCTCAGCGCCTGGACAGAAGTACAAATCACGCTCCAGGCGCAAGATAACATTTGACCTCTACGAGGAACCAGATGAGCGCCGTGATTTCCGCGAAGGGAAGCAGGCAGCGGAATACTCGACTCCTCGGCCGTTACGCCAGCGAAGGAGCAATCTGCCTACCCTCCGGATTACGCGGGAAGCCGACGGCCAACTGAGGACCTCTTCAGCCTTACGCCACTCTGAGCGAATCTCCAATTTACGCCAAGCAAAGTCCAACGACGTAAAGCAAGCTCAAGTTGCTACTCCCCCTGACCTGCACAAATACCTAATCCAGAAGCATAAGGAGAGGGGACCTTCCAACATGTCTATTACGCCCCCTAGCGAGCAATGTTGTAATAGTCATAAAATTGTGATTGACTGTTGCTGTTCTAAAGCAAAACGGTCGGTTTTCGACCGATTGAGCTACTCTCAGTCTTTCCCAAAAGAAGAGCCCGCATATGCGTCCGTGAACATGGCTTCTCACATACCTAGAGGAGGGCCGAGCTCAAGACGTCATCCCTCAGGGCCTCCGAGCTGAAGAAGATTCGAAGACCTCCTCAAGAACACTGAAGCTGGGGTGTTCCAAAACACCCGTGCAAGGTCACAGCAACTGGCTTCGTACTCATCTGATTCCGACGCTGGGGGTCGCCAATCTCCCAGATCAGATGCTGAGAGTATAGAGTCGACTTCTGCAGCGACCTATACTTATCCTTCGAGGACGCCCAGGGAAATGGGAGTCTACGCCATTGAAGACGAACGCGAGAAAGCTTCGCCGTCAGGAAACGCGGAACAACGCATCACTATGCTGGAAACGTCTTTGAAACAAATGCAATCCATAATGGAGAACATGCACCAGATGATGCTAACTCAGCACGCAACTGCCATGGCTCAAGCGTCGGTCCCGCCAACTCAGATACGTGCGGGAGTGGACTTGCCACCATCCAACCCAAGCCAAGAGCCTGCTCTAGATCAAGAGTTAGCAGTTCCTCCGCTTTCTCACTCTGTGAATATATTACCTCCCGTTGGAGTCACGATACAACCAACTCCACACTATACTGTAGCCCCACTTCCAACTCAAAATTTGATGCAGGCAGTGCAGGAGTTGAAAGCCCAGTTTGATGCCTTGAAGCACAAAGATCAGCTCAAGAAACTGGGAATCAACCAGCCTTACCCAGCTATCTGGGAAGAAGTCCCTTTTCCTCCGAAGTACAAGCTTTAGACTATGGCTCTGTTCGAAGGAAAAAAATTGTCAAGTCAATACATGAACTATTTCAGTATGATGACGGTGTTGCTACAAGGGAACGACGCCTTCCTCACTCGGATGTTCAAAGGCTGCCTCTCAGGAGTAGCCTATCAGTGGTACCGTAGCTTGGCGGACAACTGCATTACTTCCTTCGAAGACTTCAAAGCTTTATTCTTCACGCGATTCTACGAGGGTGGGATGGACATGTCTATGTCCTCTCTCATCGAAGTCAAACAAAGGGAAAAGGAGGACGTTCGCACCTTCGTCGAACATTTTCGTCAGACCACCTTACAAATGCCTCCAGGAGTTCCGGACTCGGCGTTAGTAGACATTTGCAGGAAGAATCTTCTTCCCGTAGTCTCGGTATTTACGGGACCATATCAGTTCCATGAGTGGCCTTCGTTCATCGTCTCGGCAGTGGCCGCCGAAGACAACAGTCGCAAGGCGCGCGACAATGGCATCATGATCTCCGCCTCCGATAGAGGCAAAAGGTCATCTCCCAGCAGCGACAATCCTCGCAGCTCCAAGGGGAAAGAAGCTCTGACGTTCAATACGTCCAGACAAAAGACGACGGCGACCACGCAGACGAAGCCCGGGACTTCCAGGCCCGGCAAAGTCTACTCTTTCAACGACGACGATATCCCTAGTATATTCGAGTGTCTCGTCAAAAGCGACAAGATCACCCTTCCGGAGCTAAGGCGGCCCCAAGAAGTCGGCAGTACTGACGACCCCAAATACTGCATCTTCCACAGATACGTACACCACCCAACAAAGGCGTGTTACATACTGAAGAGGAGGATCCAGGGGTTGATCGATGCTAAGGCCATCACTCTGCACAACACCGAGAAGACGGTCACGGCGATCTCTCTACGGTTCGGCGATCTGCCTTCCCAAGAGGTCATGAACGGTGTCACACCCATTTCCCGAGCTACGATGGACATCGTCAATCTTCCTCCATCTAGAGATCAAAATCAAGACCTGGTACCCCTGACCACCCGGCAGGGCGAGATTATGTGGGTTCATCCGGATTTGGTGTCAGAGCTCGAGGAAGAGACTAAAGCTACTAAAGCTACGTCTAGAAGAAGCTCCAAGCGCAAACCATGCCACATGGTCGTAACTTCTTTGCCATCAGACGAGGATGAGGTACTTGCTGCAGCCCGTTCAGGGAAAGCCTACCTCAACGACTGCGGAGCAAGTCAAGAGGATGCACCGGCGGACGCTTCAACTGCCAAACCTTCGGGACCAGGCCCCGTCGTACCAGAGGCCAGTCCTTCAAAACCGACGCCAGCAGACAAAGGGAAGCAAAAAGAAGTGCGCTTTGATAAACCTGTGAAAAACATTCCAAACAAAGGTTTTGAGAAGCCATACAACTTCGATATCCTGGCCCAACTGGCTAATACACCAGCCAGGCTCTCCATCTTCGAGCTACTCAGGCTCTCCCAAGACACTGGTCTAGCCTTGAGTGAAGCGCTGATGCAGGCAGAGGCATGCTTGACCCAGCTCAAGTCCCCCAACGAAGAACCAGTGGTGTGTCCTCAATGCCACAGTGTGATGGAGGTGGTCCCAAATATCACCTTCACCCAAGACGACATGCTGTTAAAACGTAACAAGCATGACAGGCCCCTCTATTACACCGGGTACATCGATTCCATGGAGGTCGATCGGATTCACATAGATCCAGGATCGTCGATCAGCATCATCCCTCACAGTCTGCTCAGACCATTGAGGATTCCTACCAGCGAATTGACTTACACCTCCACTACAATCGTGGGTTTCAACGCCGGAAGGAGTAAGCCGTTAGGGAAGATTCGCCTGAGGATCCAGATTGGCAACCTCAGATCAGTGGCCACATGTTACGTGATCGATTCAGAGGTGTCCTGTAACATTTTGCTGGGGAGACCGTGGATCCACGATCACAACATCGTTCCTTCAACTCTACATCAATGCCTTAAATATGTAGACCCTCAAGGAATAGTACAAACAGAGGTTGTCGACCTAAACCCATTTAAAGGAGTAGAGTCCTACTATTCCGATGCCGTGTTGTACTCTCAAGACCATACGGAAGAAGTATCGGGCGAGACAGAAGGAATCCTACCGGGAGCCAGGAAAACCCCCTGCCGCACTGTCGCTGTCGATCAGAGTGAAAGGACGAACCACTCGTCCAAAAGCCATAGAGCCTATGGCTATTCACCTGAACAAATCTAGCTCGGGAAGAGGAAGTAATTCTCCAGCGGCCACTCTGAATCAGAAGCCTCCACCTTTGGTCATCAACCTTCGGTGCAACGGGCAGCCGACCGATGTAAACACGACCAGGAACGGAGTTCCAGATGATAATAAACACCTTCTTTTCCAGTACATTAATGCTCAGATTCCAAATCAGGAATCCCCGTGCCGTGACGAGGTAGAATCCATAGCACAAAAATTCTTGGAAGCTATAAACTCCTACCGTCCGTATGTCTGGGAAGTAGCGTCATCATCCAACGTCATCACAACGTATGGACCCCATGAGGATTCTATCTTCGTTGTCCCACCTACCTGCAGCAGTCAGCACCCAATATTCTTCGATCGCATGTGCAATCAACCGGCTAACCAAGAAGATCCTTTCGATGACGATACTGGAAAAATGCAAGTTCACCGATACAGCCCACAGGCATTGAAGATCATGCAAAACATGGGCTACGACTTGAAGCGGAAGCCATGCCTCAATTACGGAAGAGGCAGACGAACACCCATTTCGGGTTAGGATATGCCACTGCCCTTGCGACTTCTAAGTCAGACGAGGACATCTTTTCCTCCTCCCAGAACAGCTCGTTGCCCCCCGACTCACCTGATGCTCTCGAACAAACACTATCAGTAAATATGGTGGTTACAGATCCCTCAGGAGAAGATGAGCAGGATTCGGAGCCATTTGAGAATGACTCTTGGGCTCAGCAAATGGATATGCAGTGGGAATTTCGCTTCGAGCAAAGAGAACCTCCCACCAAAGACGAAGTTATCCAAATCGATATTGGGGGTGAACTTTCGCCAAAGCCGATATTTATCAGTGACAATCTTCCCCCAGCTGAAAGAAAAGAAATCATACAGCTGATAAAGGAATACATCGACGTCTTTACATGGGATTATGGGGACATGCCGGGCCTTGACCCGAAGGTGGCTACTCATAAGCTCAATATATTGACCGACTCGAAGCCTATGAAGCAGCACCAATGCCGGTTCTGCCCGGACATAATGGACGCCATTGAAGCTGAAGTCAAGAAGCTGATAGCCTGTGGTTTCATCTGGGAAGAACAACATCCCGACTGGGTCGCCAATGTTGTCCCAGTCATGAAGAAAAATGGGAAGGTACGTATCTGCATCGATTATCGAGATCTGAACGTAGCCTGCCCCAAGGATGAGTTTCCTCTTCCCATTACTGACATCATGATCGACAACACCTGCGGTTTTAAACGCATATCTTTCATAGACGGATTCTCGGGATACAATCAGATCAAGATGCATCCTAAAGACGAGAAGCACACTGCTTTCTGTACCCCGTTGGGAGTGTATTGTTATACGGTCATGTCCTTCGGATTGAAGAACGCCGGGGCTACATACCAACGGGCTATGAGTAACATATTCTATGAGCATTTACGCAAAACAGTAGAATATTACATGGACGACATAGCCGTCAAGAGCCGCCTCAAGGATGATCACATTCAAGACCTGAGGACGGTATTCGAGTTAATGCACCAATATCAACTCAAGATGAACCCTACGAAGTCCTTTCTGGGTGTATCTAGTGGCAAATTTCTGGGGTTTGTCATTACCGCTAAAGGCATCCAGGTGGACCCTGACAAAGTCCAGGCAATCGTGGAAATACGACCGCCCCGTAATCTGAGGGAACTCCGGGGATTTCAAGGCCGTCTGGCTTATATCCGGAGGTTCATATCTAACCTCTCGGGGAGATGTCAGCCCTTTTCGCATCTCATGAAGAAAGGTGTATCCTTCGTATGGGACGAAACCTATCAGCAAGCATTCGGGGATATCAAATGCTACCTCACCAGTCCGCCAGTTCTGGTGCCTCCCATCATGGAAAGACCATTCTTGCTGTACGTCCGAGCAATGGATCATTCGCTAGGAGCTCTTCTCACACAGAAGAACGATGTAGGGCATGAACAGGCTATCTACTACCTCAGCAGGATGATGGTCGGAGCCGAACACCGGTACAACCCAGTGGAGAAAGAATGCTTGGCTCTGATGTTCGCTATCCAAAAGACGCGACACTACATCACCGGCCAGACTATCCACATCATCTCCAGGATCAACCCTCTTCGAGTACTGATGAGCCAGCCGAGCGTTCTTAATTCCCGACTCGCAACTTGGGCGATGCTGTTAACACCATATGACATGGTATACGTACCGCAGAAGTCCATCAAAGGCCAAGGTCGACTTTCTAGCTGCTCATCCGATCCCGGAGGCCTCCAAATTATACGAAGACATTCCCGACGAAGTTGCAGAATGTAATTCCGCAATGGAAGGTGACGCATGGCAACTGTTCTTCGACGGCGCCTCCAGGACTGGTCTCCAGGGAAACGTGGTTTCAGGGGTAGGAATCGTCCTAGTCACTCCTGATAAACTCGTCATCTACCGGGCATATTCTCTTAACAAACCATGCTCCAACAATGTGGCGGAATACAACGCCCTGTTAATTGGACTCCAAGTCGCTAAAGAGCTAGGGGTCGAGTCCCTGGAAGCTTTCGGTGATTCTCTGCTTATCGTCAATCAAGTCAGAGGAATATATGAAGTCCGAAATCCAGACCTCATCCCCTATCACCAAGCGACGGTTGAGATAGCCATGACATTCAAAGGATTCTTCCTAGAGCATGTGCCTCGATCCCAGGATCTGGAAGCTGATGCCCTAGCCAGTCTAGCGGCGGATTTAGCCACTCCTATAAGAAGGCAGAATTCGGTAATCCTTCTTAACAGAGATTTATTCTGCGTGAAGAACAATCTTCACATAGAACGCAGCTACGCTGTGAACACAGATCCCCCTGAAAGAGACTGGAGGAGTCCCTTCATAGATTTCGTCGTATACGGAATCTTGCCAGAGGACCCCAGAGAAGCAGTATCCGTCAAGAGACGATCGTTACACTTCTACTTCGATGCATCTTCACAATGCCTATATCGTCGGACTTACGACGGACTGCTATTAAGATGTCTCTCAGACGACGAAGCACAGCAGATTATCCGGGAAGCTCACGACGGCGTATGCGGAGCGCATCAGCCCGGTCCTAAGCTACAGGATCGTATCAGGAGAATGGGCTATTACTGGCCCACTATGATCACAGACGCAATCAGCTATGCAAGACAATGTAGAGCCTGTCAGGTCCATGCAGACTTCATACATCAACCGTCTGAATATCTATATCCTACGATTGCATCCTGGCCTTTCGAGGCATGGGGTATGGACATCGTTGGTCCTATTCACCCGTCTTCTTCCAGAGGTCACCGGTTCATACTAGCCATCATGAATTATTTCTCCAAATGGGCGGAGACGATCCCTCTTGCTGAGGTAAAAGCGTCTGACGTAATCAGCTTCATCAAACACCACGTCATTTATCGCTTTGGGATTCCCCGAAGGATAATCCATGACAATGGGCCTCAGTTCATCAGCCAAGCGTTTCATCGATTTTGCGATAAAAATCGAATACGTAATATTGCCTCTACGGCATATTATCCAGCTGATAATGGTTTGGCGGAAGCTTTCAATAAAACCATTATCAAACTCCTGAAGAAGTTCGTCTCTTCGAACAAAAGAGACTGGAACGAGAAGCTGGGCGAATGTCTCTGGGCATACCGCACAACGGTACGGACACCGACAGGTTGTACCCCCTTTTCACTGGTCTACGGGAGCGAAGCAGTTCTTCCCATCGAAATCCAGATCCCGTCGCTCAGGATAGCCGTAACTAATGAGCTGACCCAAGAAAAGAATGACCTGTTAAGGCTTCAAGAGCTGGAAGGATTAGACGAGAAATGCCTCCAAGCTCAACAGCGTATCGCGTTCTACCAAGCACGCATTTCTAGAGCTTTCAATCATAAAGTAAAGGAAAGAGTGTTCAAGATCGGCGAGCTAGTCTTAGCCGTAAGAAGGCCGATGATTCTCACTCACAGGAGTAAAAGGAAATTTCAGCCCAAGTGGGAAGGCCCTTATGTGATCGAGACAACATTCTCGAATGGCGCTTACAGGTTAGCCCAGCCTAATGGAGACCTATTAATGGCTCCTATCAACGGTAAATTCCTGAAGAGGTACTATGCTTAACCTCCTCTACACCAGGGTAGAATACGGCGGAAATCCCAATTCTGACAAAACTACTTCCATAACGAAGCTAGTTAGGTCATATTCTATCATGTCCGTACGACCTCTGAATAGATATGTCCTGCTAGAAGTTTATCGAGAGTTTATCACGTCCATACTACCTCTGATATCACTCTCACCTAAACCTGTCATTTACATTCCGAAATGATGGGTCCACAAAGTCAGAAAAGATGCATTTTATTTCCAAAAAGAGCAGAATTACATTGGGGAAGCTAAGAGCAAGGAAGGGTACATCATTTGGGGGGAGTAGTCAGATCGCGAATCAACTTCGCCAGTGCAGCTACCTTCTCGCCACTGGAAACCAAGGCATCAGCGCGGGCCCATTCCAGCCGTGCCTCAGGATTGTTCGTAAAGGCCAGCCCGGCCCTTGCCCGAAGAGAGCCAGCTCGGACAGCTTCTACACGATCTAATTCCCGTCGAGCAGTGCTCAGCCGACCGGACGCTACGCCTAGACCTGCCAGCGACTGAGAAGCCCACTCCTCTGCCCGAGCGAGTTTCTCCTTCAACTTGCTGACCCTCGTTGCGTTCCCTTCGTGCTCGGATTGGCACCGCATCTCAACAGCAAGAGCCTCCTCCACGACGACTTTTCTTTTATCCTTCTCCAGCTCATGCACCTTGATGGAACTATCTAAGCTCTCCAGCTGTTTGGTAAGCCGCGCAGTCATGGAGTCGTATCTGGCCTGGACTTCAGCTTCAAAACTGCCCCGAGTCAGCTGCAAGTATTCGTTAATGGGTTGCTCCAACCCATTAACCATCGCCTCCAGGGCGTCAGCTACACCAGAATTGCCAAACGCTCTGACGGCCCCAATCGAAAACTGGGAAGCCTTCTTCAGGCTCTCAAAATCCAGATTCTTCGCCAACACCATTGTTATCAGCGTGTTCAAATTGGCATAGAAGGTGCCGGTATACAGCTCAGTCAGCACAACCAGATCTGGTTGGACGCCATGAGTGGCCACGATATTGGCGAGTTCCCCTCCAAGGACGATTGCAGACGAGGTGGCCACAGCCGCCGCCTCGACAGGGGGTGCGACCGAAGAAGGTACGGCAACGACGGTCGAAGTCATCGCCATACTCACAAGAGGCGAGATCACGACGACGGGTTCGTCCTCCTCTTGAGGTGACGAAACTACTCCGGGCGTACTGGCCCCCGAAGCCACTTCCTCATCGAAGTCGAACGCCTCCGTATCATCGTCAGAAGCCCGAGCGGAGCCAGAATGCGCTTCAACGCTATACTCCCCGTGGGCGCCATCCCCTGAGAAGAGGACAAGAAAGTTGACATCAATATGATAGTAATCTTTCTAAGAGGAGACATGAAGATGACCTTTACCCGTAGCCAACGGTATATATGCCGCGTCTGCAGCCGATGTAGCTATATCGCGCCTTAATGATGCAATACGAACTGTCATACCTGGAGAAGGAGGTGGGCCAACCGACATCGCCTGGAGCTCCACCAAGCCTCCGCCGAGACGAGCTCGAGGTTCGTCAGCTGGAACCTCGCTGGTCATGCTCACGGGCGCAGCAGGAGTTTCCTCCGTTGCTGGCCTAGAGGAAGATTCTCCCATTTGTCTCGGCCACGCGGACGATTTCATTCCACTACCAGAGGCAGTGGCAGCAGTGGCAGCAATTGCAGCCTCAAGAAGGAGTTCTCCGACACCGCCCGCCGAAACTGAGGGTCCCTCTCCGAGAGGCCGGGAGTCTCCAATCAAAGAGGCATCCCCAACAGGAGAGGCAGCAAGTTCCTCTCTAGGAGCCTCTATGCCAGGAATCCGGAGAGGGCGGCCAGCCATCTTCTTCTTCCTCTTGCGAGGGGAAGTTTGCTTCGAGACAGAAGCCCTTCGCTTCCCTGAGATCGCCAGTGCCCCCGCAGGCGGAGGCACTTCGTACCTCGGTACCGACACCAGAGGCTCATCCGGAATGACGAACTCCTCACCCTCGTCAGATGAAACCGAGGGGACTTCGATTCTTCCCCCAGGCTTAGAAGAAGGCACCCTGAAGCTTCCACGCATGTCAAAATCGCGATGGAGGGTGTTGATCGCCACGTAGAACTGAGCATACGAATGAAGGATGCACAGCTCCGTGGAAAGGGTGGCGACCGGCACAATGAAGATTGCTCCCGTGCAACCCGTGATGAAGTACCGCCATCCACTGGCTCCATCAATGAGTCCGCCCCTGGACCTGAAGCTGTTAATGGCATTGCCTACGTGTAGCTGATCGTACCCAAACTGCCTGACGAACCGACTGGGCAAGTAAGGCTCAAAGAAGCAATGATCTTCGCTTCTGTACAGCAAGTGGGAAGGTCTGATGCAGACCAACCAATTAAAGGCCTCCGGAGAAAGATTGGTCTTTTCTCCGCCTAAATCCTCGAGCCTGATCCCCGACTGATTACGATGTACAGAAGGGACAGTGCAGAAGAGCTTCCAACAATGGCCAAGGCCCAGCGTCAGCCGACAGTCCACGACTGTGTTCACGTTCCAGAGGGAGCCCTTGTAGTTCAGCAAGAAACTACCCCCCGCACTGCTACTAGGACCTGAAGACATCACCCGGGGGTTGTGGAGAATTAACCATCCCATCAAATACAGGTATGGTAGTTCCACCCGGGGAAAACTCTCACACCGAGCTTCGTCGACGAGCAGTCCGCCAGCCATGGCTCTCAGGCCAGCCTGTATACGGCACACCATGGCAGGAAGCAAGCCCAGCCTTGCCCCGAACACCAGACGGACGATGGTCCATAAGATGTTCCGATGAATGCGGTCCGCGGACGCGGTGCCAGGCACCACTACTCGACGCAGCCATAGGGAGAGAAAGCCAGCCAGCTTGGCTTCCTCAGACAAAGGCCTGTGGTAGCGCCTCAGTTAGCTATAGGCCTTAGTGCCTTCAGGGTACTTTCCTACCCCGTCGGCGAGGAAATGATCTGGAGCTTTAGCCTCCTTCATAAGATCCACAACGACCTCAGCACTAAGCACGCCTAAGCAGTTCACGGGCTCGTGCTTGTCCCCTGAAACCTTTACCGACTTGACGGCCCTAGCCCGGTGGAAGAAGAGGTAGGACATCCACTTAGTGGTGTGAGCCAAGTCAGAGGGCTCATTATAAAAAGCAGTGCACGCGAGGTAGTGGCACATCAGCTCCTGATACACCTCCACCACCCGAGGATCCGAGTCCTCCAGCTCCCGGTTGGTAGGAACATACTCTTCATACGGGGTATCCCCCATCGGCAGTCTCGAGATCGCTGCCATTTCGTGGAGGGCCAACCCTAACTCCCCCAGTGGAGTGGCGAAGGTCCCGGTGAGCGAAATGTATCGCTCCATCAGCGCCAGAAAGAGGTTAGGGTTGGGAGGCAACCCAACACTCGTCACGCTCACGACGGCATACAGTCCGATGACTTCCAGCTCTCTCCAAAAATGTTTCAAAGCCCAGTCAACTAGGCAGGACCATCGGAGATTTGTTGGGGTAATCCACCCGTTGCATCGAGGATTCTTCTTGGGGTACACCCCCCCTCGCACCATGAAGTCATTACAGAAAGTCGGCAATTGCACCGGCTGGATCATTGAACTGTCTTCACTTGGGACGCTGCCCGGGCACAGTCCCCTGAACAATGTCACAACGCCAGTGGGGCGGCTGACAAACGACCCCCGGTCGGCTCCTTTCAGATGAAAGATCTTCCCCGGTTTCCCGTGAAGATCAGGAGTCAGCATCCACGACATCCTCTTGCGATGTGTGGCATGGAAGAAAGCCGAGATGGGATAATCTCTCGGCATCGTGGGCAAATACAAGACCACGTTCTCGGCAGGGAAAACTCAGGGTTCTCTCTTGGGCTTCGTTTGGGACTGCTTGTCTATCATGTCCCCAAAGAGGAAGGCCGACTTGATGTACTGCTCCCCATCTACGTACGTTAGGGGCTCCCCGTTGATCATGCTCAGCAGCATTCGCTCGTCCTGAGCCGATATCAAGATCCTCCTCCCTTCGGGATACTGGGGTCCGGAGATAGGAAATGTCACATGCGACAGATCCTCCAAGTAGTTTGAGTGTAGCTTCCCAGCAGCGGATCCCATCACCTCGGCCAGCGAAGACTCCTGCAAGTCGACTGCAAAAATTCAAGGAAAACACGTCATTACGAACCTTGCAACATAAGGGCCAAGAAGCGACAGTCGGTGCTTTACGCCAAGACTGTACAAAATTTGGTCCTCCTACGCCAGGAGTCATATCCCGAAAGCGTAATTGGCGGTATACCGTCCGTGCTTTACGCCAGACTGCCAAAAATCTAGTTATTACGCTGGAGGTCCCATCCAAAGCGTAAAATTAAAATTTTATAGTATACACCAAAGTCTTCGGCAGCCAGAGCTTTTACGCTCATAACTACGAAGACATGGAGTTTTTACGCTGACACATTAGAAATGTGGGCGTAAAAGATGAAAACGTCTCCGTGCGTCATCTTCCTCAAAGAGGCTATTAGCACAGAAGACGACCTGGCGCGGTCACGTTCAACGTGTGCGAAGGATTTTTCATAGTTCTTTGTCATTCCCAAATGGCTATACCTCTAAGGCCGGGTGCGCTACTCGTCGGCAGAATGCTTCGCTCAAAGGGAAGTTCGCCTCTCCCAACCGAAGACTCCCTCGTCGGGGCAGAAGGACGAGAAGAAGAGCCTATGCTCTTTTCCTTGGTGGAGAGGGTTTGTTTCGGCGCCATTTATGGAAAGCTTGGAGTGCTCGGAGAAAGAACGAGGGGAAAAAACTTAAAATCAAAAGCTCTCTCTCACAGAAGACGGATAAAAAGTTTCTCTCTCCAAAGCTCGGGATATATATAGAGTTCGGATCGACTCCTCGAATCCTCAGGCGGCTCCTCGAAACCCCCAACCAAATCTCACAAATTAATATTTGGTTATGATTGGGTGCTACGTCAGCCCACTACTCTCGAAAGACGGACAGTCAGCAGATTCGAAGAGTTTTTCGCGCAAAAGCAGGTCAGCGGTTCCTATTGTAAGGGGCTTTTCTACGCTCGACAGCAACAGATCTACGGTTTTACGCTCGCAAGCTACAAGTCTATGGTTTTATGCCTAGATACCTTTGTGCTCGGTATCTTTTATGCTCGAGAGGCCACAAACCTACGACTTTTTACGCTCAGCAGGTACCAAATCAATGATCTCACGCTCGATGGCGCTTAGTTTACGCTCGGAGGCAACAGATCCGCAACCTCTATGCTCGAAAGATTTCTTTCATTCATAGGCTACAAATCTACAGTTCTACGCTAAGGAGCTTTCTACGCTCGACAGCAACAGATCTACGGTTCTATGCTCGCAAGCTATCAGTCTTTGGTTTTATGCCCGGATGCCTTTGTGCTCGGTAGCTTTTATGCTCGAGAGGCTACAAACCTACGACTTCACGCTTAGCAGCTCCAAATCGATGATCTCACGCTCGGTGGCTTTCTACGCTCAATAGGCCTACGAACTCAAGATTTTTAGCTCATCTACGCTACGGATATCTGACTTTCTGCATATCCGAACTCAAGACGGTCAATTACAGGAGTTCATACAGAAGATACTCCTTCTTGGCCTCAACATATCCCAAGTACCCGAAGCATACAAGAGTTCAAACATTGAGAAATTACTCTTCTCGGGTCAATTGGAGGTTCATCCAGACTCCAGTCTGAATATCTCGTCTATCAAGATGGCAACTCAGTTAGACAGCCATTTCTCGACCCTGTTCCAAGAGATTTTTTGGGAAGTCATTCTTGAAGACGAAGTCTGTACAAAAATTCTGTTTATCAGAAGTTCAGAGCTCTACGCGGTTCCTCAGTCCTAGCAACATGACAGTTCTAAAATATTCAAAATGCTCTACAGCGTTCTATGGACTATTCACTATGCGTAAAGGACAGGACCTAGCACTCTTTCTACAGAGTCGGCGTAAAGATTCAGACGTGTTGAAGCTACACATATTCAGACTTTACAGTAACGTATGGCAAGATGATCATATGGAGAAGTAAGACGATTTTATTAAAAGATCAAAGTCATGATTATATATGAGGCAATCTACAAGGGTTTTCTTTTCATTTTTTATGATTACATATGAGGGAAACTCCGTCTACAAAGGGCTTCCTCAGCATCGTCGTCGGAAGATCGCCCCCAGGATCTGTTCTACCGGGTTCTCGCATCGGTGCGGATCTTCCTCTTCTTCGAAGGAGATGATCAATAGCGAGAAAACGACAGAGTTGGGACTCGCATAAATTATGCAGATCCCATGCTCCGTGCGCCATGGCGGATTGGGTTGAGGTATTAAATCCAACTCAGTCCGGGGAGACGGCTATTACAGCTTGTCTTCTCTCTCATCCCAGAGAGTATAACAGGAAAAGACACCGCTTGCAAGCAGTGTGGTCTAATACGTCCCTTCCCTTCTCCTGGAGGCAACGCCATACAAAGTTGCTGATTATCCCGAGCAAGGGAGGATAAGATATCCTTCCATGATCCATCGTTGCAGTGGACACTTGCTCGAAGACGCCGTCTTTTTCGACTCCTTACACGCTGGAAGAATATGATCTCCTTCTTCCTCAAATCGACCCGGCGAACTCCGGCGATCATCTCTGCGTGGTGATGAAAATATGGGGAGAACAGGCTAACTCCCCCAGCCTTTTTATAGGCGAAAAGGGGTCACACCGGTCCCCAATAAATCCGCCATAAAGTCAGCATCGACCGTTTCAACACTCCATTCAGAAACGTTTTGAGTCACGAGGTGCGGTTCATGCTTCATTCAAAGCGTTCCAACTTCCGAGGAATTTGAAAGCTTTAAAGGGGGTCTTGTAGAAGCATAAAAAATACGCCGGATGACTATACGCGGCGTATCAGTGCAGAGCAGCGTAAGCAGAGGCCTTCAGAGCCATCAAGCGTGCAACAGAGCCCTTTTTCGCTAGAACAGAGCGTGAAACATAAAAAAGCTCAAAGGACCATCCGCGTAAGGCAGTACGTCCAAGCCACTTCAGCGTAAATAGGGTGCTTCTTCGCCTCCAGGGCGTTAAACTTATCCCCTTTTCATACGCAGCATGGAGGTGTACAAGAGATGCTTCGTATTCTCCGAAGTGAACCTGTCAGATCCTGCAATGAACCTGTTAGAGCCTGTAAAGAACCTGACGTCTGGACTTCTGGCAAAGGGATACGGCTCGACTACCCAAGCGACGGCTATAATGATGGTACTGCACTGCCACCCAGGCTATCAAATACCGCCGTCCCCTTCGCGTAAACTGCTTTTCTAAGCACGAAGGGATATGCTGCCTTGTTTTACACATGCAAAACATGAGCTGTTTACGTTCTGCAGTAGACAAATCGTCTGCTACGCCAAAAGCTGCACTCCGTACGAGGTTCGAGGCACGTCTCTTCGCCTAATGCACAGTGCGATGACAGTTTCTCGAGGCACGTCTCTGCGACTGATGCGCAGAAAGGGTTGCAGGCCGTCAAAGAACACGCCTCCATATTTAATGCACGGAATGATGGCAAATCTCGGCATTTAATGCGAGAGATTTGATTATATCTTCAAAAGCCATAATTTTGGCTAAGACGTCCACGTCAGCATTGTGGCACGGTACGCAGCGGTTTCTACGCCCATCCAGCGATTGTGCCCTTTCGGCTTCTACGCCTGCTCGGCCCCTGTGCCCCTTCGGCTTCTATGCCTGCTCGGCCCCTGTGCCCCTTCGGCTTCTACGCCTGCTCGGCCCCTGTGCCCCTTCGGCTTCTACGCCTGTTCGGCCCCTGTGCCCCCTCGGCTTCTATGCCTGTTCGGCCTCTACGACCACTCGGCTTCTATGCCTGTTTGGCCTCTACAACCACTCGGCTTCTACGCCTGTTCGGCTTCTATGCCGGTTTGATAACTATTTGGCTTCTATGCCAACCTCTTCTACACGATGGATACCTACCTACGTGGCTTTTATGCCATGATCTTCGTAGCAATAGTACGCGTTGTGTCCCTTAGTTGGACCCGCATCACACGCTCATTCAAAAGATCATCTATACGCAGGTATTGGTTACTTTAACCGTTGTGTAAAAGGGTGCTGTACTTTCTACTCCTCGGTTATTACACCGACGGAGTGGTCACTGTCACTAAAACTCTATAAATAGAGACCTCTATCAATGAGGAACAAGGTCGAGAAAATTGGTCAAGAAAGCCAATATCAGATCCGAGGTCAAAAAACTGAAAACTTGAAGATCGAACCAGGTCAACGAGAATCGGAAGATCGAACCAGGTCAACGAGAATCGGAAGATCAAACCCGAGAGAGAGAGAGAGAGAGAGAGAGAGAGAGAATCCGGGGCTCAGGCGAAGAGTAGGGATCGACGACTTTGGCATCGTACATCTACCCTCTCCTGCAACCTTCGAAGCTGCTTCCTGTCTTCTACGGCACTTCTTCAACATCGTGTGGTCCAAGGGCTAAAGTGATCGACTGCAGATCAGACACCTATAGCAATATCTACCCAGATTAAATAAATTGTACTCCCATATCCTCGTATAAGATCAAATTGTACAAGTTTGTTTGTAAACAAAAGAAGGCGGGTTCTGTGTAAACCCCATATTGAATACATCTTCATTCTTTCATTTTCACCACAAACAGCCGGGTAAGGCTGGTTGATTCCCAATTTCTTGAGCTGATCTTTGTGCTTCAAGGCATCAAATTGGGCTTTTAACTCCTATACTGCCTGCATCAGATTTTCAGCCGGTAGCAGGACCACGGAGTGGTAAGGAATCGATTGCATCGTGACTCCAACGGGAGGTAATACATTCTCCGAGTGAGGAAGCGGAGGAACTACTGACTCCTGATCTAGAGCAGGCTCTTGGATCGCGTTGGATGGTGGTAAGTCCACCCCCACACGTATCTGAGTTGGAGGGACCGATGCTTGAGCTATAGCAGCTGTGTGTTGAGTCAGCATCATCTGGTGCATGTTCTCTATCATGGATTGTATCTCTTTCAGAGATGTTTCCAGTACAGTAATGTGTTGCTCAGCGCTCCCCGACGGGGAAGCTTCCTCGCGTTCATCTCCAATGGCATAAACTCCCATCTCCCTGGGTGTCATTGAAGGATTAGTATAGGTCTCTGTAGAAGCTAACTCTATACTTTCAGCATCTGATTCGGGAGACTGGCGACCCCCAGCATCAGAATCAAAAGAGTACGAAGCCGATTGTCATGACCTCGAACGGGTATTTCGGAACACCCCAGCTTCAGTGTTCCTAAGGAGCTTGTTGAATCTCCTTCGGTTCGGAGTTCTAGAGGGATGACGTCTTGAGTTCGATCTTCCTCTAGGTTTGTGTGAAGCCATGTTCACTGATGCATGTGTGGGCTCTTCTTCCTAGAAAGATAGAGAGTAGCTCAACCGGTCAAAAATTGACCGTTTTGCTTCAGAACAGCAATAATTAACTACAATCCTATGACTATTACAATAGTGCTCGCTAGGAGGCGTAATAGACATGTTGGAAGATCCCTTATCCTTGTGTTTCTGGATCAGATACTCATGCAGGTCAGGAGGAGTTACAGAAGAAGAAGATGGCTTGTTCCTTCTGTTCACCTCAGTGGGCATGCGGATATTGGAAACCATAGTTTTTTCTGTGCCACCCGTATACAACAGGTTGGCCATCTGGGTAGTAGATAATCCCCGAGGAGCGTGTCTTTCCGTAAACTGAGCCTTCTTTACGCTAAGGGGTTTCACCTGGCGTAATTTGGAGCTCTGCTCAGGTTGGCGTAAAGCTGAGGAGGTCCTCAGTCGGCCATCAGCCTCTCGCGTAATCCGAAGGGCGGGCAGATTCTTCTCTTGCTGGCGTAAAGGCCGAGAAGTTGAGCAGTCCGCCACTTGCTTTTCCTTGCATAGATTGCAGGGATCATCTGCTTTTTCGTGGAGGGCAGATGCATTTTTGCGCACGGAGCGCGTTTGGAATTTCTGATTTGGCGCTAAGGCATTGTCAAGAATTTTGTCTGCCACGTCATCGACGGGAGACTGGATTTACGCGCAGAGCGCGGAATAGACTTCTGGACTAGCGTTGAGGCATTGTCAGAAGTTTTGTCTACCACGTCACGGACGGGAGATAGAGTTTTACGCGCAGAGTGCGAAGTAGACTTCTGGACTAGCGCTGAGGCATCGTCAGAAGTTTTGTCTACCACGTCACGGATGGGAGACAGAGTTTTACGCGCAGAGCGCGAAGGTTGTGCAGCTACAACCTTGCTGGTCGGAGAGATCGAAGAGTCGGCAGGAATGGTAGGGGATGTCTTGGACATCCAGACCTTACGCAGCTTCCTGTTGTCTTGGACAGAGAGAGAGTGAGAGCTACCCCCTGTTCGAAGCATATCTTCGTAGGTAGACTGGTCGAACTGGACGACCAGGGTCTTCTTCACGGATCCCACAGATACCGTATCGTGTTGAGCAATTGCTTTCTCCTCGAAGAAGAAAGAGCTCCCCAGCAGAGTCGCCATCTTGTGTTTGATAATAAACGAAAGAAATAAGATGAGGTTTATACGAAACCCGCTCTTAGGTTTACAAACAAAAAGTACAATTAATCATATACGAGGATGTCAAGTACAATTTTTAATCTGGGTAAATATTGTTATAGGAGTCTGATCTGCAGTCGATCACTTTTTTCCTTGGACCACACGATGATGAAGAAGTGTCGTAGAAGACAGAAAGCAGCTTCGAAGGTTGCAAAAGAGAGTGGATGCTCGATGCCAAAGTCGTCGATCACTACTCTTTGCCTGAGCTATGGATTCTTCTCCCTCAAGGACTCTTTGACTCTTAGTTCCTTGACCTTCAGTTTTTCAACCTCGGTTCTGACCCTCTCCTTTTCTACCCTGGACCTCTGTCAATAGAGGTCTCTATTTATAGGGTTTTAGTGACAGTGACCACCCAGTCGGTGTAGAAGCCGGGTAGTGGAAAGTATGGCACTTTTTACACGACGGTAACAATAACCGTTACCCACGTATAAATGATCTTCTGAATGAGCGTGTGACGCGTATCCCATTAAGAGATAACGCGTATAACTGCTGCGAAGATCATGGCATAAAAGCCACGTAGGTAGTTATCCCTCGCGTAGAAAAGGTTGGCGTAGAAGCCAATGACTGTCACCATGGCGTAGAAGCCAAAGAGTTATCAAACCGGCGTAGAGGCCAGGTAGGCGTAGAAGCCGAGCAGGCATAGAAGTCGAGTAGGCATAGAAGCCGAGTGGGCGTAGAAGCCGAGCAGGCATAAAAGCCGAGTGGATATAGAAGATAGCTGATCCTCCTTCCTTGACTGAGGCTTGAGCGAATTCTGGACCGAATAGCTTTAATACGCACTAGTGCAAATGTAGCCTGAGTTGGCGTAACGTGCAAAAGTGATGATGTGGACATTTTAGCCAAAATTACGGCTTTTGGGATATAATCAAATCTCTTGCATTAAATGCAGAGATCTGCCCCCATCCTGCACATTAAATGCAGAGACGTGCCTTGAAGATCTGCCATTATTCTACGCATTAAATGCAGAGATGTGTCTCAAAGATCTGCCATTATTCTGCGTATTAAATGCAGAGACGTGTTCGAAGATCTGCCACCATTCTGCGCATTAAATGCAGAGACGTGCCTCGAGCCCTGTACAAAGAGCATCTTTTGACGTGACAGCCTGTTTGTCTTCTGTGGAGCGTAAACAGCTCACATCTGCATGTGTAAAACTAGGCAGCGTATTCCCTTGTATGCGTAAAAGCAGTTTACGCCAAGAGAATGTCACTAAACGACAGTCTGGGTCGCTGTGCCGCGCCATCATTATAGCCGTCGTCTGGGTAGTCGTGCAGTACTCTTTGTAAGGAGTCAGACGTCAGGTTCACTGCATGATTTGACAGGTTCATTTCGAGGAATACGAAGCGTTCCTCGTATACTTCAATACTTTATTAAAAGTGGATGAGTTTTACGCCATAAAGGCGATATAGCACCCTTTTTACGCTGAAGCAGCCTGGACATACTGCATTACGCGGATAGTCCTGGAGCTTATATTCTACATTGTACTTAGCGAAAAAGTTCTATTGTACGTCGATGGCTCCGAAGTCATATTTTACGCTGCCCAGCACTAAGATGCTGCGTATAGCTTTTCAGCGTATTTTTTATGCTTCTATAATGGTCAATCAATTTTAACCTAAGTGCATGTTGTCCCCAAGAATGTCCACTGGAATGTAGTGCAAGGCTTCCAGACTGATTCCCCATATAGAGTAGAATAGGAAATATAAATGGGGTGTGTATACATGGAACTAGGTGTATTAACTTGGGCAAGGATTATAGGATTAAATAAAATATCTGAAGATGTTTTGTGTACTGGTTAATATGGTGAATAAAGATTTGTAGTATGTACAAGAATGCGATGATAAGGAGTTGATAGTGGTATTATCATATGTGTAAAAGGAAGAGTAGAGGTTGCTACAATAAGTTGTGTACTCAAGGAGGGAGGAACTTATGAAACTACTAGTATTTCGGGATCGACTATGGCAGATATCCTTGAAGAAATTTTATTTCCTTCTCTGGATCTGACCAATACCTTTAATATTCTATTAAATTTTTGATTGAGATGGTGGATTGTACCTTCTAGTTCAAGAACCCTTCCACAGACCTTCGGGATCAAATGATTTTCTTGTGAACCATCTCTAGAGCAATGGCTGCTCGACTCACGCTCTCCAGAAGCTTCGTAGAGAGGCTCCAAAGGCTTTGATACCAAATTGATAAATCCTCAAACTGATTGGCCATGAATCAGAGGGTATTGAGTATAATTTAACATAACTAACAGTAATTTGAGTAGAAATTAGACTGAAATTGAGTATTTAGGGAAGAACTAGGGTTTGTTATACATATATGAAAAGGTGGGAAATACAATTAAAAGGAAAATTCAACAAAATTGAAGAGAAAAAAATTATAATGCTTTCTCTTATGCTTTCTGTTATGTTACTACTCAATTTATATAGTTTTAAACCCAATATCAGTATTGATACTCTCTCTGATACCAATCTAGCTGACCTGGCATTCCTGTCCAATAAAGTTAATTGACCTGGGCTCTACGTTAGAGTCCAGGTTATCTGCTGGGCTGGTCAAGGATTGGCTAATATCTAACTAACAAGGCTAACATACCAGTGTACCATATCATTGGTCAATATTTATTAAAGAAATCATTCTTGATTTAATGCATATGAATGTGTTGATCTTATGGGATATACAGACGCATGTTATCTGTTCTTCCATAAGGGGATATCAAAAATAAGATATGTTTTCTAAACAGTGTTGCAGGTATTTCAGAGATCATTAAAGCAAATCACTGCGGCAACCTCGATCATTCATCCTTGCACTTAATAAATAAAATAAAGAATGTGCATGACTATGATTTCAATAGTTAAACATATCAGGAAGAGTTGCGAGATTTTACATATCACAAATAAAGCCTACAAACTCTTCATAAGGATATTAGTATAATGCATATAAATGTATAGGCAAATAAAGTATTGGGGATGAGATATAATATTCAAATATATTAGGAGGTTGAATTTTTATTTAAATTGATATAAGAACTAAAATATAATATTTTTTTGAGGGAGAGCATCTTGTAGATGCAAGCATCATGAAGATGTTAGTGGAGACATCTTGAAGCATGTCTTTGCGTATTGTACTCTTTTCCTTCGATATGGTTTTTTTACTAGATTTTTTATTCAAAAGGTTTTGAACAGGCAGTGCAAGTCGCACACAATTGAATTTCTGAAGAATCATATTCTAGAAGAATATTATTGTACTATTTTATTTTACTATGGATTTTTTCAAAAGATGGATTTTTCCATTTTTTTTTTTAATGAGGCAATAATTAAAGTGTTGTGATTTAGGATATTATCCAGGGGGTATTGTGATTTAGGATAAACCCAAATATAGATGCCCTTATCCCTATCTACAACCACCTCTATCTTATTCCCTCTCAATATATATTATTAATGAGTCCCAAAGTATTCTATTCTGCTACAATATTTTGTTTCTCTCCCATTTCCATAACAAACTTCTCTTATCAAAAGTTTTTTGTCATTGCATTTGATACATTTCACATTACCTACGCATCCACTTGTCATTTCTCTACTCTTAGCAAACCAATAAACATCTCCCCCTTCTCTCTTTCTAACCTAATATTTCAGTCAGGGCTGACCCTGGCCCAGGGCGACTGCCTAGGGCCCACGGATTAGGAGGACCCCTAAAAATCAGTTTATATATATATATATATATATATATATATATATATATATATATATATATACCGCGGGAGTCCCACCGCTCCCAATTGTTAGATTGCGGGGGGCCCACGCATGGCCCCCTCGCATGGCCCCCATGCGGGCCCCCCGATCCAATGGTGCAGGGGGGAGCTTCGACGGGGCTCCGGAGGTAGGTCTTTTGATCCGCTCCAATATATATATATATATATATATATATATATATATATATATATATATATATATATATATATATATAATCTTATATCTAAAATAGAACTACTATGTACCATGGGCCTCTCTTAAAGCAAAACAATTGTAGTGTAGTGGTTATTATGTTAGAGTTGCATACTAGTGGTCCTAAGATCAATTCTTAGTCACACAATTTTTTTTAATTTACTTTTTTTTTTTACATTATATATGGGATCCCATTTTGAATGTTCTCCAAGGTCCCATGAACTCAGGGTCGGCCCTTATTTCAATTAACATTAGAGTTGTTTGTTAAAAATGAGTTAGATTTATATTTATTTGAAAAGTAGGATTTGAAATGATGAAACTTCACTGCTAAACTGTAGTTATATTTCAGTTAACATGTGTTCGAAGTTTTGTGAAAATTGATAAAAGGAAAGGAGTTTAAAATAGAGATCCGTAGAATATCAAACGGATTGGAGTTTTGCTAACACCAGTTTTGATGGTGCTATGGAGTTAGAAATGAAATTCTATTTAACTCCAAAAATACTCCCCAAAGCTCCACAATTTATATTTGCAGTTTGAAGGCCTAACTCTACAAATTCCATATTTTCCAAACCCTATTTCCAAATTCACCATAATTATATACCTTTGATTTATGAGTTCTTTACTACTTTATATTCTCTCAAACTTTTCATCATTCCTAGAGTTGTGTTAGGGGTTGAGAATTTTATTTTATTTTATTTAAGACTCTCCGGTTCACCTAAGGCCTATTTTTGGGCCAGAGAGTTTGATTCACGCTCAGTTTAATTTTTTATAATACTATTTTAAAATATTGTCTATAAGAGATTGAAACATGGGTTGTTCTAATATCATGGTAAAGTTCTTACCTCCACACTACACAATAAAAAAGACTAACATAATTTGAATTTGAATTTAATTTGAATCATAATTTTAACTTCAATTTGGATATGAATCACGATATATTTTTCAAAAAAATTCATTGTAGCAAAATTAAATTATATTAAATTAATATAAATGAAATAAGTTTACTAAAATTAAAAATAAAGACAGTCAGCCAACAGAGTTGGCAAAAAATACAACAGAGCGAACACGTAGGCAAAAAAAAATAAAAAAAACTAAATGTGGACCCCACAGTCCAATTTATGCCAACAGTGTTGGTCGAAATTCGGCCAACAATATTGGCCAAAATTGGCCTATGGGGCCCGCGGTTGGGTTGGGTTGGGTTGGGTTGGGGTGGTTTGGTTTGGTTTGGTTTGGTTTGGTTGGTTTGGTTTGGTTGGTTTTGGTTTGTTTTATTTTTTTTTATTAGTTTTTTTAATTAGTTATGTTTTGGGTTTTTTTATTTAGATTTTTTCTATTTAGTTTTGTTTTGGATTTTGATTTTTTTATTTAGTTTAGTTTTGGATTTTGGTTTGATTTGTATTTGGGTTTAAAATTTGAAATTTGGTTTGGTTTGATTTTATTTGGGTTTGAAATTTGATTTGGGTCTATGGATTGATGTTGGTTCAGGAGTTGGTTTTGGTTTATGTCCACTGGCTATTGTTTCGGTTTGGTATAACGTGGAAAGGGGCAATGTTCTTCGGTTTGGTTTAACGAGGAAAAGACAAGAAAGACTACACAACAAAAATACTGAGAGACAAGAGACTTGACAAGAAAAAAAGAAGAAGAGACTTGACAAGAAAAAAGAAGAAGAAACATGAGAGAGTAAAGAAAAAAGAAGAAGAGACATGTCTCGTGGAATGAGGAAGTAAAGAAGATGAGTAATGAAATAAATAAAAAAAGTTGGTGGGAGGTGTGAGCTATAAGAAGAGAAGGAGGAAGAAGAACAGAGTGCACTAAGAAGTAATACACAACATTCCTTGTGAGCACATAGCAGCAATTCGAGCAGCCTTCATTTTCTCTCCTTTGCAAGTGGACACAGCAGTCTTTGTGAGCACACACAATCCTTATTTTTGAAGGTCTTTATTCTATTCTCCTTCATTTATACTCTCATTTGTATATGCAATAATTTTATGTTAGTTTTTATTTTTTAAATGCTAGGATACTAGTGTTTATTTAGTGAATTTAAGTTATGTAATATGCAAAACGACGAGCAGCCAAAATATGTGTTTTGACAACCATAATTGTACAGATGGACAGCCAAAATGACGGACGTATTCCTGGAGGGCCTACTATAGATTTAATAATCCAGCAACGTGCGAAACATATATCTAGTTTAATATTTTATGGGAAGGTACAATAAAATTTAATAGTGTAAATCAATATGAATGATTTTTTGTACATGTCTACTAATAACATTGTCTATGTTTTTCATATATTGCAATACGATTATACTAATAATGAATGGTGCCGAGAACATGTCTCATGGCGTCACGATAGCAGACTTGGGTATTGGAGGTTGAGCAACCACCATGTGGCACTGTTGAAAATATTCGACTTTTATTATGTTGACAAGATACATTTTATGCAACACGATAGAGACTTAATCATCAGTTTAGTTGAGCGTTGGTGGTCCGGACGAAATACCTTCCAGCTACCATTCAGAGAGATGAGTATTATTCTAGCAGATATGGCAAATATTTTAGGTTTACCTATTACGAGTGAACCTATAATATTTGATAAATCAATTTCCGCCGACACCATGATTACGAAGTACCTAGGTGTGGAGGCGCCGCATAATAAACCTAGTAAAAACTTTATGACGTTTTCGTGGCTCCGTCATAACTTTTTGCACCTAGATCGTATTGGTGATCAAGTTATCTCTGTGGATGAGGATCGGGTATGTATTATTATTTTCGCAACTTATGTTATTATTTACGTAATATATTTTTAATTTAATTTAACGCATATCATTTTTTCATCATTTTTTCAGGTCATTGCTTGCACCCGAGCCTACTTCCTAGGTTTATTAAGCGGAATGTTGTTTCCAGACTCATCAGATTTAGTTGATTTACGTTTTCTACCTTTTTTGGTAGACCTGGCCGCACCTACGCGCCACGCTTGGAGAGCGTCGGTGTTGGCATATTTATATAGTTCTATGACAGATTTTGTACAATTTGAAGACATAAATGCAACGAAGGTAAATTTAAGTGGTTGCGCGACATTAATACATGTATAAAAATATGTGCACTTATCGCATATAATTTTTTTACTTAATTCCATTTACATTAAAAATATATGCACTTATATCATATGCTCGTATTTTGTAGGTTTGGTCCTACGAGCACTTTCATATTGGTAGGCCAGTCTCCCTCATTAATACCGACATTGGTGTGTTTCTGTCAGCTTTACGGTGGACTGCGGATGCAGCAGATCCAGTACACTGTGAACATGCGGTTATCTCTTTATACCGGGTCAAATTTGATACACTGAAGTATAACGAGGTAAAATATCTGTATTATTATTTTATAAATCCATTATGGCCATTATCTTATAATTTTTTGTCATAAAATAGGTAACATACTATTCGTACCGGCTTGAGCATAATCCTACTAAAATACAAACAACAGCCTATGACCTTAGTGCCCATAGTTGTTTTATAATATTCAACGGTGAAATCATGTATCATCCAGCTGATCGCGTTATACGACAATTCTGGGTGAAACAAAAGATTTTCGATGAGCCACCATGTTTAAACCGTAGTAGAGGGAGTGCAACTAAAAGAGCAAGCAAAATGATTCCATAGTGGAATTCTAGATTGGAGACACAGCCCGCGGTACAGTCGTCTCAACTAATGGACTCTATAAATAAGGGTAAGTTATTTAAAAAGTTGAACAAAATAATATTTTTAAAATTATATAAAATCACACGTCATATTTGTTTAAATGGTGTAGCATTAGGTGATATTGCCTATAGATCTTGGTGGGATCTCCTCTTATTAGTAATCAATCCTACCGATATGAGGAGTTGTGATTCCAACATCGGGTCGTTGATGATACTAGTTATCGTGAATGATATCAACGTATAATTGAGAAGATACGTATTTTATTGATAGAAATGTTTGTCTCCATAGTTTTTTATATGAATTAATTGGATTCTACTTAATATTTCAGCTTCCAAATTTGAATATAACACGTAAAAATCATTCAGTGAGAGACTCGTTGAGCATAGCAGTAAGATCATTTTTGGATGATGTGCAAGCAATTCTGACTCCACCGAACCCTCTGTTACATATTCCACCGGATTATCCTCAAGGCTTAGTTAGCCGATGGAAAGCACGTCCGCATAGAAAGTATCCTCATGTTTGGCATATGGATAGCCCGCCTCAACAAGATGACGAGGCCCCTCAGCAGGCTGAGCAGGGCAGTTTCCAATAGGCTGAGCAGGGCACTTCCCAACAGGCAGACCAGGGCACTTCCCAGTGGGCTGGCCAGGGCACTTATCAGTACGCGGGGGAGGGGATGTCACAGGCACGTACCCCACAAATGGACCGAGAGGCGGGCGAGGGAAAGTCACAGCCTGGTGGTGACTATTGGAATTATTACATGCAGATGGCCACTTCTATTTTTGATGCACCTAGTTTGATACAGCTACTCAGTTATTTGTGACTCCAACAACGTCAGTGCAGACACAGGAGACTGATAAATTTGACCCATGGGCATCATTGCCATGGGAGAGACCCGAGGATACAATAGCAAGAAGAAATAGACTTAGTCTTAGTCCAAGGCCTCGTAGGTATTATGACAGGATGGCAAGAGGCAGAGAATAAAAATCTTGTAATGCTAGATTTTATTATAAATTTATGTATTAGAAATAAAATTACATCAATGAACTTATAACTTTTCTAAAAAAATCTATGCCAATGCATTTATTCTCTTGGTTAGTTGGTACATCTTTTTCGATTGTGTCCTAAACCATTACAGTTGCTACATCGGAGATCTCTTGATGATTGATCCTTCGTCATGATGCGATTCTTCTTTGGTCTTCCCGTTTTTCGTCGTACATCTAGTACTCCAATGTCGCATATAACCAATGTACTTTGAATATTGTAAGGGACTGAAATTGGCTCCAGATGCGGCTCATATACGCTTCTTAATGCTTCTTTGAAAAAATACCTTGATAAAAACTTTCGATGCTAATATTTTTAGAATTATAAGCATAACATACATGTACACATGGCAGACAAGTATGATACCATTTAAAATATGTATAATATTTTTCATCTAAGTTAACAACATATGTTCTGTTTGTTTCACGATCTAGTATTTCAAATAAATAACCAACTATACTCAATATTTGCATCTGGTGTCTTTTTCTTGTGATACTGGCTATAGTATTTAATATTTCGGACAATAATCACTTGCAAGATTTTCAGCTTTTTGACGATTTTTGTGCTAAAGTATTATAATTTTGGCTCGAATACTATCAAGTAGTGTTGTTATTGGTTTATCGTGTAAGTTTTTAACCCAAATATTGAAACATTCAGCAAGGTTCGACGTGTTAATATCTAATCAAGGGCAAGGAGAATAAGATGTTATCCAGTGTGATAAAACAATAGTTTCATCATCTACTCCAGCAAGCCAATTGTAAATATTGATGTTTTCAACCTTAATTGTTTCAAAGCAAATATTCGCATCTGTCTCATTATAACATCTTGCAAGGTAGTCAAATTTACGTTGAAAATAAGGCAGTCTACATACTTGTTTTAAATTTTGTTTAAAATATTTAATACAATAAAAATGAGGTGATTCTGGAAAAGTAGCACGCATGACATTTATTAATCCTTTCTGTTTATCTAATATAAAAGAAATTGTATCCTACACATTAAAACTACCTTCAAAAGATGTTTTCAAACCGTTTAAAATCCAAGTCCAAGAATCCGTGTTTTCGCTTTCAGTAACAGCATAAGCAATTGGATATAATTGATAGTTAGGATCATGAGAACACGCAATAAATAAAATATCTTAAAATTTAGAGGAAAGAAATGTAGTATCATTACTAATCACAAATAAATATATATCCCCTTAAAAAGCCATCAATGCATGCCTTGAAACAAATAAAAATTCTTTGAAACTTATTATTTTTTGTAGTCTTTATATAATATCTGCTACCTGGATTTGTCTCAATGATTGTAAAAGCATACTCTTCAAGACTACTATATGCATCAATATAACTACCATTTATTTCTGATAGAGCAATTTTTCTAGTTTTTCAAGCTTTACAATATTTAATATGCATTCGGTGTTCCCTATAGATATCATTTATAACATGCGATGGACTATACGACTGATTATCACGAATTTTATCAATAATCTTATTCTTAACCCATATAGTTGTCGCTAATGTATGATTTTTCATTGTAAGTCCCTAAACAAGAATGTACATTTTCTAGCGTACTAATGATGAATATTTCGCCGTTGCCAATGGCTTTAGCGTACACTCTCCAATTACAACTAGAAACGTTACATTTATATACAATTTCACTGGCATTGTTTCTAGTAGCCCTGTAACAAATTTTTTTTGCAATTGCTATATCACTAATAAAACTTCTAAATGCATGACGATTCATAAATTATATTCCAATGAATAAATTGTTTAAACTATCAACATTATCATCAAGTACATCATCTATATTTTCTATTAAATCATCACTATTTTCATCGTCGGTATTACCATCATCTACTCTATGTTCTTCTTAAGTAAATGAAATAACTTGGTGAGAAGAACTAGGTGCACTACTAATTCTTGGTGGTGGAGGTGGTGGAGTCACACAAATATTAATATACGGTGATTGTATATTAACTTCAAGAATAAATTTTCATGCTTCCTCACTAACTAAATTTATATAATTAGATAGATAAATATGTACCAATAAAAATTCATAGTGAATAGAAAATTTTCAATTATTAGATTACGTAAATTATCAAACAAAATATTTCGATCAATTAAAAGAACTTCAACTAAACCTCCTTCATAAGCTAACCCATTTAGACACCACCAAACGAGCATAGTATTGTTATACTTCGATCCATGGCAACAAGAAAATGGACTTCAAAGATTGTATATTGAACTGAGCTTCTCCTGTGTGGAAAGAAAGAAACTTCGTATGGAAAGAAATAAAAATTTTGATTACAATGTTTGATATGCTGATATCAAACAAATACTACGTTTATATAGGTAACTTCGAAACGATCGTTATACGGACGTTGGATATGAACGTTGAAAAAATAAGAGCCGTTGAAAGAACGGTTGTGAAATAGTCGTTGGACATAAACCAACTACTAAACCAACACAAATCCATAGACTCAGACCCAGATCCAATTTCAAACCGAAATAAAAACCAAATCATTCTCCAACCTATTATTTGTCTTTCTTCTTTACTTAGTCTTTTTTTTTCATATAAAAAAAAAACTAAACCATTAAAATAAATAGAAAATTAGATGACACAAATAAATACTAGTTTTTTTTTCTTTATTTAGTATTTTTTTTTTCTTATCAAACATTGCAATAGCCATTTTTTTTTCTTTACAATTTTCTAAAAAAACCAAACCGTTTCTTTTTTTTTCTAATTTTTTCTTTGCAATTAATTTATTTTTATTTTATTTCGTTAAAATAAATTTTCTTAAACCAAATTCCAAAACTAAACTAAATAAAAAAAACTAAATCAAAAAAATCAAAACATAACTAATAAAAAATAACTAATAAAACAAACCAAAACCAACCAAAACAACCAAACCATCACAACCCAACCGCGGGCCCCACAGGCCAATTTTTGCCAACAGTCTTTGCCGAAATTGGCCTGTGGAGTCCACATATGGGTTTTTTTTGCCTACGTGTTCGCTCTGTTGTGTTTTTTGCCAACTCTGTTGGCTGACTCTCTTTATTTTTAATTTTAGTAAAATTGTTTCGTTTGCATTAATTTAATATAATTTAATTTTGCTACAGTAAATTTTCTGTATATTTTTATTTAAAGTTTAATTCTTTCTTGATTGTTTTATTTTTTAAGATATAATAAGTCACTTTTACTTTTACTTTTACTTTATCTTTTAGTTGTTAAATTTAAATTTGAACTATTATATGTAAAGTCTATAGAATGGCGTCAAATTTGTAATTTCCATGATGAGGTTATGAATAAAAGTTGAAAGATTATTTATGGATGTAACGTCTTATCCTTGGCTTGCTTTTATATATATATATATATATATACATATATATATATATATATAATTGGTTGGATTGCGTTGCTACAGGTGGTATGTTGTCCTCTACCTGTTGTCCTCCATCCTCGTGAGGTTCTGTTGCTACCAGTAGTGTGACGTCCCTTATTTTCATATGATTCAGTAAAAATGTTATACCGAAGGACGACATTTTTCCCTATTTTATCTCAAAAGTCAATGTCAAATCTTATATTTAGACTTTATCTAATTTGATTTATAGGTAGTCAGCTAATTTATAAACAACAACAAAATCTTTATTTTAAATTTATTTGAATTATTTTATTCAATTAGTTTTCTTAATGGTAGGGGTACACGTTTGAATCATTTTTTTCCATTAAGCTCAACTAATTGTCATGTCACACTAACAAAAGTCATATCTTTCCATAAGTTTGTTTAGACATGGCTCTAGTCCTATAGATTCATTTTACTACTATTTTATTGACCATTTTTATCTTGAGTATCTATTGGCTAATGTTGCACACGTCTGAACAACCTAAAAAATTTCTTATTCTCTTTCAATGTATTATCATTCATCAATTTTGGCAGTTGGCTATACTAATTTTTCAGACATGTTATTTTTTAATCACCAAACAATCTGCTGTATGCATTAAATATTATTCGTATATCCAGCTGATTAAAGTAGCAATGTTCTAAATCTCGTGTGCGCCACAGAAATGTGCTGTCTGCACATGAAATAAATTTGGTCATTTTTCACCATTTACCCACGTGTTTTTGTATAATATGCATACTTTAAGTGTATTTATGCATTACAATTGTACTCATCATAAATTAGCATATGAGCTTAATGAGATGAAACAAAACAAGGAATGTACACCATAAACCTGTTGACGGTGTCAAGTAAATGAGAGCATGTTCTCTTTAGCAAAAGTCTAAATTTAAAACTTAGTTACAAGTTTACCAATAAGCCTGCTTAGTCTTTTAAGTCGTAAGTCACAAGCACGATTTCCCACATCTACGATTCGTTAATCTTATGACTCAAACTCAACCTCCTAATCCGCCTCCTCCTCAGAAGTATTTAGGTCCTCATCAAGTCTCTAATTGTGATGTTTCTAGCACTCCTTGGTTCAAGTGCTTCATTCGTTTCCGACACTTCCTCCACCATTCTTCTGAGTAAGTCCCGAACCCAGCCCGCACCGCCCCACCTCCACATGATCCTGCCAATTCCGTCAATCATACTCCGGCCACCTACTCCACTGACAATGTCAAAAGCAGTGTGGGGGCCACCTCGCGTCAAGGTGCTGCCTAAACGGACGCCTCGAACACAGTTTAAAACACTGCAAAGTAGGATAGAAGTATAGTAGGTGCGTATCAAATATCATAACATTTTATAACATTTTATAGAAGAATTTCGCTTACATAAAACATTCTACAGAGATCACCTAATAGAACATTCTAAAATCTTCAGTGAATTAAAAAAATCGGAGAAATGAAATGACATGTTTAGATCACCATCATCATTCATGCCTTCTCCCATCAGAATATGGTCGACTATGGAGCATAACAAAGCTCCACAGAAGATTTGACAAAATTTTATGGTCGACTGTCAATCTGACGTCAACCCTCTTTGTTGGTGCTAAATTTCTAGTAAAAGAAGCTATAAACTTGAAAGGGTCATGTCACAAAACATAAAAGACCAATTGACAGATAGGTAGACCTATCTTTCGGAAAAATACAGTTTAAAAAAAACGAACAAAAACTAATATGAAGCAGCTTTACATGATATTTACCATGGCCCAAGCAAATTGTTCACCAATCAATAATGTGATCTTAAGATAATTACATGCATTGGTTCATCAATATCTTGAGGGACTATTATTAACAGACAATAAGCCAAGTGATCCACCTCATGTCCTTATGGCTAGATCAATGGCCAAACAGGTAAATGAGCCACCAAATTATTTTCACTGTAAAGACTAGTGTTGCTATACCTCCAAGGGGGACTCACCAGCATTCTTAGAGCATCATTGGTAAGGTCCGTCCCAATTTCTAGATTCTAGATTCAGAATGTAGGAGCTCAATTTGTAGAATAGTAAGAACCATGAACCATCCTAAATTCTAATTTCTATATTCTTAGGTCCAATCTACCCAGAAGAGCTATAGGTTATACATGAGAATTTCTAGTTTCGGAATGTAGGAAATTATTTTGTAGACTAATAAGTCCCAATTTGGAGTCCAATTCTAGATTTACATTATTTTTTTTCCACATTAATTTTTTACCACACAATCTTTGGGACCAAAGCTCATTTTATTATTCTCTACTATTCTCGTACAAACCCAACCCATTCTACATTTATCTTTTTTTTTTTTTAAATATTGGACCTCAAGATAAAATTTTGAGCACCATCTACTAATTAATGATGCTCTTATAATGTTTTCTCACTACTTGATCTAGAATCACCTGGGTTAGGAAACTGAGTTCTGATAAAGAACTTGGTTAATCTTGGAAAGTATGACCTGTTAGGATGCCCTCTCAGAAAGTCAATTAAGCAATGAAACCAATCCCAGTCTACACTATACTGAAAAAGCTTGCAACTATATGGACTGAACTCCTCACTCCAGCTCGGTCCTCTGATGCCATCTCCTATGGAGATTTCTCTCTCCCCTATTTCTATGTTAGAAATTTTTGTTAGAAAAAACATCTCCCAATGATAATTTCTATTTCAGTTTCTATCCTAGGTGGCATTGATGTAGTATGAAAATTTTCTATGAGGATTTCTACATCTAAAAACTCTCATAGAAAATTTTCATCTCTTATGACAATTATTATTGGACCCCACACTATTAAATTGATCCTTTCATTTTGTGACACAGAGAATAGAATTGGAGAACATTAGAGAGTTTTTTTTTTTTTTTTTTGTTATTTCTATGTAGAAACTCTACCCACTAGAATAGAAATTTACTAAAAGTACAATGTCAAGTAGGATAGAAACTCAATTTAGAAATCCCCTAATTTTTAAAATTAAGTTTTTACCCTACTTGATACTTTAAGGAAACTTGTAGCTGTGATCCAAAACTGTTGACCGTCAGCACAGACAGATAGCCTTAGTTGCAAAGACACGAGAGCGACACTGTGACTATGATATAAAGCACAAGTATATACAGCACTAATTTAGACATGTCTTGGTACTTTGGAGGTAGCAACACAACAATGGTACAAGGAGACAACATAGAAATTGCCAGACATACTGACATAGTGCGCTACAGGGGTAAACTCAGGTTGATATTCTATCGGAAATTTTCAATCAAAATATTAAAGTTTAGAGAGATTGTGTAGGAAGAAAATAGTTTAAGGTATTTGCGGTAAGAGAATTTAAACGTCCTTAGTATTTGCGGTGAGAGAATTTAAATGTCCTTAGTAAAGACGTATTGTATTAGTTAAACACTGAATTAATAGAGAACAAGAGAGAATATGTCCTTAACAAGGATGTATAATGTGATAAAAAAAATCTTTGACATTTATTCTTATTTTTTTAGGTTTTGTTTTGGGTAAAAAAGAAAAGAAAAGAAATGTCCTTGCTATTAGCGTGTCTTGACTCACAAACGTCCTTAGTAAGAACATTTTTTTTATTTGTAACACAAAAAATGTTCTTAGTAAGGACGTTTTCTTCACATGATACTGTGAAAATGTCCTTAGTAGGAGTATTTTTATTTTATTTTTTCTGAAAATAAAATAAAAAAGGTTCTTAGTAATGACGTTTTAATAGCAACATGTGAAGAAAATGCTCTTAACAAGGACGTTTTTCTAAAATTCGGTTGACAATACATTCTTATTAACGACGTTTTTTTTCTTTCAATTAGAGCATTTTCTTGACCACCAGGAATTTACTTTATTTTAATTTTTTTTTTTTGGCTTTTAATCTATGTTTAATTGGATTTTAGTGAGTTTTAGGTGAACTAAAATGTGAAATCAGCAATTCAATTATGGACGTATGGTTTCTTTAGTTAAAATTTTGTGAAATTTTTTTCTCCTCGTTCAATTTACTATAACTCTATTTCACTCCGAAAATTTCTGATATTATGGTAGGATTCTAAAAAAAAGGCATACAGGAGACCTGTTACCAAGAATACCTAACAAAACAATGGCATGGTCACGATAGACAGGGTTCATGGTAAGAAAGTGAGGGCTTCTTGGTAGGATTACATACATGCAAATGCCTAAATATCGCAAAACCTATGGAAAAGTTTGCATGGAATTTGGTCCAGAAATACACCTTCCCAAGAAAGAAAAATATTTCTCATCTTTTCTCTACAAATTTGTGTTAGAACTTGGGCCACAGCCTAGAGTTAGGGAACGAGATCAGCTGGGATAGAATTGAGACAGGGTTAGCAGGACAGCAGATTTGAGCTCGTGAGTTAGGTTACTTTAAGAAAAAGTTGCATAGGATGAACAAGGAAGCAGCAATATGTTCCAAGCAACCAGACGGCACAAAACTTCATCAAGATAAATCCCGAATGATTCTTTCAGTCCAAATTCTTTATATGCTAAAAGAATTAAGTAAGAGATGCTTACAAATGAATCACCAAAATTGGTATTGGTATTTTCCAGAGTCAATGGTCAATCTCGATCTATTTCTCATTCCTGCTGGTGGTCTTATGAGCTTTTGGATGGCAAATCTCATCTTCTTCAGCTATTCATTCATGAACGCACAGAATTAAAAGAAGAAAAAAAAAAATTGAAACTGATGTACAAACAAACAAACAACATACCTATGCTGCTGCTAAGTAAACGTGTGAACTCACCGGATTTTCTTTCGGGACTTGAATGAATACCCACCGGGCGGCGACGGTGAGAACTCCATTGGTAGGTGAGGAGGCTCGGACTGGCCAGTGAGCATTCCCATGATCTCATTGATGGATGGACGTCGAGCTGGAGAGCGTTGGATGCAAAGGAGTGCGACTTTGATACATAGAAGTACCTGGGCCGTGTCCATTTCCCTGAGGGCCGGATCGACAAGGTCGAGAAGCCGCCTCGAACGAGCTAGGTGGCGTGCCCATGAGATGAGGTTAGCCCTCTCAAACTCCGAAATCGGAGAGGCTATAACTTGTAGCGGTCGTCGCCCTGAGATTAGAACCAAGAGCAGGACGCCAAAGCTGTATATGTCACACTTCTCAGAGATAGGTCCTCCACCACCGTACTCCGGTGCTACGTAGCATACGGTGCCCCTCATGCTTGGTGTACTGCTAACGGTGGCACCGCTCTTCGGGACTTCTCCGCCACCAGTCCAATCTCGGCTCCTCCTCCTTAGGTCATCCATCCCCCATTCCTTGCTCCCATGTTTGCTCCGGTTCCATATCTTTTTCTTCTTCTTTCTTTGTGGTGGAAGTGCACAGTTCTCCTCTTTCTCCCACCAATGCCGCTTGTCTCCTCCATTAGTACTAGTTTCGGACTTCTTGGTTAGCTCCTCGCAGAACTCCTCCCTCCACCACTCCCTCGCAGGCCGGTTCTTCTTCTTCTTAATTTGCCCGTCCTCATCCAGGTTAGACCACCACTCAGATCTCCTCTGCTCCTTCTTCCTATCCAGTCTCCCCATGGTCCGCATCAAGCAATCCTCCGACGTGACTGGTTTAGAAGACGTCATCCAATTGCTCTTCGGCCGCCCCTTGATCTCCGACTTGATCCACTCCATCACATAGTCCTTGCCGCCGCCTCCTCCTCCGGACTCCGTATTCCCATTGTCCTGCCGCCGCTGTCCCCAGTCCTTTCCAGAAAACATACCACCACCACTACTCTTCTTCCACGCCCCCTTTCTACTGCTCGAAGCCCCTGCCTCTCTCCCGCTGTCCACGCTCATCCTGTCGTATCCCCCGTTAGCTTCGGAAGTCGATGCAACATCCATAGATGGCGATGTCAGCTCATCTCCTTCCAGAGACTTTCCAATACCCTCATCATCCTGTATGACGTCTGGTGACCTCCCCACCAAAACAATCCCATTTGTCGCATCAAGAATGGCACCCGTATCCCCAAATCCTGCAGTAGTGATCATCACCAATGACGCGGCATCCTCCTCTCCTCCCCAAGGCACCACCAGTTCCTTATTCTTCTCCTTCTTCTCTATGGGTTCAATATCAACAACCACGACAGCAGCAGCAGCAGCAGCAGCAGCAGCATCTTCAGAAGTAGTATCATCCGCCTGGAAGTGAGCCAGGCCGAAATCGGCAATCTTGGCCGACAGATTGGAATCAAGAAGAATATTGCTGGGTTTGATATCGCCGTGGACGACCGGAGGATCGCAGACGGCGTGGAGGAACTGCAGGCCCCTGGCGACGTCGAGTGCCACCGCGAACCGGCTGGCCCATTCGAGGACAAGCTCGGGGCACCTCCGATCGAGCAGAGCATCCTGGACGCTGCCGTTGTGCATCAAATCATACACCAACATCACCCGGCCCCTTCTCCCCAACCCATCATCGGAATCGGAATCGTCTCCCGTCTTCGTCTTCGTCTTCCACTTCCTCTTCCACCAACGCAAACATGTCTGATCCCATTTATTCTCGCCGTCGCCTTCGTCAAAGCAGTAGCCGAAGGGGACGACTACGTATTTCCTGTCGGAGGAGGGGAGGGTGAGGAGCCTGGCAGCGAGGGCGAGCTCGTTGTGGAACTCGCGGTCGCCCTGGAGGGATCCGGAGGACTCCATGATCTTGACGGCGACCTCCTGGCTGGAAGGGAGGAGGCCGCGGAAGACGGGGCCGAAGCCGCCCTGGCCGAGCTTCCGCGACGGAGCGAAGGACGAGGTGGCGCGACGGAGATGGCCGTAGCTGAATCGGCGGAGCGGGGAGGACCCGGTGGCGGTGGCGGAGGGTTTGCCGCAGAGACGGCGATACAATTGACTAGGCATCAGCAGCAGCGGGACACGCACAAAGATTGACGAGATGATGATGATGATATAACCGATAGTAGAAGCCTAATGACTCCTATGGATCCGGCGGCTCGGCCGGTGGCTGCAACCAAAAGGCTTAACGGCATCTGGACAGAAAAGAAAGCGTCTTTTCTCCGTATAATTTTCTCACAGTCCAGAAGAAGATAGGATTCGAAATAGGAAAAAGCTTTTTCATGAGGTGCATAAAAGCCCGGCTCTTGCTTCATATGACACGATGTTTCGCTGCACAAAGTTTGCGTTGCTACAAACATGTTGCTAATTTTGTTGGGTGGAACTAATTTTGGCTGGGGCACAAGGTGAGCATTATTCCTGTTTTCAACCGAATCGAAAATAATGTTGCATTTTAAAACAAATTTGATTCGGTTTTAAAATTATTCAATTTTGATTTTAAATTTTGGCTCATATTAGAACTAAAAATTAATTAAGACTTACATAATTATATAATTATTCTCAATTTTATATATATTTTATAAATAAAAATATGTATATTTTAAAAAATAATAATTTTATGTATGTGTTTTAAAACTATCTTTGGTTTTTTAATAACTAATCCAACTTTAGTCCAACTTTCAAATGCAACAAAAATAAGTATAAAAATTATATTTTTTAATATAATTTAATTACAATCCAACTTGGGTTCGGCACATTAAACAACAAACATAACCCAAACAAACCTAATAAATCGAATTGATTATCGGTTTGGGTTGGTTTCGGTTATGGCTATTTTTGGCTCGGATATTGAACAATGTCGGGATGAACCCATATTATTTCATCTCATGGAGTGAGTGCTCAGTGGAACCAAACCCCTTGCTTGGTTCCGAGCTGGAGGAAGGTTGACAATTTTCATCCTGGCCTTCGGTATCGGAACAACATCGTCTTAGACTTCCATCTTCGAAAAGTCGCCAAACTACAACGACACCATGTTGGCAGTAACTTTCTTCTGATCGCTATGGAGGGTGATAGCCTTGGAGTCTATCAACTATTGGATTCTTTTCTTCAACATGTAGCAAATTATGTAGGATGATGCACGTACCGATGGAACAAACAGTAATTAGGATCGTTAATATAACCGGCCCCTTCAGGTAGTTTGATGTCAGGGAGATTTAGCTTGTTTCCTTTCATCAAACTAGTAAATGCACGTGCGTTGCATGCAAAATATATTTTTTGTAATATTGTTGATTTTTTTTAAATATTTATCTGATCCCTATTTGCATTTCAGTGGGTTGGAAATTAAGATTTGTCATATATATATATATATATATATATATATATATATATATATATATATATATTATTTGAATTTGTTATATATATCTTTATATACATTTGAATATGTTTAGGTAATTATAAAAATTTTAAGATGTTTCTATGTAAAGAAAACACGTACACGGGTAGTTAGAATTTGTTTTAATTTTTTAATTATTAATTGGTTGAGTATTTACTTACGACTTAGACGGCTCACTTTTGAGCCGTTTTGAAGCCTCATTATAAGAGTAGAGATGCGGAAGATTACAGAGTCTCCTCTTCATTAAAGGTGTACTCTTGCAGCGGTCTTGGGCTGTATGAACCCTTTTGTTTTGGTTGAGAAAAGAAGCGACTGTTAAAACATCAACAGTGAGGGACTCATTCCCTTTGTTGTCGTTGTTGCGGTTGGCATTGTTATTGTTCTGGATGCACTTGTTCTTGTCATCTAAATTGGGCCTTTTAAACCCACCAGCTCTAAATCGACTACTGATATCCCAGTAGTCTCAGCATTTCTGATTAGCGTAGGCCAAGAATTAATCTTAGTCGCTCACAAACAAAATCTAACTAATGGGAGGAGGTTATGTCTACAAGTATCCATCAACATGGTTCGTGGGACACCCGGAGGTAACCCAAGAGTCAAATGTTAGAAACGCTCAATAAGTCACGTGTCAGTTCCTTCTCTCTCTACTTTGTGGAGATTAGGCTAGACATGTCAACGTCTGATTCACCTTCATAAAATTTGGCTAAGAACATTCTCTCCAGATCTTTGAAAATCTTGATGGAGTCGTTTGGCCGACTTCAAAACCATTCAAATGCCACCTATTGTAAGGCCACAACGAACTTGTTGGTCAGGAGAGTGTTATTCCTAGGAATGTGAATATTGGTGAGCTGAAATACCAAAGATGTTGGTGAGGAGATGTAAGTCCGTCAAAGGGTTACAAGGATAGTGGCTTAAAATTGGGCGGGCATACTACATCATCCCATTCAATTGGGTCTAGCTGCAATACCCTCAACCTTCAAGAGATTCTCCTTGTTATTGATAGAATCAATGTGGGCTTCCAGCACTCGAATGCCTTCTGGAAGTTGAGTGACGACCGTTTATGAGACAATATGTCACGCCTCAGTCCCAAAATACGTGGACTAAGATACCTGGCAATGGCCAGCTATGCACAAACAGACTCCGGTCCAGCTTAAGTACGTATAAGCTATATAGGTTACAACAACTATCCATGTAAAATTTCTAAATAGATCTGCACAACTAACTATGAAATAAAAATTAACAAGAAAATACTGCAGAAGAATAAGCGAAGAAGGTAACCTCTAAGTATACCAGAATCAGAAGAACTAGCCTACTACTCCCACGAAAAGCTGCTCAATAAATAATCTGGAAGGGAACCATGTAAACACCCAGAATTTTTCAGAATTTTTAAAGATAAATTTTCGGGAATTTTCTGTGATTTTTAATTAATTAAAATAAATATGTTTTGGTATTAAATAAATTTTATGATTTTACTAAATATTAAAATATCATGAAAAAAATATTTTTGGATGTAAAATAAATAATTAGACTTACTGTAATTTTTCTGAAATTTATTGGACCCTAGAACTATTTTTAAAGACCTAAAAATTAATGTTTTAATTAAACCAGAATGAACCCAAAATAAACCGAACTGAACCAACCGGTTTAACCCTGAACCAGACCAAATCCTGAACCAACCCAAACCCTGTTTAACCGAACCCGGCTGAACCCAATCCTTATTGGGTCAGATTCGGACCCGTACCCATACCCGCATCCAAACCCGACCCATTAACCCATATACAGTAACCGTTGGGAGCCCGATCGCCCGACCGTTTTTTCGCCGGCGACGCTTCGCCTCTGTCACGTCCCAGTCCCAAAATATCGAGGGACTAGACACGTGGCAATGGCCAACAACACACACCAATGGACAAACCCAATTTAATGGACCCATCAGGGTGTACTTAAGATGTAATACAACAATAAGGGTCTAATATACTAATCTCATCCACAGAAAATAAATACAGCAATATGAAATATAAATCAACATCAAGTCTTAATAAAATATATCTCGGGGAACAACCCGATAATTAGTTTGATACAATGGTTCAATAGACAAAAAATAAAGATAACACAGCAATTACTGAGTATGGATAAAGCATATACTCAGAAAAAATTCTCGGCAATCACCTCGTCCTCAAGTTCTGGTACTGCTCCAATGACTACTCCTGTTCCTGCTTCTGCTCCTGCTAATGCTCCTGTTAATGCTTCTGTCCCGTATACCTCGGGATAGATCTCCTCTGCTATTCCTAGAGACATAATCCGGATCCAGGTCCTCAGGGGACATAGCAAGGTACAAAAATATCTTGTAAACCCCCTGATTTTTTCAAAAAATTTAAATTTGAATTTTTCACAATTTTCTGGAATTTTCTGTAATTAAAATCAGGGTTTTAATTATTAAATGATTTTTAATTGATAATAAATAATATTAAAATATTATAAAAATAATATTTTTGGGTGTAAAATGAAAAACTGGACTTAGGATAATTTTCTAGAAATTTATTGGGCCCCGGACCTATTTTACATCACCTAAAAACAATAGTTTTTATTATTATTAATTTATTTATTAATTAAAACCCAACCCCCAAATCCTGAACCTAAAGCCCATCAGCCCCGGCCCATCCCCTGGCCCAAACCCAGCCCAGCCCGTTTGCTAACGGGTCGGGTCGGGTCCACCCGCACCCGACCCGTCGCCCGACCCGCCTGACCATTTCCCCCACGACCCATCTCCCCTGCCCGATTCTTCCGTCGCCCCGCCCGGCCGCTCGCCGCCTCGCCCGGCCGCGCGTCCCGCACCCCGCGGCCACGTCGGCCCCTCCTCCGCTCCGCCCGGCCACACGACCACCCGCCGCCTGCCTATAAAATCCCCCCTTCCTCCTTCCTCCAGCCAACCCTAAACCCGCTGCGCGCCGCCCCTCCGGCCGCCACCCGCCGTGCCCCGCCTCACCAGCGCCGTCGTGCCGCCAACGCCCCAACCGTCTTCCTCCTTCTTTCTCCTCCGTCAGCCTCAGCCGCAGCCGCCGAGGATCCCCCGACCCCGAGCCCGGCCTCCCGAGACCAGCGCCACAGCGCCTCCGGCCGGCGCCGCCCGTCCCCTGCCCGCTCCGGTGCGCCACCCGCGCCGCCCCTCTGGCCGGCCTCCCCCGTCGCAGCGCTGCCCAGCTCCGGCATCAGCCCCGAAACCCTAACCCTAATCTAGACACGTGTCGGACACGAGGAAATCCCAATTTCTGGAGCCCTGTTCAGGTACGTGTATCTCTCTGCTCGTTGCCCCGTTTTCGATTCCGTCTTTTGCATTGCGAAGCCTGCGTGACCCTCTCGGTGCCCGTGCAACCCGTTCGGGGCATCGCGTCCTGTGGCGATCGCGAACCGCGATCCAAAAACAGGAAAAACAACGCCCCGATTCACCCCAGAACTGGGTACGCCCCGCCAAACGGAACGACTTGGTCGCGCGCGGTCTTCACAGATACGTGCGCATCGTTGATACGGACGTGTGGAATTTCGCAGAAGCTGATTCGGATGTGCGTGCACACCGGAATCAATGCGTATCCGCGGACACCGTCCCGTATCTGCCCTTTCTGGAACGTGTCCTAACTTCGTGTACACACGTCGGATCGAAACGAAACTTGCGCCATCGGGCTCGTAGCGATACGTTGGTCCTGTGACCCAAGTTTGGTTCGATTCTGAGAACGTTGACAAAATCGCGTGTCGTGGGCCCCATAGGCCCCGTTCGACGGGCGATTTTGTGATCGGCTCATCGGAATCCAATTCTGGAAGTTCCGTTGGGTTTGTATCATCGTTCCTGACCTGTTGAGACTAAGTTTGGTGAATTTGGAGACCTTGGATCCTGACACGTTTTTCGGTGCAAAGCGGGTCCACATATGGACCCCGTTTTGACCCAAAGTTGCCATTTTTGTCCTTGTCTTCAAATTGGACTCAAGGACAGAGTTCCTGACCTGTTGAGACTAAGTTTGGTGAATTTGGAGACCTTGGATCCTGACACATTTTTCGGTGCAAAGCGGGCCCACATGTGGACCCCGTTTTGACCCAAAGTTGCCATTTTTGTCCTTGTCTTCAAATTGGACTCAAGGACAGACGTTTCTAGCTGATTGATATTTTCTGGATCTGATGGTGATGTTTATTTCAGCAACCGGAGTACCGCCTGCAATTCCAGCTGAAGTCAGAGCCGCAATTGGAACCAGAACCACATGCAAGTGTACCTTGCCAAACCCTGCAGCTTGCTACTTATTTTTCTTGACTTATTTATGCATCAGTGGGCAAGTAGAGCTTGTCAACTCGCAGTGATTCTTGTCATAGTATTTTACTTAATTTCTTGTAGATTCATGTGCAAACTTGTTTTAACTACTTAACCTAGGAAACGTGTGACGTACTTAGTGTCCGATCATAGTCGGGTGCCAACCCCGTACGCGGTATTGGGTACGTCATTTAGAGATGGACATTCGATACCCTTACTCTTGGTACTTGTCCTATCAAGTACATCAGAACCCAGGACACTTGACACTATTCATGAGACAGAATCCTCTTGAGATATTCACGGTGATTCTGTATAGGATACAGGTTTATGACATGGATAGTTTATTCCTAGACATTATATGACTGCTGCATTAGTTATGATCTTGCGTGTCATGGACATGAGACGTGTGATTACATTGGGTGGGGAGAGACACACAGGCTACAGGCTGTTTCATATATATATCTACTACTATTGTGAGGTCGTAGACTCTCCAGCAGAGCTAGACCCTTTACGTGTTATTACTGCTACCGGCTCCCCGACACAGAGCTTGTAGCGGTTGCAGCCTGATTTCTAGTGATGCTCTCAACTTGCATTTATCACTTAGCTGGTTACATAGTATACCCTGTTGTTTTATTTAATTTCTGCACTGCTTATATTTTGGCTTGTATTATCTGTACCTTGTTATGTCCTCTGAGGACCTGGAATGGACTATGTCCCCAGGTATAGCCGAAGAGATCCATCCAGAGATACACCGTACAGGAGCACTTGCAGGAGCTATACCAGGACCTGAGGACGAGCTCGCACCAGAGAACTTCTCCTGAGCAGTGGCTGTATATAGTCAGTTATTTCTGTTTCTATTTTCAGTTCCTTTATTTCCTGTCTATTTGATTTGATGTATCAGACTTGATCTCGGATTATTCACCGAGACACTTTTATTGAGATTTGATAGTTATTTCTATTTGCATTACTCTGGCATTTAATCTGTGATTATCTGTTGTGGATGAGATTAGAATAACCTGGGACTTGTAATAATTGTTCTATTTCCTGTTAGTCTACAGCTTAAGCATGCCCTGATGGATCCATTAAATTGGGTTGTCCATCGGTGCGTGCTGCTGGCCATTGCCGCGCATCCAGTCCCTCTGCATTTTTGGACTGGGGCATGACATAGTTTTTGTGGTGGCCCATGCAGGTCTACGACTAAATTGTTCGGTTTCAACTTAGGGACCGAACAGGCCTGCAATAAGATAGGATAAGTTTTAGGATCTCATCCACTTGCTTGAAACGTTCTTGATATCCATATCGAATTTGAATTAATTTCTTGACTTGTATCCTGCCTTGATTCCTGTGCGCCTCTTATTGTTTATTTTAGTTGCAGGGTTATGGATTCACGAGCGAACGACGAGACTCCCCTAGAATCACCACGAGATGCTGGGGTAACCAACGAAGATGAAGTAACACTAGTGGATGGAGGACAATCAGCTCAACAACATGCCTCGAGAATCCAGCAAGATGACATTCCACCATCAATGCCCGTAATTCTACCAGGGCAGGCCATGGACGGACAGCAGATATTTCAAATAATCTGTGCAATAATGCAAGCTCAACAAGAGGCTTTGAGTCGCAGCCTAGTAACTGCACTAGAGCAGGCGAATCTACCCGAACGACGGCCAACGACGGGCTCTATCACCGATTTTCGGCAGCTGAAGCCCCGTACCTTCTCAGGCAAAGAAGAGCCCACTGAAGTTCATGAGTGGCTCACCAACACTCAACATCAACTAGAAGCAGCTGAGCTTCCAAAGGAACGTTGGATGACTGCCGTCAGAATACAGTTGACGGACAATGCACATCACTGGTGGCTATCTGAGGAGACACGGCTCGGACCAGACCAAGTCACTTGGGAAGAGTTCTCTAGACTCTTTCAGGAGATGTACATTCCAGCTGTCGCTCGATCAGAACTTTGGGACAAGTTCAATTACCTCACTCAGGATGCTAAGACGGTGGAAGAGTACAACACTGAGTTCATTCGTCTAAGTCGTTTCGCCCCAACATTGATCCCGACAGAAGAAGAGAAGGCTGAGAAATTCTTCGATGGACTAAACATTGAGCTACAGAAACTAATTGGATCCGTTGTACCCACTTCGTACTCGGACGTCCTTGCTGCAGCCCGACGCATGGAGCGCGTCATCAGGAGAGAGACCAGTCTAAAGCGGCCACCCACATCAGCACCAGCCGGAGCACCACAAGAAGAAGTTGCAAAGAGACCTCACATACACCAGCCACCAGAAGCATCTCCATAGGCAATACCTGTTTGTCCATATTGTTACCGGCGAGGTCATATAGAGAACGAGTGCAGACGAAAGAAGAGATTATGCATAGTTTGCGGATCCATTCAGCATTTATTAAAGGAATGCCCTGAGCGTCGAGACAGAGCACCAAGGGTAAACCAACAAGCGCTACCAATACCGAGGACAGCCTATCCAGTATTGGGAGCACCGCAAACGGAAGTTCAAGAAGTTCTACCACCAGCTCCAGGAGGGTATCTACCGAGGCCACCCTTGGTACCCCAGGCAACACTCTTTCAGCAGGCCCAGCAGCAGAGGGCACCACCTCAAGGACGCGGACAAGCTCCAGCGAAGACCGTGGAGAACGCGCAGACTCGTGGAGTAGCTATTGCGCGTAAGTGATTCGTAGTTATCCGTTTCTAGTCTTGTTCTAGCTCGTGCCTATTGGTTCGTGACCTCAGCCCCAACCTAGTAATTTGAATCTTGTTAATAATAGCCTAGTAGTTTTCTTGCTGTAACTGGATTTTCTTTACTCTGGAAAGTGCATAACTTTCATTCTTAGAGAAACGATATTTTCCCTAAGTGCCTTGTGACGTGTTTCAAACAGTGCTTGCGACCGCGTCATCTCTGTTGACCGGTTATTCTTTGATTGTGAGGACACAATCTTCTTAAGGGGGGTAGATTATAAATCCCCTGATTTTTCAAAATTTTTAAATTTGGATTTTTCACAATTTTCTGGAATTTTTTGTAATTAAAATCAGGGTTTTAATTATTAAATGATTTTTAATTAATAATAAATAATATTAAAATATTATAAAAATAATATTTTTGGGTGTAAAATGAAAAACTGGACTTAGGATAATTTTCTAGGAATTTATTGGACCCCGGACCTATTTTACATCACCTAAAAATAATAGTTTTTATTATTATTAATTAATTTATTAATTAAAACCCAACCCCCAAATCCTGAACCTAAAGCCCATCAGCCCCGGCCCATCCCCTGGCCCAAATCCAGCCCAGCCCGTTTGCTAACGGGTCGGGTCGGGTCCACCCGCACCCGACCCGCCGCCCGACCCGTCGCCCGACCCGCCTGACCATTTTCCCCACGACCCAGCTCCCCTGCCCGATTCTTCCGCCGCCCCGCCCGGCCGCTCGCCGCCTCGCCCGGCCGCGCGCCCCGCACCCCGCGGCCACGTTGGCCCCTCCTCCGCTCAGCCCGGCAACACGACCACCCGCCGCCTGCCTATAAAATCCCCCCTTCCTCCTTCCTCCGGCCAACCCTAAACCCGCTGCGCGCCGCCCCTCCGGCCGCCACCCATCGTGCCCCGCCTCACCAGCGCCGCCGTGCCGTCAGCGCCCCCACCGTCTTCCTCTTCCTTCCTCCTCCGTCAGCCTCAGCCGCAGCCGTCGAGGATCCCCCGACCCCGAGCCCGGCCTCCCGCGCCCAGCACCGCAGCGCCTCCCGTCGGCGTCGCCCGTCCCCTGTCCGCTCTGGTGCGCCACCCGCGCCTCCCCTCCGGCCGGCCTCTCCCGCCGCAGCGCCGCCCAGCTCCGGCATCAGCCCCGAAACCCTAACCCTAACCCTAATCTAGACACGTGTCGGACACGAGAAAACCCTAATTCCTGGAGTCCTGTTCAGGTACGCGTATCTCTCTGCTCGTTGCCCCGTTTTCGATTCCGTCTTTTGCATCGCGAAGCTTGCGTGACCCTCTCGGTGCCCGTGCAACCCGCTCGGGGCATCGCGTCCTATGGCGATCGCGAACCGCGATCCAAAAACAGGAAAAACAATGCCCCGATTCACCCCGAAACTGGATACGCCCCGCCAAACGGGATGACTTGGTCGCGCGCGGTCTTCACAGATACGTGCGCATCGTTGATACGGACGTGTGGGATTTTGCAGAAGCTGATTCGGATGTGCGTGCACACCGGAATCAATGCGTATCGGCGGACACCGTCAACTCGCAGTGATTCTTGTCATAGTATTTTACTTGATTTCTTGTAGATTCATGTGTAAACTTATTTTAACTGCTTAACCTAGGAAACGTGTGACGTACTTAGTGTTCGATCATAGTCGGGTGCCAACCCTGTACGCGGTGTTGGGTACGTCATTTAGAGATGGACATTCGATACCCTTACTCTTGGTACTTGTCCTATCAAGTACATCAGAACCCAGGACACTTGACACTATTCATGAGACAGAATCCTCTTGAGATATTCACGGTGATTCTGTATAGGATACAGGTTTATGACATGGATAGTTTATTCCTAGACATTATATGACTGCTGCATTAGTTATGATCTTGCGTGTCATGGACATGAGACGTGTGATTACATTGGGTGGGGAGAGACACACAGGCTACAGGCTGTTTCATATATATATATCTACTACTATTGTGAGGTCGTAGACTCTCCAGCAGAGCTAGACCCTTTACGTGTTATTACTGCTACCGGCTCCCTGACACAGAGCTTGTAGCGGTTGCAGCCTGAGTTCTAGTGATGCTCTCAACTTGCATTTATCACTTAGTTGGTTACATAGTTTACCCTGCTGTTTCATTTAATTTCTGCACTGCTTATATTTTGGCTTGTATTATCTGTACCTTGTTATGTCCCCTGAGGACCTAGAATGGACTATGTCCCCAGGTATAGCCGAAGAGATCCATCCAGAGATACACCGTACAGGAGCACTTGCAGGAGCTATACCAGGACCTGAGGACGAGCTCGCACTAGAGAACTTCTCCTGAGCAGTGGCTGTATATAGTCAGTTATTTCTGTTTCTATTTTCAGTTCCTTTATTTCCTGTCTATTTGATTTGATGTATCAGACTTGATCTCAGATTGTTCACCGAGACACTTTTATTGAGATTTGATAGTTATTTCTATTTGCATTACTCTGGCATTTAATCTGTGATTATCTGTTATGGATGAGATTAGAATAACCTGGGACTTGTAATAATTGTTCTATTTCCTGTTAGTCTACAGCTTAAGCATGCCCTAATGGATCCATTAAATTGGGTTGTCCATCGGTGCGTGTTGCTGGCCATTGTCGCGCATCCAGTCCCTCTGTATTTTGGGACTGGGGCGTGACATATCTCATGCCAAAAATAAATGCAGTGCAATAATAAATGAATCAATAGGGTAAACTAGGTAACCAGCTATGTGAAATGCAAGTGAGAGCATCACTAGACTTAGGCTGAGACTACGACAAGCTCTGTGTCGGGGAGCCTGTAGCAGATATACTATGTAATTTACTATGTAATTTACTATGTGGTGGGCCTATGGCACCATTATAAATTTATATATAAAATCAGCCTGTAGCCTGTGTGTCTCTCCCCACCCAATGTAATCACACGTCTCATGTCCACGATGTCTCATGTCTATGTCACGCAAGATCATATCTAATGCAACAAGTCATAATGATAGCTAAGCACATACAATATCTATGTCATGAATCGTGTAACCTATACAGAATCACCATGAATATCTCAGAAAGATTCTGTCTCATGAATAGTGTCAGGTGTCCTGGGTATGACGTACTTGATAATGCAAGCACGAGAATATATAAGGTCTCGATATCCATGTCTAGGTGACGTTACACAACTCCGCGTACGGCGTTGACATCCAAATATTATTCGGACACTAAGTAATGTCACACGGTCCTAGGTTGATCAGAGATAATACAGTAATAAATCAAGAGAATAGTATAAACAATTGCTACAAGTATGGCAAGGTACACTTGCCTGAGGTTCTGACTCCAACTGTTACTCTGGTATCAGCGGGATTTGCAGGTACTCCTCCGGTTGCTGAAATAAATGTTACCATCAGGTTCAGAAGATATCAAATAGCTAGAATTGCCTGTCTATAAGTCCAATTTGGACACAGGGGCAAAAGTGACAGTTTCTGGTCAAAGCGGGATCCACCTGTGGCCCGCTTCGCACTGAAAAATGTGTCAGAGACAATATTCTCCAAATTTGTCAAACTTAGTGTCCACAAGTCTATAACGAAGATACAAACCCAATGGAATGTCTAGAACTGGATTCCGATGAGCCGATCACAAAATCGTCCGTCAAGTGGAGCCGTGGGGCCCAGGATACGCCATTTTGTCAACGTTCTCAGAATCGAACCAAACTTGGGTCACAGGACTAGCGTATTGCTACGAGTCCGATGGCATAAGTTTTGTTTTGATACAATATGCGTACACAAAGTTACAACGAGTTCTAGAACAGGGCTGATAAGGGGTGTTGTCGACGGATACGTGTTGATTTCGGTGTGCACACACATCCAAATCAACTTTTGCGAAATCCCACACGTCCGTATTAACGGCGTGCATATTTCGGTAAAGTTCGCACATGACCAAGTGGTCCCGTTTAGCAGGGCGCACCCAGTTCCAAGGAAAAATAGGGTAATTATTTTCCTAATTTTGGGTCGCAGTTTGCGACCGCGCGCGATACCCCAAACAAATTGTACGGGTATCGAGAGGGTCATGCAGTCTACGCATCACAATAGACGGAACAGAAAATAGGACAATAAGGAGATAGAAACAGTCACCTGAACAGGGCTTCGAAGATGACTGAAAATGCGTTCTCACGAGGTGGTGCGACGCGGCACGGCGGCGGCTAGGGCACGGCGGCGGCTAGGACACGGCGGAGGAAAGCTCAGGGTGGCCGGAAGCTGATGGAGGAGAGGGTTCGTCGTTGTCTCGGGGTCTGAGGTGGAGTCGTCGGCCGGAGGCGGCGGTGACAGTGGCTTACGGTGTTGTTGTTGGTGGTGATCGGGTAGGGGGAGGCCGATTTTTATAGGCCGGGGAGGAAGTCGGGCGGCCGGCCGGTGGGGATATGAACGGGCGGCGGGAGGCTAGGCGTCGGGGCGGTTGAGCAGCGCTGGAAACCGAGCAGTCGGTGGCGGCCGGCGGAAAGTCGAGCGGGCGGCCAGCGGAAAATCAATTGGGTTTTACTGTAGCATAATGATTCGGGTCGGGTCGGGTTGTGGGATTCGGATCCGACCCGATCCTATATGCAATGGGTTCGGGTATTGGGTCAACGGGTCGGGTCGGCTAACGGGTCTGGATCTAACCTGCTAGGGTTGGTTTGAGTCAGGGTTCGATTTGGTTCATTAAACCGGGTTTAAAATTAAACCGGTTTATTAAAAATATTAATTTTTAGGTCTTTAAAAATAGTTCCGGGGTCCAATAAATTCTAGAAAATTATCGTATGTCTAATATTTTATTTTACACCCAAAAATATTATTTTTATAATATTTTAATATTTAATAAAATATTTAAAAATTAATTAATACGAGAATACCTTGATTTTAATTAGTTAAAAATTCCAGAAAAATTCTGAAAATTTGCTTTTAAATCCTGAAAAATCTGAGAGTTTATAATCTACCCTCTTAAGAGGATTGCGTCATCACAATCAAAAAAATAACCGGTCAGTAGAAATGATACGGTTTGTAAAACAGGTTCGAAGCATGACACAATCAAAGAATCATGATCAAGGAGAATCAAAGGATGAGGGTTAAGCAAGACACCTAGGAAAAACATCATTTTCCTAAGCAATCAAAGTTATGTAAATTCAAGAGTGAAGAAAATCTTATTAGAGCAAGAAAAACTACAGTTTTTAGAAAAACTAGGTTATCTTTCCTCAATTAGAAGAAGAATTTATTCTCGTATAATCTCATATAATCAAATAATCAATTTATATTGCAACATGGAATGAAAAAGACAATATATAGAATGGGTGAGTCATTCCTTTGGCTAAGCGCCAATAAATCCATAAGAGAGTATTTATAAAATGGCCCCGTTGAGCCCCATGTCGGTTATAGAACTAATTCCTATAATTTGTTTCCCGAGCCTCTAGTGAGTTACAGACAGAGTTAGAAAAGATCAAATCTTTGATGATTCCATCATACATGATTGAGTTACAAAAACTTCTGGATAGGTATCCTACATCTGAATTAATAACAAGTTCAAAATTACTAGGTTTAAGGCTAAGGTCACGAACTAACAAGTATGAGCTAAAGCAATGCATCTATGAATAACTTACGTGCATTTGCTACTCCACGAGTCTGCACATCCTCCAAGGTCATCGCAAAAGCTTGTCCGCGTCCTTGCGGTGGATTCCTCTGCTGCTGCTGGGCCTGCTGGAAGAGTGCTGCTTGTGGTGCCAAGGGTGGCCTCAGCTGATACCCTCTGAGCTAAAGCAATGAATATATGATTAATCTACGCAATGATGCAAGCTTAACAGCAGATTCAACAAGAGGCTCTGCGTCACGAGACAGAGAACTTAAGGAACAGCCTAGTAATCGTACTGGAGCAGGCGAATCTACCAGTACGACAGCCCTCGACGGGATCTATCACCGATTTTCACCAGCTGAAGCCTCGTACCTTTTCTGGTAAGGAGGAGCCCACTGAAGTTCATGAGTGGCTCACAAACACTCAACATCAATTAGAAGCAGCTGAGCTTCCATGGAAACGTTGGATAACTGCCGTCCGGATGCAATTGATGGGCAATACAAATCACTGGTGGCTATCTGAGGAGAGACGGCTTGGACCAGACCGAGTCACTTGGGAAGAGTTCTCTAGACTTTTCCAAGAGATGTACATTCCATCTATTGCTCGATCAGAACTTCGGGACAAGTTCAATCGCCTCACTCAAGACAGTATGACAGTAGAAGAGTACGATGCGGAGTTCATTCGTCTGATTCGCTTTGCCCCTTCCCTGATCCCGACAGAAGAGGAGAAGGCTGAGAAGTTCTTCGATGGACTAAACTTTGAGCTACATAAAATGATCGGATTCGTTGTACCTACTTCATACACGGATGTCCTTGCTGCAGCTCGACGTATGGAGCGCGTCACCAGGAGAGAGTCCAACCTGAAGCGGCCTTTCACATCAGTACCAGCCAGAGCACCTCATAGAGAAGCTGCAAAGAAACCTCACCTGCATCAAGCACTACAGGGAGCTGTATCCAAATCCCTAACCCTTCCTACTTGTCACTACTGTGGCAAGGTAGGCCATGTTGAGAAGGAGTGGAGACGTAAATTAGGATTATGTTTAGCTTGTAGATCCAATCAGCATTCAGTGAGGGAATGCCCTGAGCGTCGAGAAGGAGCACCAATGGTAAACCAACAAGCTCTACCAGCACCAGAAGGATATCAACCGAGGCCACCCTTGGCACCACGAGCAGCACTTTTCTAGAAAGCCCAGCAACAGCAGAGGATGCCACCATAAGGACGCGGACAAGCTTTTGCGATGACAATGGAAGATGCGCAAACTCGTGGAGTAGCAAATGCGCGTAAGATTTAAATTATTCATAGCTATCTATTCATAGTATTGCTTTAGCACGTGCTTGTTAGTTCAATCCTTAACCTTATAACCTAGTATTTTGAACTTGTTAATAATTGATAACCTAGTTTTTTCTAAGCTGTAGTTTTCTTTACTCTAACCAGATTTCCTTAACTCTTGAATTACCTAACTAGGGAAATACTTTATTCTCTCCCTATGTGTTTTGCTTAACCCTCATCCTTCGATTTCTCCTTGGTCATGATTCTTTGATTTTGTTGTGCTTCGAACAATTCTCGCAACCGTGTCATCTCTTCTGACCGATTATGATTCGTTATTCTTTGATTGCGAGGATGCAATTCTCTTAAGGAGGGTAGATTGTAAATACCCAGAATTTTTTAGAATTTTTAAACATAAATTTTCGGGAATTTTCTGTGATTTTTAACTAATTAAAATAAATATTTTCTGGTATTAAATAAATTTTGTAATTTTATTAAATATTAAAATATTATAAAAATAATATTTTTGGATGTAAAATAAATAATTAGACTTACTATAATTTTTTTAGAATTTATTGGACCCTAGAACTATTTTTAAAGACCTAAAAATTAATGTTTTAATTAAACCAGAATGAACCCAAAATAAATCGAATTGAACCAACCGGTTTAACCCTGAACCGGACCAAATCCTGAACCAACCCAAACCCTGTTGAATCGAACCCAGCTGAACCCAATCCTTATTGGGTCAGATTCGGACACGTACCCATACCCGCATCCAAACCTGACCCATTAACCCATATACAGTAACCGTTGGGAGCCCGATCGCCCGACCGTTTTCCCGCCGGCGACGCTTCCCCTCCGTCGTTCACCCCTACCCCTTCGCCTCCGCCGACCTCTCCCCTCCCCACAACCGTCGGCCACTCCTATAAAAACCCACCACCACCACCACCACCGCTATCACCACAGCAGTCGCTCGTCTCACCGACCCTCCGGCCATCGACCCCTCGTCGCCGATCCTCCACCGCGAGCTCCCCACGGCCACCCCGACTCCGCCGGCGAAGACCCTCTGCCGCTAGCCCAACCTCCGACGATCAGCAGCCGCCGACGAGCAGCAACCGGCCTCCGTGCTTCACCGCGTCAACCAGTCACCAACGTCAGCATCAAGGTACTTGTCTTCACGCTCGTGTAACTCCCTATGCATTGATCCGATTTCTGTTCTGTCGAACCTTGCGCGTACCCTGCGTGACCCTCTCGAACCCCGTGTAACTCGTTCGGCGTATCGTGTCCTGTGTCGATCGCAAACTGTGACGCAAAATTAGGAAAATAAACCTCCAATTTCTGAAAATCAGAAATTATCCCGAACATTCCAATTCACGACTGTTTTACGACCAACCTGTTAAATATTTTCAAAATTGGCTTGAACAGTAATTTAGACCATATGACCAAGTTTTAAAACCCTTTAATAGTTCAATTTATCGTGCTGTAATTTGTAATTTATTCGAGGATAAAATTGGCCAAAAACTTTGTCTTTATAAACGAGGCAACTTGGTCGTATGCAAACTTCATCGAAAGGTGCGCACGGTCAATACAGACGTGTGGGATTTTGTGAAAGTTGATTTGGATGTGCGTGCACACCAGAATCAACGCGTATCCGTCGACAACATCCCGTATTGGCCCTGTTCTGAAACTCGTTGTAACTTCGTATATGCTCGTCGTATCGAAACAAAACTTGCGCCATCGGACTCGTAGCAATACGCTGGTCCTGTGACCCAAGTTTGGTTCAATTCTGAGAACGTTGACAAAATTCCGTATTGTGGGCCCTACGGCTCCACTTGACGGGCAATTTTGTTAACGGCTCATCGAAATCCCGTTCTGGACATTCTGTTGGGTTTGTATCATCGTTCTGGACTTGTAGACACTAAGTTTGATGAATTTGGAGAACATTATCTCTGGCATATTTTTTGGTGCGAAGCGGGCCACATGTGGACCCCGCTTTGACCAAAAATTGTTACTTTTGCTCCTGTGTCCAAATTGGACTTATGGACAGGAAATTCTAGCTATTTGATATCTTCTGAACATGATGGTAATAATTATTTCAGTAACCGGAGGAGTACCTGCAGATCCCGCGGATATTGGAGCAACAGTTGGAAACTAAATCCCAGACAAGTGTACCTTGCCATACTTGCAGCACTTATTTTCTATTATTTCCTTGATTTAATTATATGATGTATTTGTTCAACCTAGGACCGTGTGACATTACTTAACGTCCTAACAATATTCGGGTGTCAATGCTGTAGGCGGAGTTGTGTAACGTCACCTAGAGATTGATATCGCGACCCTATATATCTTCGTGCTTGCGTTATCAAGTACGTCATAACATAGGACACCTGACACTGTTCATGAGACAGAATCTTCCTGAGTCATTCATGGTGATTCTGTATAGGTTACAGTATTCGAGACATAGACTTTTTATATCCAGAGCTATCATATGATTTGCTGCATTAGATATGATCTTGCGTGTCATGGACATGAGACGTGTGATTACATTGGGTGAGGAGAGTTTTACCATACTAAAGGCTGATTATATATATATATATATATATTAGATTATATTATATTATATTATATTATTGGAGGTGCCTTAGACTCTGACACAGAGCTTTGGCATATTTATTGGCCCTTCGAGAAAATGCTGCTATGGGTTTCCCCGACACAGAGCCTATAATAGTCTCAGCTTGAGTATGAATAATGCTCTCACTTGCATATCACATAGCTGGTTACATAGTTTACCCTATTAATTTATTTATTATTGCACTGCATTTATTTTGGTTTGAGTTATTCTTGTACCTTGCTATGTCCCCTGAGGACCTGGATCCGGATTATGTCCCCAGGTTTAGCAGAGGAGATCTACCCCGAGGTGTACGGAACATGAGCATACATTAGAGCAGTACCAGAACCTGAGGACGAGATGATCGCCGAAGATTTCTCCTGAGTATCTGCTTATTCTATACTCAGTTAGTTATGTTATTTCCTGTTTATTGAACTATTGTATCAAACTCATTTATCGGGTTGTTCTCCGAGACTTTTTATTGAGATTTGTTGGATATATTTGATCTTGATTATTCTAACATTTATTTTGTGATTTTCTGTTGTGGATGAGATTAGTATCATAGACCTTTATGGTTGTTTTACAGCTTAAGTACACACTAGTGGGTCCATTAAATTGGATTTTCCCATTGGTGTGTGCTGCTGGCCATTGCCACGTATCCAGTCCCTCGATATTTTAGGACTGGGGTGTGATAAACCAAGTCCTCAGAGGGACGTAGCAAGATACATAATATACATGTCGAATGATAAACTGTAAATTCAAGAGAACTGTCAAATAACTCAGGAAACTATAACTCCTAACCGGTCTAGGTGTAACATGCACTTTGAGGACAATATTCATGTAGGGGCTTTCTGATTAAGTAATAATAATAAAAATATATGGCCACAAGTAGTGCTCATCCGAGTCGCTATCAGCCAAAAAGTGCAGAAAAATAAATAGTAGCCCCTACGCTAGTAACTATCCCCTCCCATCCCATGATACTGTTGAATCGAATCCACGACGCGTCTAGTCAGTCTCTAACAAGTAAATGGTCCAATAAAGCATGTATGCAATATCAGGTCGGGTCACCAAATATGCAATGCAACATACAATCTGTGTATCTCGTCTAACATGTGTCGATAGGAATAATCATGTAACATGTCATGAAAACAACGGTAACAAGATAGTAATAACATAGCAGAAAATCTATAAGAAATATGTAATTACTGAGTATCAAAATATGCAAGGTCTACTTGCTGGAGTCCGTCCAAGCATACTGAGTTTGCAGGACCGAAGTCTATCTAAGTCTATCCATAATTGTAACCACCTAAAATTAGGATTTTGAGTATTTTTGTAATTTTACTAGTAGTTGCCAATTATATTGTTATAGTTAATTAAGTGGTTTATTAGAATTAATTAGTGCTATTTATCATGGATATAATATTTCTTTCTAGAATAGGTAGATACCCTCCCATAACTAATTAGATTCCTTCATAACCAAAAAGATTCTCATCATGATAAATCTAGAAACTAATTAGAGAGTAAAGAGGGCCAAACTTGTCATTGAACCAACCCTCAACCCATCCATAGTGGCCGGCCATAATTAGGGGGGAGTAATTAATTTATTTTACATAAATTAGTTACTTCTTCTTCTCCAAACTTCTTCTTCCCCAAGTTACTTTCAACCCCTCAATTCCTACTCCAAACCACTCAAATTCTACTCATTCTCTGTCACGCCCCAGATCCAGAATACTTATTTTTATTGTATTCAACTACCTATAGTCGATACATAATTATGTCGACCCATCTTTCTTCTTTACTAGAACCACTATTTCTCCTCATGGTGATCCACTAGCTCGAATACACTTTTTTGCCTTCAATTCTTCCATATGTTGATATAGCTGGTTGAGCTCCATTGGTGACATCTGATAGACCTTGTTGGAAATTGGTTCTGCTCCTGGCTTCAACTCTATGCAGAACTTCACTTCTCTTACTGGGGGTAATCCTGAAAGCTCTTCCAAAAATAAGTCAAGGAAATTTTCAATTATTCAGGGGAACTGGTCTTCAACTCCTGCTACTGCTGCAATGCCACCTTTATGTCGATCCTTCACCGTTCTGTTGAAGATAAACTCTTCCTTGCCCAGGATGTTAAATAACACTCTACCCCAATGGCAATCTATCATCTCATGACTGTCTCTCAACCAATCCATGCCTAAAATAATATTGAAGTTACCCATAGGGAATTCGATCAACCATGTGGGTAATAAATACTTGCACACTATGATTGGACACACTAATCACACTCTACTGACTCCTATGAGACCATTACCAGTGAGTATATTCAGCCTCTCTGGCAATACCTCGAACTCTAATCCAATATGTGTCATAAATCGTGCACATACAAATGAATGGGATGCTCCTGAATCAAGTAATGCCTTGGCAGGAAAGGATGTAACGAGGATGTTACCTGCCACTACGTTACCTGATGCCAAATACTCCTCTAGAGAGAGTAAAAGCTTTCCCTTGGCCTTGCGATGCTCCTTGTTGCTGCCTTCCTTGAAGACACAGTTGTGGTCTCTCCTGCCCGTACTGTTGATTCTTCTGCTGGATGTAAATTTGAGTTAGGGTCGACAATGGACGTTGAGCCAATAGCCTAATTGCCAATGTTGGCCCCCTATACTGAGCTTCCCCCAGTGCCGGTAATGTTAATTATTGTACCGGCCCTTCAATCCACTATATCATAGGACAATTGGCAATCTGATGATCTGGACTACTACATCGTAGATACAACACGTGTGCTTCCCTACACACCTCCCGCGTATGTCCTCCCTTGCCTCAATACGTATATCCGACTGGGGCTCCCAATCGCTATTATTGCTATTGCCTCGGCTGATTCGGCCAAAATAGTGATGTTGTTGCTGATGCCACTGGCCTTCTTGGCGATGTGTCATGAACGTGAATGCAAGGAGATGGTGCTAACGTTCGCTGTACTGGTCCTCCTCCTCCGCTTTGGGCATGAGACCTCTTCTGGCCTCCTGTCCTTGAAGCTAACCTCTGCATTGTCAGCTCATGTCGCCTATATGCGATCAATACTTCGTCAAAAGTCTTGTAGTTATGTCCCTCTACCAGTTGCTGAATTTTTAGATAAAGTCCATACTGGAACCTCATCGTCATCTCTGGTTTTGTTGCTGCCATCGTCAGGGCAAATATGCTAAGCCTGCAGAACTCTACCACGTAGCCATCTACTGTCTTTTCAGACTGCTTGAGGTTGATGAACCTCTATTGTAGCTCATATTGTGCTACCACTCTGAAATACTTAACCTTGAAACGGGCCCTGAAGTTTTCCCATGAGATAGGTTGCCTTAACCCAACTTATTCTGCTGTCCACCAATCTTTAGCAAGGTTCTGGAGCTGCAATCGGACCAGATCAAGTTGTTCCTCAGCTGAAATCTTTGTCGCTGCCATTACTGTTTCAATATTCTGTAGCCAAGCATCTGCAATAATGGCATCCTCTGTGCCATCAAAGTACTTGGGGTTAAGTCGACAGAATCTCACCGATGCCCCTGAGTCTATTCTAACCCTCCTTTCCAAGGCCGTTTGTAATCCTTGGTTCAACAAGTCATTCTTCTCTTACTACTGAAGTTGTTGGCATTTTTGTGTTGCCATCATTCCTTGTATAATCTCCAGCAATGCTGGTATATCAAGTGTAATTGGTGCTACTAGAACGACCGAGGGTACTGAAGCTTCTGGTACATGTTGCTCCCCGTGCTCCTCTACTGGTTCTACCCTGATTCCTCCAGGAATAGGTGTTGCCTCTCGCTGTGGGCCAATGGATCCTTACCCTACTGAAATTACTGGTGCACCAACCACCGAAACTGGAGAAGCCCTAAATAAAAGGACACAAGATAAATCAAAAAAAGGACAAAAAATGATCGAGAAATCAATGGTACTGAAGTTAAGCTGAGTTTCGAGGAGATAGATTTAGGATTTCAAGGAGGAACATGTTTGATTGAGATTTCCTAAGATCAAGACACCCCACAAGTCTGAAAATAAAGACAGACATGCATGGGCCACCACTAAAACCTTATTACGTCCCATATCCAGAATACTGAATGACTCAGCCAACCACACCTTGAGGAATACCGAAGAAACCCGCAATGTGTTAAGGTTATCTAGAGACATGGGGGTGCATACTACAGTCAGGTCTCCTAGGGTAAAGAATTTCTATATCTTAATCATTCAAACAAGTAGCAATAACATAGAACCTTTCAGAATAAGAAGTAAGATATTCCAAACGCCGCATTAGAATGTTCTTAGAGATCTAGCAAGACAAAATGATAAGCCAGATACAAGATCAAAAGTATACATGGAAGTAGTCAACAATAGTCTGAATATACTACAGTTATGTAGGAAACTAATGTCTAGATTTATCGGCTAACAGGTGCTGGTTGGCTAAATGACCAAAAGAATATAGTTCATAAAAGACGAGCAGTGAATAAAGAAACCCACTCGTGTCCCTCATCAGCCATCCTTCGAGTGCGTGCCATCAATGAGGGAGAAGTAAGCTTGATCCTCATACGTTGGCTTTAAACCTGGCCATGCAAAACCAGTGGGGTCAGACCCCAAATAGCAAGTACCACAAAGAAAGCACAAAATAAAGAAACAAAATCAATTCTATAGCATGAGATGTGTGAGCCAACAATCAATGGCATATGTCATATCCATGACATGACACGACACCCCTTCACCAAACACGGATAGGAAGTGCCTTATCACATCAAGATATAATACGTCCCTTGATTATGGTCAAGTTGAAATAACTCTGCGTCGTAGTTTCAGTCCACAGCCTATCATATCACAACAGCACAACCCAACAACCAAACAAGGACATGAGTTGCACCATTATGCTATAACAGTCTATGTCCCTAATTCCATTTAACAGAAGGCACAATACACAACCAGAGATATTACATAGGAGAATTAATCAAGCTTCAGTCCAGGAATTATCGTAACATAACAACACAACCCAATAACCAAACAAGTATATGGGTTGAATCATCATGCCACGATAGCCCACTTACCTTGCTAGGCATGCATTACAAGAAATTTAAATGGCCAATCATGTATTACGGCTTGATATGTAATCTCAGGGTTATCCTAGTAATACAATACATAAGTATCCTCATATCATGCCCTAATCAAGCAGGGCTGGCTGAACCAATGATATACGAGCAAGAATATATGTATAAGATGTATCAGTCCCTTGTAAGGGCACTGATCTAATTAATGATTAGTAACAGTTCCAGGCTTTCTTTAGGAAAGATATTGGCTCGGTCTTATAATTAGATCAGATATTGCACTCCACTAGTGCGGATGATATACAGTATATGTGGTGGCCAGCCTTTACTCCCAGCTAATTTAGGGTGGCTCGATATGCACGATCTCAGGATACCGTTCTGTCATGACCCGCACCCACTTTTCGGATACGAGTACGTGACCAAGCCCAGCATACGCCGCAACATCGACGGTAGTACACTGTCTATGATAACAATGGTACATCAATCCAAATAGATAATATTTAATCATAAATTCAAATCTATTGCTCATTCACAACATTTATATAGTTTTACAAGATTCTCAATTTATAATTAAATCATAAATCGGGAACAAACCCGCTAAACATCAAATTCAAAGAAGTTGCTAAACTATCTAAATTTTAATATTAACCTCCAAAAGCATCTCAATCTCCAACAAAATCCAATGAGTAAGATAGCAAGTCACCTAAAAATGTTTACCCAGTCAGGATGGAACGAGTACAACCCAATAGCAGTTTCAGTTAATTGACAAGTACTATAAACAGTAAATAGTTATAAAATACTTGATGAGCATATAATAATAGAATATGGTACATCATAGAGGAATAGTTAAATAAAGAAATAATAAGCATGTAAAGACAGACAAATATGTAAACTAGAAAATATGTAATGCAAGTATACAATCAGCAAATATAGATTAATTCAGAATGACAGTATTTAACTAGTGTTTTAAAATACCAAGTTGACATGTGAATGGCTAGGGGATAATATCCGGCAAACCACACGTGTCGTGCATGACTGCTATTATTCCAGTAAGACCATGGGATGAAAATGGTATGTTCACACGTCTTCTAGGTATTTTTTCGTCCGACTAGTACTCATGGATCCAATTTCAGACACGAATAATCTCAATAGTTCAGAAGATGTCAACATACCAGAAAATATATTAGTTCAGTAATTCATTCGTCCAAAAAAAGTCAATAGGCCTGAAAATACGTATCTCACGAAAATGAATCCATACAATACCAATCTATGTATCCATCGTGTCAGAAATCAGGTAAAATACTACTATTAATATACATCATAGAAAATATCAAATAATATAAACTATCAGAAAATGTACTCGCCTGTGGTCCTTATCTGGTACGAGTCGGAATCCAAGTCAAATTCCAAATCCTCCGTATTACGAATTTACCATATCAAAAGATATTTTATTTAATTTATTTAATTCCAGAATAATTACTCTAAAATCGTATTTTAATCTTATTATTCTTATTTTTAGGTTAATTCCTAAATTTTGTCCAATGAAACTAAATTTTATCAACTCGAGACTCATGGCATGCAAATCGAGGCGATCTATTGACCAAAAAGTCAACCGATACAAACTTGACTTTCATATATGATTTTCTGTATATTTTAGTGTCACAAATATTCTAAAATTTATGGCTCATCCGGATTTAAATTCGTTTAAAAATTATTGCAAATACAAAATCGTATTGTGCAACGGTGGTTGATTGTTAACCTAGAAGTTCTACAGAATTTACAGCATAGAAATAATTCGAATTAAATTCTGAGAAAAACTTATGTCAATGATCTCGATATCAGCTTTTGAAAACATAAACGGTTCATGATTCTGATTTCTGATTCTCCCGAAATAGTAAAAACACCGAGACGCGTATATTTTCGGATATGTTGTACTCTCTGAATTTTCTAGAATTTAATATTCAGAATTTCGTGAAAAAAATTATATATTCAGAAAACTAACCTCAATACGGTTCTAATGCAAAAAACTAGACCACATTTGGAGTACGGAGCTATAAGTAATAGTTTTTGGAAGATCAAAGAACTCTAGATGACAATCCCCAACCCCTTCTCTCTCTCTCTAAAATTAATCGGCTAATAAAGGCTATTATAATATCTCTCTCTCTCTCTCTCTCTCTCTCTCTCTCTCTCTCTCTATATATATATATATATATATATATATATATATATATATATATATATATATTGGTATGCGGTTGAAAGAAATGGGATAGGCTGGACACGTATCAGAATTTGGTTGGGTTATTTGTTTGTATTATTTATTTTTGATTTGCCTTTATCAAAATATTATTTAAGTCATTTTAAATCTAAATAACTCAAAATAAATATTAAAAATAATCAAAAAAATTAGAATTTTTTTTTAGAAAATATATATTAATATTATAAAGCCTAAAAAATTAATTGGGTCCATTATATGTTCCTTGGCTTAAACAATAAATTTTAGAAGTCCTAGAAAATTAGTTATTAGCCTAAATAACTCCCAATAAATACTAATAATACTCAGAAAATTCTCAATTTTTTTTACAAAATATATTTAATTATTCAGAACATAAAATAAAGGTTTGGGATATTTTTAATTATATTTGACACAAAAATAAATTCTTAAAAGTTCTAGAAAATTACCGTTAATAGTTTTTAATTAACCAAAAATTATAAAAAAATCAATAACCCTAAAATAACCTAATAACAACATTTAAGCTAGAATTTTTGGATACGGAGGTTACAAGTCTACATTCCTTAAAAAAAATTGTCCTCGAAATTTAAAATCTTCAATAGTTTTTTTTTACCATCAAAAATTTTAAGTTCTAAATACTCAAAAAAAAATAATATCCAATCCTCTAATTTAAATCAATCAATACATATTTATAAATTTTAAAATCTCATCCCAAATATTTAAATTCAAACACTAATCCATTAATGATATAAATCCTCTAATTTAAATTCAATCAATGCATATTTATAAAATTTAAAATCTCATCCCAAAAATTTGAATTCCAACACTAATCCATTAATGATCTTACTCCTCGATTCTTTTTCCACACCTTACTCAAACAATATAATACTTACGAAATTTTTAAATACAACATTCAAAATATAAATTTTAAATTTATATCTGGTAGTCAAATAAATATAATGATAATCTTCTTAAAATTTTCAAAATTTAATGGCAAATCCAACCATATCATAATCTTCATAAAAATTTGTGATTTAAAATAATCGTCAATTATGCCATATTAAATTCTCAACTCTTTATTTAAATTAATATTTATCCTCAAAATTTAAAATCCTTAATAATAATTTTTTTTTCTGCCACCATCAAAATTTAAGCAATATAATTATGAAGTCAAACCACTATTATTATTTAACAAAGTCCTTAAAATTAAACTTCATCCTCACAACTTAAAATTTTAAAGTAAATCTTCGAAATTTGAATTTGTCTTCAAAATTTAAAATCCAATAGAATTTTTCTCTTAAATCAGATTCACAAGTCATAACTCTTAAATACAATTTAACATTATTTCCTTAAAATTTAAATCTCTTTTATAACGATCTTCAAAAATTTAATAATTAAATCCTTCAAATTTAATCTCATATCCAAACTTAAAAATTAAATCCAATCTTGAAGTTAAAAAAAAAATTTAATTCCATGCTTAAAAATTGGAATATCATATTGTAGTCATTTCTCACAATAATTTGATTTGTCACCATAGCCATAATTTATTTTGTCCTCACTGCTATTACGTATACGAATTTTTGGTATTTAAATAATGATCATCCTCAGAACATCGATTAATGATTCAATCCTAAGAATTTAAAAGTTAAATCCTATCTTCAAAGTAAATCCTACTAATATATATTTTGTGAATAAATTTAAAAAATTCAAAGTTTTATCCTCAAAATTTGAATTCCAAATCTACTCCATCTATCATATCTCTCAAAAAAAAAAAAATTTGGATTCAAATTTAGTTCTTAAAAGTCGAATTAAACAAGTTATAAAATCAATCTTTGTATTGTTATTCTTTTGGTCTAACTCAACCCATAAACCAAATCTCAATATTATATTGAACTTATAACACTCAAATTCTCAACATTATCCTTGAATTCCTCGAATTATATCTCATAAATTTTAATATTATCCTCAATTTTAAAAACTTTCAACATTATCCTCAATTTTTTTGTCAATAATCAAATATGATAACTTCTACCAATCTTATAATTTTATCCTTAAATAAAATTTTTAAATTTTAACTCTTCGAAAAATTAAATAAAATGTATCATACTTTCCTAAAAAAAAAATTCAATTAATAAAATAAAATTGTAATCACTTCTAGAAATCTTTATAGCTATGACTATATTTTTTGAATTGGATTTTAATCCTAAAAAATTTTCAAATCCATAAAATCTCAACTCCTCAATATTTTGAAAACTTGAAATTTAATTTTAAAATTTTAAAATATAAAGTTTAAATCCACATCTTGTATGCCAATAGCTCAAATGTTAACCCTTTTAAATTTCTCAAAATCATAAATTAAATAACCAATACTCTAAAATTTTAAATCAAATCTTCAAAATTTAAATTCTTTAAACTTAAACTTAAATCCACTATAACAATCTACAAAAATCTAAAATTAAATAAATCTTCAACTTCTTATCTTTATCATCATTTACGTTGAAAACTATTTTTTCTAAAACATGAATTTAACTCAATTTTAGCAAGAAAATCAAACTAGATAAAAAATTAAACCTCAGAGCACAAAATAATAATAATAATTTTTATCTTCAATAATTGATTAACCCCAAAGAAATAATTCGCCAATCGAGAATTCTACCCCCACCTTTGGTCACTCCTACTTATCAAAATACCATAATATATAATACTTAATTTTCTCAAATTCATCTACTAGAGTTTACCTTAAAATTCAATATTTATACCTACCTTAATCACATAGCCTTTGTAACAATTTAACTACCCAAGCAATAAAATTAAAATAAGGCCTTAATATTGTATACCTAGTCCAAGTCATTCTCCTAAATAAATCCTAAGTTGTGAATGAGCAATTTATCCTAAAATCTTATTACTAGTTGCAGGCTCGCAGTAGTACGACTAACTTAAGTACTACCACGAGTTCTCACTATTTGTGAAATCGGACCTGCATGGGCCACCATAAAAACTTGTCACGACCCGCACCCGCTTTTTGGATACTAGTATGTGGCCAAGCCCAGCCTACGCCGCAGCATCAGCGGTAGTACGTTGTCTATGATAACAACGGTACATCAATCCAAATAGATAATATTTAATCACAAATTTAAATCTATTGCTCATTCACAACATTTATATAGTTTTACAAGATTCTCAATTTATAATTAAATCATAACTCGAGAATAAACCCGCTAAATATCAAAACCAAAGAAGTTTCTAAACTATATAAATTCTAATATTAGCCTCCAAAAATATCTCGATCTCCAACAAAATCAAATAACCAAGATAGTAAGTCACCTAAAAATGTTTACCCAGTCAGGATGGAACGAGTACAACCCAATAACAGTTTCAGTTAATTGACAAGTACTATGAACAGTAAATAGTTATAAAATACTTGATGAGCATATAATAATAGAATATGGTACATCATAAAGGAACAGTTAAATAAAAAAATAATGAAAGACAAGAAAGAAGAACAGAGAAGCATGTAAAGACAGACATATATGTAAACTAGAAAATCTGTCATGCAAGTATACAACCAACAAGTATAGATTAATCCAGAATGACTGTATTTAACTAGTATTTTGAAATACCAAGTTAACATGTGAACGACTAGGGAATAATATCCGGCAAACCACATGTGTCGTACATGGCTGCTATTATTCCAGTAAGACCATGGGATGGAAAGGGTATGTTCACATGTCTCCTAGGTATTTTTCCGTCCGACTAGTACTCATGGATACAAATCTAGACACGAATAATCTTAATAGTCCAGAAGATATCAACAGGCCAAAAAATATATTAGTCCAGTAATTCATTAGTACAGAAAAAGTCAATAGGCCCGAAAATACGTATCTCACGAAAATAAATCCATAAAATACCAATCCGTGTATCCATCATATAAAAAAATAGATAAAACACTACTATAAATATGTATCATAGAAAATATTAAATAATAGAAACTATCAGAGAATGTACTCGCCTGTGATCCTTAGCTGGTACGAGTCAGAATCCAAGTCAAAGTCCAAATCCTACGTATTACGAATTTACCATGTCAAAAAATATTTTATTTTATTTATTTAATTCCGGAATAATTACTCTAAAGTTGTATTTTAATCTTATTATTCTTATTTTTAGGTTAATTCATAAATTTTGTCCAAATAAACCAAAATTTATCAGCTCGAGACTCATGGCACGTAAATCGAGGCGATCTATTGACCAAAAAGTTAACCGATACAAACTTAACTTTTATATATGATTTCCAATATATTTCAGTGTCACAAATATTCTAAAATTTATGACTCATCCGGATTCAAATTTGTTTGAAAATTATTGTACATACAAAATCGTATTGTGCAACGGTGGTTGATTGTTAACCTAGAAGTTATACAGAACTTACAGCATAGAAATAATTCAAATTAAATTTTAATAAAAATATATGTCAATGATCTCGATATTAGCTTTCTGAAATATTAAACGGTTCATGATTCTGATTTCTGATTTTCCCGAAATCGCAAAAACACCGAGACACGTATATTTTTGGACATGCTGTGTTCTCCGAATTTTCTAGAATTTAATATTCAAAATTTCGTAAAAAAATTATATATTCAGAAAACTAACCTCAATACAGTTCTAATACAAAAAACTAGGTCATATTTGGAGTACGGAGCAATGAGTAATAGTTTTTGGAAGATCGAAGAACTCTAGATGACAATCCCCAACCCCTTCTCTCCTTCTCCAAATTTAATCGACTAATTAAGGTTTTATATATATATATATATATATATATATATATATATATATATATATATATATATATATATATATATATATATATATATATATATATATATATATATATTGGTATGCTGTTGAAAGAAAAGTGATAGGCTAAACACGTGTCAGAATCTGATTGGACTATTTGTTTATATTATTTGTTTTGATTTGCCTTTATCAAAACATTATTTAAGTCATTTTAAATCTAAATAACACAAAATAAATATTAAAAATAATCAAAAAAAATTCGGAAAATATATAATAATATTATAAACCCTAAAAATTGTAGCGCCCCATTCTCCCGATGCGGAGAGCGCGGCTAAGAAAAATAAGTCGGTATCGTTCGATCGGGATAGATTGAATTAAGAACTCGTCCTCGTTATGGATTTGTTTCTTCGGAATCGATTCCCATATTCAGTGGACTGCGCCCCAAGGATCGGCTTAGCGGCAGAGTCAGGAGGGACCTCTCCGCTGCTATCTTTTATTGTCTCGGTTTTCGATGTCGCTTGTTGCTTTCGTGCTTTGAGTTGGTTTTGGGATTTGTTTGTTTTTTTTGAACGGTTTCGATGGTTTTTATTGTTTTCGTTCATTGACTTGCACTTCTATTCCGAGATTGGAAAGAGAGGAAGAAGTATTAATCGAGCTATTCGTGTGCAGGTGAACGAGCAGTAGGCGGCTTGCGAGCGGAGTTGTGAAGCGCCTCTTTCCTTCTTCTTTCCAAAATCTAAGTGAGTGGCTACCAACCCGATTAGCTAGCCCTGCTTCCAAGCTTCATTCCCTGGCCCCGATCAAACGATACCAAGTAATAATAAAAGAAACCAAGATAAAAGAGAATAGACTTGGTTCATTGCTTGTCAACTAAACTTCTGAACGGTTATCATATTGCATGCTAGTTCATTTATAAATATTCCATAAATCGTGCTAACTATGGATCACATCTTGTATGCAAATAAATATTCAGTGAGGCTCTGCAATATAAATCATATAAATTCTGCTTGTCTGTGCTTGTGTTGCCTCATCTGCATAATCTGCTAAATCTGTTAATAACGTTCGATCATGGACAACGTGTGCACAAGATTTCTGGTTCCTACGGACGGTTGCCAGGGCACTGGGACCGATCCGATCCGGGCGGAACGTCTGTATAGTCGTCTGTATCGTCGGATTGAGGCGTGCAACGGGGGCTCGCCACCCGCATTGCACACCCTTCCGTCCTGAGACTATAAATCGTCCTTCGTGGCATTATGCCAGTGATCCTCTGTATATTTAAAACCTGTTGCAACTAACTTGTATCTTCGTGGCAGGGAAGGCAAGGTAAGTATTGTGCAGGTCATTCAGACGGGCAGGTAAATCCACCGAACGGTGGCTAGTTCATTTCAGTAAATTCTATATGCTGCTTACTTGTAAATGAACTAAGGCAAGATAGAAACCCACAAAAATATGCATGCTTCACTAAACAACGTGTTGATTGGTATAGTTCGGCTAGCTCGCCTTCACCAGCATGTTTCGATATGCTGACCCTCGTTGAAACAGGTTCTCCGCACCAAGGCGAACCGAGCGAGGAGCCGAAGTCGTCTTCCCGATCCAGTCCAACTGTTAGCGCATCTTCACCGCGCCACGAAGCCTTTTGAAGTCCGAAGCTGCAACTCTTCATACACAAATACAGCTCCGTGGCAAAGCCGTCCTCCAGCCTGGAGGTCTTTATCATTTTGAGTTTATAAAGGGATGTAATGTACAGGATTGCTATCTCATTTTGAGTCATCTCTTTAGTAAGCCGTTCGGCATATTAGCTAACTTGTTCAAGAGTTTGTAATAGATGTTCATTATTAATAAAGAGAACTTTTCCATTTCAAATCTGTGTTTCAATTTATCTGCGTAATCTGAATATGTTCTTGCTATGCAAATCATTAAAGCCTTGTGCGGGCGCAACCCCAGGCCCGCACGGCGGTCACGATTCGGGGGACGCCTCAAGTGATTCTATGGAATTGGGTCGTGACAAAAATTACTTGGGTCCATTATATGTTCCTAGGCTTAAACAATAAATTTTAGAAGTCCTAGAAAATTAGTTATTAGCCTAAATAACTCCCAATAAATAGTAATAATACTCAAAAAAAATTCAAAAAATTTTAGAAAATATATTTGATTATTCATAACCTAAAATAAAAGTTTGGGATATTTTTAATTATGTTTGGCACTAAAATAAATTCTTGAAATTTCTAAAAAATTACTGTTACTAGTTTTTAATTAACCAAAAATTGTGAAAAATTTCAATAATCCTAAATTAACCTAATAACAATATTTAAGCTAGAATTTTTGGATACGGAGGTTACAAGTCTACCCTCCTTAAAAAAGTTCGTTCTCGAAATTTAAAATCCTCAATAGTTTTTTTTACCATCAAAATTTAAATTCAAAAAACCATATAATTATGAAGTAAATCTATATTGTTATTTCAAAAAAATTTAAAATTCTAAAAATATCATATTTCTGAAAATCTTCAAATTTAAAATTAAATTCTATTCTTATCACAGTATCCTCCAAAATTTTAAGTTCTAAATACTCAAAAAAATAATAAAATCCACTCCTCTAATTTAAATCCAATCAATGCATATTTATAAAATTAAAAATCCCATCCCAAATATTTGAATTTAAACAATAATCCATTAATGATATAAATCCTCTAATTTAAATCCAATCAATTCATATTTATAAAATTTAAAATCCCATCCCAAAAATTTGAATTCCAACACTTATTAATGATCTTACTCCTCGATTTTTTTCCACACCATACTCAAACAATATAATACTTACAAAATTTTTAAATGCAACATTCAAAATATAAATTTTAAATTTATATCCGGTAGTCAAATAAATATAATGATAATCTTCTTAAATTTTTCAAAATTTAATGCCAATTCCAATCATATCATAATCTTCATAAAAATCTGTGATTTAACAAAATCGTCAATTCTGCCATATTAAATTCGCAACTCTTTATTTAAATTAATATTTATCCTCAAAATTTAAAATTTTTAATAATAATTTTTTTCTACCACCATCAAAATTTAAGCAATATAATCATGAAGTCAAACCACTATTGTTATTTAACAAAGTCCTTAAAATTTAACTTCATCCTCACAACTTAAAATTTTAAAGTAAATCTTTGAAATTTGAATTTATCTTCAAAATTTAAAATTCAATAGAATTTTTCTCTTAAATCAGATTCACAAGTTATAACTCTTAAATACAATCTAACATTATTTTCTTAAAATATAAATCTTATTTATAACTGTCTTCAAAAATTTAATAATTAAATCCTTCAAATTTAATCTCATATCCAAACTTAAAAATTAAATCCAATCTTGAAGTTAAAAAAAAATTTAATTCCATGCTTAAAAATTGGAATCTCATATTGTAGTCATTTCTCACAATAATTTGATTTGTCCCCATAGCCATAATTTTCTTTGTCCTCGCTGCTATTACGTATACAAATTTTCGGTATTTAAATTAATGATCATCCTTAGAACATCGATTAATGATTCAATACTAAGAATTTAAAAGTTAAATCCTATCTTCAAAGTAAATCCTACTAATATATTTTATGAATAAATTTAAAAAATTCAAAGTTTCATCCTCAAAATTTGAATTCCAAATCTACTCCATCAATCATATCTCTCAAAAAAAAATTAAATTTTAAATTCAAATTTAGTCCTTAAAAGTCGAATTCAACAAGTTGTAAAATCAATCTTTGTATTTCTATTCTTTTGGTCTAACTCAACCCATAAACCAAATCTCAATATTATATTAAACTTATAACACTCAAATTCTCAACATTATCCTTGAATTACTCAAATTATATCTCAAAATTTTTAATATTATCCTCAATTTAAAAAAAATTCAACATTATACTCAATTTTTTTTGTCAATAATCAAATATGACAACTTCTACCAACCTTATAATTTTATCCTTAAATAAAATTCTCAAATTTTAACTCTTCGAAAAATTAAATAAAATGTATCATACTATCCTAAAAAAAAATTTAATTAATAAAATAAAATTTTAATCACTTCCAGAAATCTTTATAGCTATGAATATATTTTTTGAATTGGATTTTAATCCTCAAAATTTTTCAAATCCATAAAATCTCAACTCAATATTTTTAAAACTTAAAATTTAATTTCAAAATTTCAAAATATAAAGTTTAAATCCAAATCTTGTATGCCAATAGCTCTAATGTTAACCCTTTTAAATTCCCCAAAATCATAAATTAAATAACCAATACTCTAAATTTTTAAATCAAATCTTCAAAATTTAAATTCTTTAAACTTAAACTTAAATCCACTAAAACAATCTACAAAATTCTAAAATTCAATAAATATCCAACTTCTTATCTTTATCACCATTTACGTTGAAAACTATTTTTTCTAAAACAATAATTTAACCTTAATTTAGCAAAAAAAATCATAATCATCAAACTAGATAAAAATTTAAACCTCAGATCACAAAATAATAATAATAATTCTTATCTTCAATAATTGATTTACCCCAAAGAAATAATTTGCCAATCGAGAATTCTACCCCAACCTTTGGTCACTCCTACTTATCAAAATATATAATATATAATACTTAATTTTCTCAAATTTATCTACTAGAGTTTACCTTAAAATTTAACATTTATACCTACCTTAATCATATAGCCTTTGTAACAACTTAACTACCCAAGCAATAAAATTGAAATAAGGCATTTATATTGTATACCTAGTCCAAGTCATTCTCCTAAATAAATCTTAAGTTGTGAATGAGCAATTTCTCCTAAAATCTTATTACTAGTTGCAGGCTCGCAGTAGTACGACTAACTTAAGTACTACCACGAGTTCTCACTATGTCACTACCCGCACCCAGAAAATCGGACATGAGCCGTGGGTACGTTCCAGCCTACGCCGCAGAATCGGCGGTAGAACGCTGTCTAAGTCCGTTCTTGGTCACAACTATCTATATCTCACAATAACCTGTCAAGATAACCTCTCCAAAAGGAGGACAACATATGATATAAATATAAACTCAATCACAATAACTAGGGAAAGAGTAAAAGTACGATAATATATCAACAAAAGAAATAAAGAACCAAAGAGAGCAAGTACAATATCCAAAATATACAATTCAAGTCTAAGAGTCTACAACATCTCACAGTAGTAGTAAAATAATAATACAGTCATCCAAAACCAACTGGGAACAAACCCAGTGGAACCCACCTAGCTATACTAGGGCGCTAGCAGCATCTCCTCAGCTGGGACGGACTCCTCCTCTATCTCAGGGTCATAACAATCGTCGACACCTGGCCTATAGTAAGTCGGGCAAAATTCCTCAGGATCCTCTGGAAAATATATCCAGTCAGGATTGGAGCGAAGTACATAACTCTGAAAGCAACTCCAAATACATGGTAAGGTGTATATGACTAGCAATAGAAAAGAATACAAGATGTACAGGAAAGTAAATACATGGTAGAACTGATAAAGTAACTGTAATATAAAACTGGGGAACAATACAAGTAGTAGAGAAGTAACTGCATGTGAGAAAACAGGAATACTAGCTAAGTGCCTTGAGCATAAGTTCGTTATGTGATCGGCTTAGGTTGCACATGATTTATTCTACGATAACTTCGTTATGCGTGAGTTGTATAACCGATATACACATGAATACTGTTTGGATTTGATCACATAACCAACTTTTACTCCCCTCCCCCACTAATACTCTTGATCCAACCACAACATGCTACGTACATGATAAATAACTCGCGTACATAAAGGCGAGAGCACATGAAGTACATGAAGCACATAAAAATCAATACCCGAAGCCATGATTAAATACACGTGATAGAGTATCCGCTGAACACGGTAAGAGGGATAACATCTTATGACGGGATCCAACTAGTACCAGCTCATGAAATAATGTGTCAGAATCAAGTATTACAGTTCTAGAACAGGTGATATATACGCTATAAAGAAATGGAAACAATCGAAGGTAGGTACTCGTCTGACGTCCTGAGCAACTGGTGAGGATCGAGATCCGGACTGACGTCGCAAGGACCTATTACGAAAAGTAAGGTTAAACGGGGTTCTAAAGAGTTAAACAGATATAAAATAACTAAAAACAAGCTTCTAGGGTTGTTCTAGGTCAAACGGGTCAAACCGGTGAAATATGGGTCAAAAAGTCAACCCAGGGTCTAAAAAGTCAACTATAGGCCGAAACTAGGTCAAAGGTTGACTTTGGCGGTCAACCGGGGCAATTACGGCCAACTCTAGGTCAAACTAGGGTGCCCCTAAAATTCTAGGTCAAAACTAACTCATTAAGCTAGTAAACCCTCAAACTCGCCTCCTTGAGATACCGGGATACCCTCGGTATCCAATATCTCAACCTACGCTATATACCCCGCCTATGCCCTCTAATATATACCCTAACACGTATATATATATATATATATATATATATATATATATATATATATATATATATATATAAACCCAACTCTAACTCCATTCCTAGGCAAAAATCCAATACCTCGCCCCGATACCCAATACCTTGAGTATCTCAAGTTACCTTCAATACCTTGATATCTCAAGGTATTGAGATACTCAAGTCTTACCCCTCTCTAACACTAATTAAGTAGCTATATATATATATATATATATATATATAGATCTCTCTCTCAATGCTGCTGCTACTTGCTAACTGCTGCTGCTGCTACTGCAAAATGCTACTGCTACTGCTGCTGCTGCCATTAGCTGCTGCTGCTGCAGCCACTTGCTGCTGCTGCAGCCATTAGCTGCTGCTGCTCTTCCTCTTTCCCTCATATCTCTATCTCACCCTCTCTTGATCTCTCTTTCCTTATATATATATATATATATATATATATATATATATATATATATATATATATATATATATATATATATATATATATATATATATATATAGACACACACACACACACACACTTACATATAGATACATATACACACACACACACACACACACACACACACACACACACACACACACACACACACACACACACATATATATATATACACACACACACACACACACAAAAACATATATAAACCTATATATATATATATATATATATATATAAACACACAACCACACAAACATACACACAACCACACACACACACACACACAACCACACACAACCACCCATATGCATATAAATATATTTATATATATAAATATAAACTCAAAAACCTTAGTACAAACTCCCCAAGGCTAAACCAACCCGCTCACAAGCCCGAAACCTAGAAACCAAGTCGAAATGGCCATTTGGTTATTTCGACAAACACTTGGTGTACGGCTCGCGATACCTCGTAAAACGCACACCAAACCTACTCGAAATCGATCCAAAATTTATCCACAAGTTCTAATCGATGTCTAAAATCTCACAAAAATTCTAACTCTCCGATTCTAGGTCCCTGGCAAAATTCTACATGCATGTGGAACCCACGTCGAAGGAAAAATCCCAAAATCGCCCGAAATGCCCAAAACTTCGCGATACGATCTCACGTGTTCGAACGAAGACATGTATCTACCCTCAAGACATCCAAGCACGTCTACCTAGGTCCGTTTAACCTAGGACAACATCCAAAAATGGGCCAATCTCGGATTTCACTAAAAATTGACACAAAACCTAATGTCAAAGTCTCCAAACACAACCAAACAAGTTCTAACTTCCTTCCATGGGTAGCCCTAAGATTTAGGGAGGTTCTAAACTACTAATTACACTATATTAGAGTAATCACTAAGAGAAAAGTTAGGGTTTACCTCTTGGGAGTTGAAATTCCAAGGCCAAAGTCTCCAAAAACCTCTAAATTCACCACACCAAGCCTCTAAGCCTCCAAATCAAGCCTCTAAACCAAACCTAGGCTCTACACACCTAGGTTAGAGGAAAATAAAAGGTTAGGATTTGTATTTATAAGAGAAGTAAATGAGGGAAGAGAAGAAAATGTGTGAAACTTACTTGGAATGGAGAAAAGTAAATGAAGGAAGTGAAGAAAGGAGAATGGAGAGAAAAAAATGAAGACGAAGAAGAAATGAAAAGGAAAGGAAGGGGGCCAGCCATGTATAGGAAAATAGGGTTAGGGTTAGGAACATAACACAATGACCAAAATACCCTCCACTAATACTCCTCCAAACTGGGGTTTAGGTTTAGGGTTTTCTAAATGCATTCTAACTAATCCAAAATACTCAAACTAACTAATTAAAATATAAAATAACTATTCTACACCAATAAATAAGTCTGACAAGGGTGCTGGTTAGGTCTGACATGGGTCCACTAGGGTCTGACACGGGTCCAAACTAGCCAAAACCCTAAAATAACTAATAAAATAAATACAACCACTAATTAAATATAAATACAAATATCTATGATCAATACATAATTTACTAAATTAAAATAAAAGAAAATCCTATTTTTAGGATTGGGTAGTGACACACTATTTGTGAAATTGGACCTGCATGGGCCACCATAAAAACTTGTCACGATCCGTATCCACTTTTCGGATACGAGTACGTGGCCAAGCCCAGCCTACGCCGCAGCATCGGCGGTAGTACGCTGTCTATGATAACAATGGTACATCAATTCAAATAGATAATATTTAATCATAAATTCAAATCTATTGCTCATTCACAACATTTACATAGTTTTACAAGATTCTCAATTTATAATTAAATCATAACTCGAGAATAAACCCGCTAAACATCAAAACCAAAGAAGTTGCTAAACTATATAAATTCTAATATTGGACTCCAAAAATATCTCGATCTCCAACAAAATTAAATGAGCAAGATAGTAAGTCACCGAAAAATGTTTACCCAGTCAGGATGGAATGAGTACAACCCAATAACAGTTCCAGTTAATTGACAAGTACTATAAAAAGTAAATAGTTATAAAATACTTGATGAGCATATAATAATAGAATATGGTACATCATAGAGGAACAATTAAATAAAGAAATAATGAAAGACAAGAAAGAAGAACAGAGAAGCATGTAAAGACAGACATATATGTAAACTAGAAAATCTGTCATGCAAGTAGACAATCAGCAAGTATAGATTAATCCAGAATGACTGTATTTAACTAGTATTTTGAAATACCAAGTTGACATGTGAACGACTAGGGGATAATATTCGGCAAACCATACGTGTCGTGCATGACTGATGTTATTCGAGTAAGACTATGGGATGGAAAGGGTATGTTCACACGTCTCCTAAGTATTTCTCCGTCTGACTAGTACTCATGGATCAAAATCCAGACACGAATAATCTCAATAGTCCATAAGATGTCAACAGGCCAGAAAATATATTAGTCCAGTAATTTATTAGTACAGAAAAAGTCAATAGGCCTGAAAATACGTATCTCACGAAAATGAATCCATATAATACCAATCTGTGTATCCATCATATCATAAATAAGGTAAAACACTACTATAAACATGCATCATAGAAAATATTAAATAATAGAAACTGTCAGAGAATGTACTCGCCTGTGGTCCTTAGCTGGTATGAGTCAGAATCCAAGTCAAAGTCCAAATCCTACGTATTACGAATTTACCATGTCAAAAGATATTTTATTTAATTTATTTAATTCTAGAATAATTATCTAAAATTATATTTTAATCTTATTATTCTTATTTTTAGGTTAATTCCTAAATTTTACCCAAAGAAATTAAATTTAATCAACTCGAGGCTCATGGCACGCAAATTGAGACGATCTGTTGACCAAAAAGTCAACCGATACAAACTCAACTTCCATACATGATTCCTAAAGATTTTAGCGTCATAAAAATTCTAAATTTTATGGCTCATCCGGATTCAAATTTGTTTGAAAATTATTGCACACACAAAATTGTATTGTGCAATGGTGGTTAATTGCTAACCTAAAAGTTCTACAAAATTTATACTATAAAAATAATTTGAATTAAATTCTGGTAAAAATATATGTCAATTATCTCGAAATTAACTTTTTGAAACATTAAACGGTTCATGATTCTGATTCCTGGTTCTCCCGAAATCGCAAAAACACTGAGACGTGTATATTTTTGGACATGTTGTGCTCTCCGAATTTTTCAGAATTTAATATCCTGAATTTGTGAAATAAGTTATATATTCAGAAAACTAACCTCAATATGGTTCTAACGCAAGAAACGGTGCCACGTTTGGAGTACGGAGCTATGAGTAATGATTTCTGGAAGTTCGAAGAACCCTAGATGACAATCCCCAACTCCTTCTCTCTCTCTCTAAAATTAATCGACTAATTAAGGTTATATATATATATATATATATATATATATATATATATATATATATATATATATATATATATATATTGGTATGTGGTTGAAAGAAAAGGGATAGGCTGGACATATGTCAGAATCTGGTTGGGTTGTTTGTTTATATTATTTATTTTTGATTTGCCTTTATCAAAATATTATTTAAGTCATTTTAAATCTAAATAACTCAAAATAAATATTAAAAATAATCATACAAATCTGAAAAATTCAAAAAATATATAAAAATATTATAAATCCTAGAAAATTACTTAGGTCTATTCTATGTTCTTTGGCTTGCACAATAAATTCTAGAAGTCCTAGAAAATTAGTTATTAGCCTAAATAACTCCCAATAAATATTAAAAATACTCAAAAAAATTTTAAAAAATTCTAAAAAATATATTTGATTATTTAGAACCTACAATAAAAGTTTGGGATATTTTTAATTATATTTGACACTAAAATAAATTCTTGAAAGTCCTAGAAAATTATTGTTACTAGTTTTTAATTAACCAAAAATTATGGAAAAATCCCAGTAGCCCTAAATTAACCTAATAACAATATTTAAGCTAGAATTTTTAGATACGGAGGTTACACGTTCCCTTTCAATGCTCTACAAGTTAAGTTGCCTAGTTAACCCTAGGTTAATAGAATCTTATGCCGTGGTCATATGAATATTCTTCTTAGATGTCGTACTCTAAGTACGAGCACTCTTGATATGAACTCATATTGTTACTAGCAAGTTAAATATGGATTTACCCAAGTGTGATGCAACAATCAATATTATCTATCTACGACTAAAGTCACTGTCCAACTACCAGATCCGTACATGAAAATAATTACATATATCACGTACCAAGAGCATGTGGCACGACGTCTCACTATATATATCAAGTAGCACCCTCAGTGCGATCAAGTGTATCAGCACGGATACAATAGTCAATGTAGGAACAAGTTCTAGTATCAAGGTTAAGGTCAAGATCATAGACAAGTTATCAAGTAGCAAATCATTCAAGACAGGACAGTTAAGCTCTGGTCATATTAGTTATCACTTTATTATATCGATAGATGAGAATAAGAGTAGTGCGAGAACTCCTCGAGATCATATCCATAATCCTTAAACCAAACAAGATCGGGATTTTATACCTTCCCCCAAGTTAAACTACGCCCCTTATTCTATCTAACGTATAATGAGGTGATCAATGAAAATTAGTAAGTGCATATATGGCCACATATACATAGCTCATGTCAGGTACTTAGTCAATTTAGCACAAGGTCACATCTGGGTCATACAAGTCCTTTCTAAGTTTAACGCATAGTATCACAACCATTCAATCAAACAAGAACATTTTTAAACCAAGCAAGTATTCAACGTGTGCATGAAACAGTGAGCGCATAGCCAGGGTGTCGCATAAAATTGAGGCCGCATGGATGTCAAGGCCGCATGCAGTCGTGGACCGCATGGATGTGAAGGTTACAAGGGTGGGGCAAGGTCTACTCTTCGGGACAAGTGCCAAATAGGCAATAAATGCAAGTCAGAAAGGTGACATAAAGTGATGGATGTGACTGAAGTAATATATAATAAAGTATGTCAGAATAATAAGACAAAATTATGAAAAGATAAGCCATACGGTGCTGAGTCATGCGTTCCAAGAAAGAGGAAATGTATAGCTCGATGCCGCATGGAAATCTTTTGGACTTAGTAAAATTTTATTTGTTCAAGTTCATTCATTTGCCAAGGGGCGCATGCGCAGATTTTAGTTGTGCGTCCAACAAGATGGCCGCATGATGACTTTGGAGGAAGAAGTCCTGGCCGTATGATAAGCATGCCGCATGGAGCTCCTTCTGTAACACCTCATTCCGTTCAAGCGGACTGCCGATTCAAACGGCAAAAGTACAATATTCCGACCCACTTTGCTCAGGTAAGAATATTCGTTTGAGGCAAAGGATATCCAGACTTGTCCCTACATGATTCTGGCTTAGGCTTTCAGAGGCTCGCTTGGCGTATCGCTCAACCGAAGAGAATCATCGCTAAGGTGGGTGGCTACGGTGAACTTGTCTTTGCTTAGCCAGCACACATAAAATCTGGAATGATACATGCTAGTTGCTAGGTGAATCACCCCCTGCATGCTAATAAGAATCCAACGCACCAACTAAGGGAATAATCCCAACTTGTATTGCTTATGCTAAAACATAAAAATGAAACATTGCTTATATATATATGTTCAGACCCTCGCATGCTACCCTAGAACGTGTCACTCGGGAAGTCCCTTATGATCTCACTCCTCGGCTTACCTTCGGGCTCGAGCTAATATGAATAATTGTGTTTATATAAATGCATGCTTGTCTGCTTTTATGTTGCCTTGTTTTTATCCAAACCCTGGGAGACTACTAAGTAGTAGTTCCGTGCCTGAATGAACCTGCAAGTATCTGGAACCGTTAGGTCACCAAGGCAATCTCCGCCCCAGGGGAAATGCATCAAGGCAAAAGTCATTCACTGAACAAAATGAATCATACAATACTGCTTGTCGTGTGCTCGTGTTGCCTCAACTGCATGAATTATGAACTTAATAATTGTGTTCGATCATGGACAACTTGTGCACAAGGGTATAAGTTCTGAGGACGGTCGCTGGGGCACTGACACCGATCCGATCCGGGCATAACTTTGTGTGTAGTCAATCATGTGCGGACTGGATAGCTTGCAATGCATCGTGTGTTTATCGTGTGTTCATCGTGTGTTCTCGTTGCATGCTATCCTTGTCCTTGACTAGTCTATTATGGCAATCAAGCCAGTGATCCTCGTATGTATTTAACCTGTTGCATGCTTGCTTGAAAAGTAAAAGATAAACAAGTCATCCTCGCTTAGCGGCTATCCGCGTGCGAGATATTATATCGCATGAAACAATAATCTTAACAGCTAAACGATATAAATCTCGCATCCAAATATTGTATTTGCATATGATAATACCCCTGAATGTTTATACATGCTCGTGCTTGAATTTACAATATTTGCCTTGGACAGGAAAGGTCAAATAGTAAGTTAGTAAGTCTCGCCGTATTTCCTCCCATGTTGCATGGCGCACTGCCACACGAGTTAGGCTATTCAAATCTTACATGAAACTGATCCTAAGACAACTAGAAAGATAACATAATAGTGGGTGCACGAAACCTATATTACGTGTTTGGATTTGTCGAACGGGCGAGTAGCTTCCCCACCAGTGCATTCAATGTACTGATAATCCACCAGATTGTATGCATGGTATAGGAGAACCTCGTTCGGTGCGAATGCCTCCTTCATGCGTGCTAAGGCCAGGAGTTTCCTCTAAAGCCTTGGAGTGCTACGTCTGGAACTGAAGTACATATACAAGACATAATGTTGTGAACATTGCCTGAACATCACCTGTACAATCATTCCACAATTGTAGCCACTTGGCACGCTTTTACTGTTTCAGAGAGAGAGGCTTGAGAGACTTGTAATCTTGGCTATACGCCATCTTTAACACTTGTTTATATCAATAAAAGAGTTGCTTTACTTCAACTTGTGTTATTCAATGCTTTTGCTATATTGTCGACTCAGTGAACTTTTTACCAAATTGCCTATGCGTTTATGACTCTGCTGTACTCGGACAATCTATGAGACTTAGTGGCTTAGAACTCTTACTGCCAGCCAATGAACCACGGCCTTGCATGGGTGTGGCTCACGCTCGTGCGGCATCACGCCCGGATGGGTCAAGCGATCGTTCCGCGGGAGTGCTGGCACGGTGATTCTCGCTAGCGGGAACGACCGATTTAGCCTGCGGAAGATCGGGGCATAACCTATTGGTATCAGAGCCTGGCTTATACGCCTTTGAACTTCACTTCGATTATAACAGTTTTGAAAGCTCGTTCGTGGGTTTTGTGTACGCTCTCTCTCAATGTCCCAAACAGAATATTCCAATAATAAGTCTAAATATTTTTAAAATACGTTTTGAATGATATGATTGCTTGAGTGAAATTGTGCTGCGAGTGGCCTTTGTGCCAACCTGAGTGAGAACCCTTAAGATTATCGCAAGTAACTTGTCCGATTTCACTATCTCTAAGTTTGGTTGAATGCATATATTTGAGGGACGCCTTGAACTTGTGCACGATCCAAGACTCAAGAAGATGTGAAACTCGAGTGCTAAGACTTCACTATCGCTGAGTTGGTGAAATACATGTATTATAGGGGCACTTTGAGTATGTGTACGATCCACACTCGCGATATGCTGATCTCGAATGCTTGTGCAAGTGAATATCCAAATAAATAAGTACAATGACTTGTATAGGTTTGCCTCAGCCTTGTATCGTTAAATCAAAATTGATTGAAACATATTGCTTGTCCTCAGTAAGTCTCGAGGACGAGACTTTTTCTGAGTTGGGTAGGATGTAACACCTCATTCCGTTCAAGCGGACTGCCGATTCAAACGACAAAAGTACAATGTCCCGACCCGCTTTGCTCAGGCGAGAATACTCGTATGAGGCAAAGGATATCCAGACTTGTCCCTATAGGATTCTGGCTTAGGCTTTCAGAGGCTCGCTTGGCGTATTGCTCTACCGAGGCGAATCATCGCTAAGGTGGGTGGCTACGGTAAACTTGTCTTTGCTTAGCTAGCACACATAAAATCTGGAATGATACATGCTAGTCGCTAGGTGAATCACCCCATGCATGCTAATAAGAATCCAACGCACCTAGCTAAGGGAATAATCCCAACTTGTATTGCTTATGCTAGAACATAAAAATAAAACATTGCTTATATATATATGTTCAGACCCTCGCATGCTACCCTAGAATGTGTCGCTCGGGAAGTCCCTTACGATCTCACTCCTCGGCTTACCTTCGGGCCCGAGCTAATATGAATAATTGTGTTTATATAAATGCATGCTTGTCTGCTTGTATGTTGCCTTGTTTTTATCCAAACCTCGGGAGACTACTAAGTAGTCATTCCATGCCTGAATGAACCTACAAGTATCTGGGACCGTTAGGTCACCAAGGCAATCTCCGCCCCAGGGGAAATGCATCAAAGCAAAAGTCATTCACTGAACAAAATAAATTATGCAATACTGTTTGTCGTGTGCTCGTGTTGCCTCAACTGCATGAATTGTGAACTTAATAATTGTGTTCGATCATGGACAACTTGTGCACAAGGGTATAAGTTCTGTGGACGGTCGTTGGGGCACTGGCACCAATCCGATCTGGGCAGAACTTCGTGTGTAATAATCATGTGCGGACTGGATAGATTGCAACGCATCGTTGTTTATCGTATGTTCATCGTGTGTTCTCGTTGCATGCTATCCTTGTCCTTGACTAGTCCATTATGGCAATCAAGCCAGTGATCCTTGTGTGTATTTAACCTGTTGCATGCTTGCTTGTAAAATAAAAGATAAATAAGTCATCCTCGCTTAGCGGCTATCCGCGTGCGAGACATTATATCGCATGAAACAATAATCTTAACAGCTAAACAATATAAATCTCGCATCCAAATACTTGTATTTGCATATGATAATGTCCCTGAATGTTTATTCTTGCTCGTGCTTGAATTTACAATGTTTGCCTTGGACAGGGAAGGTCAAATGGTAAGTTGGTAAGTCTCACCGTATTTTCTCTCATGTCGCACGGCGCACTGCCACACGAGTTAGGCTATTCAAATATTGCATGAAACTGATCCTAAGGCAACTAGAAAGACAACATAATAGTGGGTGCATGAAACCTATATTACGTGTTTGGATTTGTCGAGCGGGCGAGTAGCTTCCCCACTAGTGCATTCAATGTACTGATAATCCACCAGATTGTATGCAGGGTGCGGGAGAACCTAGTTCGGTGCGGATGCCTCCTTCGTGCGTGTTAAGGCCAGGAGTTCCCTCTGAAGCCTTGGAGCGCTGCGTCTGGAACTGAAACAATATACATGACATAATATTATGAACATTGCTTGAACATCGCCTGTACAATCGTTCCACAATTGTAGCCACTTGGCACGCTTTTACTGTTTTAGAGAGAGATGCTTGAGTGACTTATAATCTCGGCTATACGCCGTCTGTAACACTTGTTTATATCAAAAAAAGAGTTGCTTTACTTCAACTTGTGTTATTCAATGCTTCCGCTATATTGTCGACTCAGTGAACTTGTTACCAAATCGCCTATGCGTTTATGACTCCGCTGTACTCGGATAATCTGTGCGACTCTGTGGCTTTGTAAACTCCCTCACCCAAAATAGGTATTTTGTGTATATTTTATATTATTATATTTATTATAGATATTGAATTTATTTAGAGTATTCTCTTAGTTAATTAGAAAATAATGGTTTTTAGTATATTTACTTATATAAATATTTATTTAGAATTATTTTTAGGCTATTTTAGATTATTGGGATTTTCCATAATTTTTAGTTAATTAAAAACTAGTAACACTAATTTTTTAGGACTTTAAAGAATTTATTTTATGTTCAAACTTAATTAAAAATATCCCAAAATTTTATTTTAGGTTCTAAATGGTCAAATATATTTTCAAGAATTTTCTGGGAATTTTCTGAATAATTTAGTATTTATTGGGAGTTATGTAGGCTAATAACTAATTTTTAGGACTTGTAGAATTTATTGTACAATCCTAGGAATATAGAATGGACCAACGTTATTTTCTATGGTTTATAATATTATTATATATTTTCTGGAATTATTTCAGAATTTTTGGAATAATTTTATTATTTATTTTTAGTTATATGGGTAAAACTAATGTTTAGAGCTTCTCCTAATTATAGTAGAAAATCTATGAATATAAAATTATCCCAAATATTTTTCTAGAGTTTTTAAATTCAAAATATATTTTTTGTAATTTTTCCAGATTTTTATGATTATTTTTAATATTTATTTTGAGTTATTTAGATTTAAAATTACTTAAATAATGTTTTGATAAAGGCAAATCAAAAATAAATAATATAACAAAAACCATCCAATCAGATTATGACACATGTCAGCCTATAAATATCCTTTTAGCCGCAGGTACATCCATATATATATATATATATATATATATATATATATATATATATATATATATATATATATATTATTATAACCTTAATTATCCCATTATTTTAGAGAGGGAGATTTTGGAGAATTGTCATCTAGGGTTCCTTCATCTTCCACAAGCCACTGCGCATAGCTCCGAACTCCAAACGAGGAATAGTTTCTTGCGTTAGAAAGATATTGAGGTTAGCTTTCTGATTATATAATTTATTTTATGAAATTATGAGTATTAAATTCTGGAAAATTCGAAGAGCACAGCATGTCCAAAAATAGACGTGTTTCAATATTTTCACGATTTTGGGAGAACCAGGAATCAGAATTATGAACCGTTTAAAGTTTCGGAAAGCTAATATCGAGATCATTGACATATATTTTTCTCCGAATTTAATTCGAAGTATTTATATACTGTTAATTCTGTAGAACTTCTAGGTTAGATTTTAATCATCGGTGCACAATACAAAATTTGTATGTGCCATAATTCCCAAACGAATTTGAATTCGAATGAGCCATAAATTCTAGCATGTTTTGATGCTAAAATCTACAGGAAATCATGCATAAAAGTTGAGTTTGTGTTGGTTAACTTTTCGGTCAATAGATCGCCTCGATTTGCGTGCCATGAGTCTCGAGTTGATAAAATTCAGTTTCTTTGGACAAAATTTAGGAATTAACATAAAAATCAGAATAATAAGATTAAAAATAGGATTTTAGAGTAATTATTCTAGAATTAAATAAATTAAAATAAATTATCTTTTGACGTGATAAATTTGTAATACATAGGCTATTTGGACTGTGACTTGGACTCTGATTCATACCAGCAGCAGGACCCCAGACGAGTACATTATCTGACAGTGTTTCAGTAGGACATTAGTATTTAGCCACCACGGTTAGTTTACATCAGACCCTGAGTCGGAGAACCCAACGCGCGTTCGTACATTTACATGTACGCAAATATTATTCAGTTTGGTATATATATATTTATGTACGTAATTACTATATGTATTTCAATAGTTATGAAAATAAATTGATGGTTATATTATTATATAGTTATATGAATATATAACTAAGTAAATGCTAATTGATAATTATGACTAAATATTCAGACTGTACGACCCTAGGACACCGTGGACTATCCCATACTTATCTTGACCATGTTGACCCTAAGAACTTGTGAATTTGTCCGCCTTGCGTACATTAACGTATTGGCATAGACACCTGTCAGTTGACTGACTGATTTTGTATAGTACTTGAAGACGCGACACCCGCGTAATTCAACGCATAATTGACCGTATTAGATGACTAGTATTACCCCTAGTATACCCCCTGAGCCCAGTGTAAATATGGTTGGGTATGTGCTAGTGTAAAGACTAATAATTCTATTGTATTATATTTATGTGTACATAGGATGTTGGATTTATTCTGCACGACTTTTGGAGCAGGTTATTGGTACATTGCAGCTTTCTTGCCAGGCAAGTATACCTTGCCATTGTACTGTTATTCATATTCCATATGTTGTATACATTTTTATTTTCTGTCTTTAGCTCATATATTTAACTATAATAAAATACGCACGACGGTGTCGTCGCGATGTATTTTTATTTATGTATTGCATTGACCTTGTTCATGAGACTACCTCATTATCATATAGCATCATTAGGTTCATTGGCCGTGACACAGTTGTTACACGAGTGTGAGTCTCATGTAGATCACGGACTGCGTGACAGGTCTGGCCTCCTGTACGTATGGGCCGTGCGTTAGGAATAACTGTCGTTAGAAACTTTGCATGCTAGTAGACTTGGCAGTTATTAGAGGTGTTATTGTGTCATGGATGTGACATGCTTAGAGCATAGGGTGGGGAGAATAACAAGTACCGCATTTGAGCTCCTTTACACTTTTTCTATTGTGCGGCCGAATTCTCCGCTGGAGATACGGGCGGTGATGACCACTATATATTATATTATTATCAGGCGGGCCTCCGGCGTTCGAAAGTCGTCATGCCTTTGTAGGCCCCCGGATCTCCAATAGAGAACTATGCCAAATCCCAGTTTTTAGCCAGATAGTTCACTTGTGGGAAAAGTTGTTCTTGACTGCATTCACTTAGATGGTTAGGCGACCCCATTGGGTATTTATTTTAGTACTTTATTGGCATGTGTTTAAGTATCTTGTTATGTCCCTCTGAGGACCTGGTCCGCTGCCAGGTGTACCTGTTCTTGAGTATTTGCAGGAGCGCAGATTTGGATGGTTATAGATGCTTCGAGGATGTCTTCTCTTCGAGCCATGATTGATAGCTGGTATTCTTATATTGGGTTTGATTGTGTTGTACTTATTTTGTATTTGCTCTTATATTCAAGTTGGTAGTAGATTTGTTTCTATCCAACTATCATCCTTAGATACTTCTTATTGAGATCTAGTTTCATAGATGCTGGTTATTTATTTATATTGATTTTCGTGGATGATATTTAGATTATACCCTGTGACTTATGATAGATTTTATACCACTTATGGATTTGATATTCATATTACACCGTACGTATAGATTTGGTTTCCATATATTGGAGTTGCCATATCCATGCGGCTGGCATGCTTACGTGTCCTAGTCCTACGTATTTTTGGGACTGGGGTATGACATGTTTTTGTGGTGGCCCATGCAGGTCGAGAGCATATTGTCTCGGTTACGTTACTGTACCGAACAAGCCTGCACCTAGGACTAGAGTATAGGATCTCATCCACATTGACTATGATTCAACTTCCTCCTATCTGTTCTATTTGAATAATTGCATCATGCTTGATTCATGTGCTTCCCTAATAGTTCTTTAAGTATAGCCCCTCCTACAATATAGAATTCTCTGTTGTTAGATGATAAGTAGGATAACCTTCCTATTAAGAGTACAACTAGAGTGTTGATACCCTACTAAGTTTAGAATATCTAGTGAACCTAGAATTTCTTATCTATAGATTGGTTTACCATTACCCCTTGATGTATTATGAGGACCTGTGAGTAGTATAGACACTACTAGAGTTAGCTAGAAGTTTTACCATAATGTTTTCCACTAGCATTGAGGAACCAATAGAAAACCAAAATTGAATATTAGGACTGAACCTAACCTTCACAGTTAGATAAGTATTGGAGAGCTATAAATTTAGATTCTTGTCTTAAGATAAGCAGACAGTACCTTAGAAAGCTAAGAGCAATGCATAGAATATTTTCCTAATCATACCTCAAACACAGAGACTAGCATACCCCTTTCCCTTGGAAAGCCATGATGCTTCTCCATTTAATTTCATGTATTTGTTTCTCTGAAACCCTAGCACTCGTTATTTGTGCGACGACTAATCATGTTTTCTCTCCTTCATCTTTTAACTCGTGCCACCTGCCACCTCTGATCATAGACCAAGTGATTATACTCTACAATAGGATATATAGTTTGCTATAGTCATAGTTGTAATCTTGAATTTTGAATTGTGTACCTTGTAGTTAGAACCTGATAGTTGAGTTGTTCAATTAGATTATGATGATTACCCTTAGTTGTAGATCACGTAATTTGTCCCCTCACCTCGATACAGGTTAGATCTCTTTTCCCTTAACGGCTAGTAACTCTTCTGTCCCTATGATTGACACCTATTCTATGAGCACTATGATTAAGACTTAAGGTGACCCTTACCTATATAATGCAATAGGAGACCCTAATAAGTACCAAAATCTTTCCTCATATACCCTAATAAGAGTTTATGTTCTATGTACATGTGCAAGGTTATTTTTTTTGTAGGATCCTCTTAAGACTGTCACAGTACTAGTTTAATTCTTTTAAGTTGGGAAGTATGTCTCACAACCTAGTATCACATAGTCCACTTGACCCATCGAGGTAGTATAACTGAATAACATTAATTGTATGCTAGCATTAGACGACAATATTTATTCAGACGGTAGAATTTAGAGGTCCATGCCCTATTTGGACGACTAGCGACGTAGACAAGGAGGTTGTATGATAACTGTAGAGATTGTAGAGTCTTTTTTTATTATTGCTTATGTTGTTTTTATTTTTGCAAACTTGAATTATTTTGCAACTTCTCTCATCATAATCCAGCGTTATATTTTTTGTGCTACCTCGAATTATGCTGCTATTATAGCCTAGTTTTTGGAAGCTTATTCTTTATCGAGCTTGATCATGACACATGTATTATTGGAGCGCTATAATAATATATTTCAGAATCAGTGTATTAGGGTCTAGCTAACCTTTGTGCGCTTGATTCGCCCCTCGTAATACTACTTTACGTGGATTGAAATATGTAGTGATTAGTAGACGAATACACTTGCCCTAGACATGTCTGACATATCATATCGGTTACATGACTGTACCAATACGAGCATGCGAACAAAGAATTACCAAAATAGGATTTCAATCCATAACTGCTTTGACAATTCCCATTTGAATCCTTTAAACGCCTTGATCCCGATACTTCTATTCTATTACCTCGCCCTTGAACTCTTTATTATTGGTCTCCGTCTTCCCTTATTTCGGAAAGACGAAACCTCGTACTTGGTATAAGTTTAATACACAGAGAGTACTAGATATACCCCGTAGGCCGATCACATACTTGAGGATTATTCTTTTGTAATTAAGGACATATTATATATAATATAATCGGCATTGAAGTTTTGAGGATTGAATGACATGAGTAAATAAATTAAGGAATATTTTTCTTAAAGTATATAGCCTTCTGTGATAGATGGGTAAATTCTAAGTTGGGTAGCAGTGCATTATCAACTTGAGAGAAATTTCTTTTGGATTGTGATCAAGTAAGATTAGATTGGGAGATTCAAGTCATTTTAATTTTGAGAAATTTTAAAAGAAGGATTAAGATAATGAGGATTTAACGAATTTTAAAATCTTGATATTGCGGACCAAATATTTATACTTTGAGCACATGAATTAAATTTTGAATATTGAAGGATGAATCATCGATTTAAATTTTGAGGATAAATATAGAATTTTAGACTTGAACAATTGGTGAATTAGATTTAAATTTTATAATTTGATGATTTGAATTAAAAGTTCAATTTTGATTGTTGGGTCACCTATTTGAAATATTGAGGATGTAAATTGAGTTTAAATATTTGAAGAGTACAAAATTCTTAAGTTGAGAATAGGAATAAGATTTGATTAGAATTGTTTATTGTTCAAAGTCTAGAGGAGATTATGATAGTTAAAAATTGTGATATAAATTTTGATGTGGGATGTCATATAGACTTGAGTTAGATTTGGATGTTGATTATTTAAAAATCGAGAAAAGATTACGACAGATTGAATTTTGATTTAAACAGTGGTTATCTTAATTTTGAAGTGATCGCGATAGATTTGAATAGATTTTGTTATTTAAATTTTTGGAAGAGATTGCGATTGATGTACCTTATGTACGAATGTGAAGGATTTAACAAATTATGCCTTATTTTAATTTCGAGGACGAAATTGTTTTAAGTTGGGTAGATTGTAAACTCATTCACCCAAAATAGGTATTTTGTGTATATTTTATATTATTATATTATTATAGATGTTGAATTTATTTAGAGTATTCTCTTAGTTAATTAGAAAATAATTTTTTTAGTATATTTACTTATATAAATATTTATTTAGAATTATTTTTAGGCTATTTTAGATTATTAGAATTTTTCATAATTTTTAGTTAATTAAAAACTAGTAACACTAATTTTTTAGGACTTTGAAGAATTTAATTTATGTTCAAAATTAATTAAAAATATCCCAAAATTTTATTTTAGGTTCTAAATGGTCAAATATATTTTCAAAAATTTTCTGGGAATTTTCTGAATAATTTAGTATTTATTGGGAGTTATGTAGGCTAATAACTAATTTTTAGGACTTGTAGAATTTATTGTGCAATCCTAGGAATATAGAATGGACCAACGTTATTTTCTATAGTTTATAATATTATTATATATTTTTTGGAATTATTTCAGAATTTTTGGAATAATTTTAGTATTTATTTTTAGTTATATGGGTAAAACTAATGTTTAGAGCTTCTCCTAATTATAGTAGAAAATCTATGAACATAAAATTATCCCAAATATTTTTCTAGAGTTTTTAAATTCAAAATATATTTTTTATAATTTTTCCAAATTTTTATGGTTATTTTTAATATTTATTTTGAGTTATTTAGATTTAAAATTACTTAAATAATATTTTGATAAAGGCAAATCAAAAACAAATAATATAACAAAAACTATCCAATCAGATTCTGACACATGTCAGCCTATAAATATCCTTTCAGCCGTAGGTACATCCCTATATATATATATATATTATTATAACCCTAATTATCCCATTATTTTAGAGAGGGAGATTTTGGAGAATTGTCATCTAGGGTTCCTTCATCTTCCACAAGCCATTGCGCATAGCTCCGAACTCCAAACGAGGAATAGTTTCTTGCGTTAGAAATATATTGAGGTTAGCTTTCTGATTATATAATTTATTTTACGAAATTATGAGTATTAAATTCTGGAAAATTCGAAGAGCACAGCATATCCAAAAATAGACGTGTTTCAATATTTTTACGATTTAGGGAGAACCAGGAATCAGAATTATGAACCGTTTAAAGTTTCAGAAAGCTAATGTCGAGATAATTGACATATATTTTTCTCCGAATTTAATTCGAAGTATTTATATACTGTTAATTCTGTAGAACTTCTAGGTTAGATTTTAACCATCGGTGCACAATACAAAATTTGTATGTGCCATAATTCTCAAACGAATTTGAATTCGAATAAGCCGTAAATTCTAGCATGTTTTGATGCTGAAATCTACAGGAAATCATGCATGAAAGTTGAGTTTGTGTTGGTTGACTTTTCGGTCAACAGATTGCCTCGATTTGCGTGCCATGAGTCTCGAGTTGATAAAATTCAGTTTCTTTGGACAAAATTTAGGAATTAACATAAAAATCAGAATAATAAGATTAAAATAGGATTTTAGAGTAATTATTCCAGAATTAAATAAATTAAAATAAATTAAAATAAATTATCTTTTGACGTGATAAATTTGTAATACATAGGCTATTTGGATTGTGACTTGGACTCTGATTCATACCAGCAGCAGGACCCCAGACGAGTACATTCTCTGATAGTGTTCCAGTAGGATGTTAGTATTTAGCCACCACGGTTAGTTTACATCAGACCCTGAGTCGGAGAACCCAACGCGCGTTCGTACATTTACTTGTACGCAAATATTATTCAGTTTGGTATATATATATTTATGTACGTAATTACTATATGTATTCCAATAGTTATGAAAATAAATTGATGGTTATATTATTATATAGTTATATGAATATATAACTAAGTAAATGTTAATTGATAATTATGACTAAATATTCAGACTGTACGACCCTAGGACACCGTGGACTATCCATACTTACCTTGACCATGTTGACCCTAAGAACTTGTGAATTTGTCCGCCTTGCGTACATTAACATACTGGCATAGACACCCGTCAGTTGACTGACTGATTTCGTACAGTACTTGAAGACGCGACACCCGCGTAATTCAACGCGTAATTGACCGTGTTAGATGACTAGTGTTACCCCTAGTATACCCCCTGAGCCCAGTGTAAATATGGTTGGGTATGTGCTAGTGTAAAGACTAATGATTCTATTGTATTATATTTATGTGTACATAGGATGTTGGATTTATTCTGCACGACTTTTGGAGCAGGTTATTGGTACATCGCAGCTTACTTGCCAGGCAAGTATACCTTGCCATTGTACTGTTATTCATATTCCATATGTTGCATACATCTTTATTTTCTGTCTTTAGCTCATATATTTAACTATAATAAAATACGTACGACGGTGTCGTCACGATGTATTTTTATTTATGTATTGCATTGACCTTGTTCATGAGACTACCCCATTATCATGTAGCATCATTAGGTTCATTGGCCGTGACACAGTTGTTACACGAGAGTGAGTCTCATGTAGATCACGGACTGCGTGACAGGTCTGGCCTCCTGTATGTATGGGCCGTGCGTTAGGAATAACTGCCGTTAGAAACTTTGCATGCTAGTAGACTTGGCAGTTATTAGAGGTGTTATTGTGTCATGGATGTGACATGCTTAGAGCATGGGGTGGGGAGAATAACAAGTACCGCATTTGAGCTCCTTTGCACTTTTTCTATTGTGCGGCCGAATTCTCCGCTGGAGATACGGGCGGTGATGACCACTATATATTATATTATTATCAGACGGGCCTCCGGCGTTCAAAAGTCATCGTGCCTTTGTAGGCCCCTGGATCTCCAATAGAGAACCATGCCAAATCCCAGTTTTCAGCCAGATAGCTCACTTGTGGGAAAAGTTGTTCTTAACTGCATTCACTTAGATGCTTAGGCGACCCTATTGGGTATTTATTTCAGTACTTTATTGGCATGTGTTTAAGTATCTTGTTATGTCCCTCTGAGGACATGGTCCGCTGCCAGGTGTACCTGTTCTTGAGTATTTGCAGGAGCGCAGATTTGGATGGTTATAGATGCTTCGAGGATGTCTTCTCTTCGAGCCATGATTGATAGCTGGTATTCTTATATTGGGTTTGATTGTGTTGTACTTATTTTGTATTTGCTCTTATATTCAAGTTGGTAGTGGATTTGTTTCTATCCAACTATCATCCTTAGATACTTCTTATTGAGATCTAGTTTCATAGATGCTGGTTATTTATTTATATTGATTTTCGTGGATAATATTTAGATTATACCCTGTGACTTGTGATAGATTTTATACCACTTGTGGATTTGATATTCATATTACACCGTACGTATAGATTTGGTTTCCATATATTGGAGTTGCCATATCCATGCGGCTGGCATGCTTACGTGTCCTAGTCCTACGTATTTTTGGGACTGGGGCTTGACAGGCTTAGAACTCTTACCGCCAGCCAATGAACCACGGCCTTGTATGGGCATGGCTCACGCTCGTGCGGCATCACGTCCGGATGGGTCAAGCGATCGTTCCGCGAGAGCGCTGGCGCGATGATTCTCGCTAGCGAGAACGATCGATTTAGCCTGCGGGAGATCGGGGCATAACACCTTCGTCCCAGAACAGCAGGTTTCTGCCATAAAAGTTCCAAAAACCCAAGTTTTGTTCCTTCCATAGAAACCTCAAACGAAGTCCAAAACTCAAAATTAATGCTCATCAACATAGAATAATAAGTTTTCAAAAATAACAAGTTTTTAAAGATCAAAATCCAAGAAAACTCAAGAACACATAAAAGCTCTAAACTTAAAATGTAGATCTACACTAATCCATCCACCAAATCCGAAAATACCAAGTTCTAAATATATAAAGAATCACATAGCAAACATAAATGACTCAGTAAATAGAAAGTTTCTCCATTTTTATGAAAGGTGTACTTGTCTATGAAGGGAGAGAGAAAACCTAAGAAAGAGAATGGAAAGAAAATAATGAGAAGAGAGAGTGTGTGTTTTGGTTTATATAGGGAGGGTTTGGGTTCACTTAACCAATGGTTCAAGTCATGACCAAGTCCTGATCTCAAAATAAACCACAAACCAAATCTACCAAAAAATAGTCTGGCCTCCAACCTGGCAATCATGCCAGCAAGTAATAATATATTTCAAATACGTATATCGGGAACGGGGAGTGACATTCTCATTCCCATTCCCATGGAGGCCAAGAGCATTGGAGCATAAGGAGGACCTTTGGAGATGAGCCTAATTAGGAGGGTCGTGTCCATTTCAATCTCATTGTGTCCAATTTGGTAGAGTTTTATTGGGATTCAACTCCTAATAGATAAAATTTATTTTCCTACTGTCACTACCATATTTTCTAGGAACGGGTATTTTAGTAATTTCATAATTAATTAAATATTGTGCATGTTAAATAATTTTTTTTTATTTAATTGTTGTTAGATGTTAGTTATTTATTTTTGACTTGTGTTAGTGGACCTAACTAGTTTAGTTTAGACTCATGGACCAACATGTATTAATTGTTAGAATTGAGCCCATTAGAAAGGCCATTGATTAGGAGGTTGATTAATTTAATTAAACCATTAGACTGGAAGCTTCCCTCCTTAATTATTTCTTTATGAGAGGTCCCAAGGGGTATAATAGACATTACATAGTATCTTAAGGAAGGGGTAGAGGGGGCCGGCCTATATAAAAAGAGGGAGAAAGTTTCTCTCATTTTTTTATTTGAAAACTAGATCTAGAGTTTTTCTCAACCAAATTCCTTTATTCCACATCATTTCTCTACCAAATTTCATCCCAATTCCTTTCCAAATCACCATTGGAGTCTAGTGGAGCAAGGATCTAGAAGGAGAAAGCAAGGATCTACAAAAAGGAGCAAGGATCTACAATTTAGAGGCCAATTTTATCACAATTGGAGGTTTTATTGGGAATCCATCTCCCAATAGGTAAAATTTATTTTCCCCCCTTAATTTAGGTTCTAAATCCAAGATTTAACCATGAAAAATCAACCCATATGCATAGGCTACCCATAGTATTTGGTTTTGTGTTCATAGGAGGCCTATTGAGAAAGTTATGGTACTTTTTGTGTCAATTTTGGTGGAATTCCGAGATTGACATTTGTTGTGTATGTCAATTGGTCCTAAAGATCAATTTGGAATGTGCTTGTGTGTTTGGGGCTAGTATCGTGTCCACTATTGAGTACGTGTAGGTCGTATCCCAATAATTTGGTGATACGTATTGATTTGGAGATTTTTCCTCCGACACGGGACTTTGTGCATGTCATATTTTGACACGGACACGTAGATTTGTGTCTGACTCTTCGTATTGTTCATAAATAATATATTAGACTTGTTCGTGTCCTTCGGGGTACGTTTGGATGTGTGGTGGACTCGTGTCGCAAGCGTATCCTAAATCAAGTGGGATACGGGTGTGATACGCTCCATGTGTTTGTACAATTTAATTTTAGATCTATTTCTAAATTATTCTTAGTCTTGGTGATGTGTAATTATATGTATGTGTATATATATTTATGTATTAGTGTGTCATGGATCTATATATCTATGTGTTATATATTTATGTAGCTATTTTCTACATATGTAAGAGCTATTAATTATTGTAATATATATATATATATATATATATATATATATATATATATATATATATATATATATATATATATATATACACACGTGTACATAAATGTTATGATATATATATATATATATATATATGTTACTATATGTGTATTAGTGAGGATACATATATATGTATGTGGAGGAGCGTGTATATATATATAAATATATGTAGCAAGTATATATATATATATTAGTAGTTATAGAATGTATATATAATTGTATAGTTGTATATATATATTGTGAGAGAGGGGAGAACATGGGTTTTTGTGACGGATTTAGTGACAACAGCAGCAACTATAGCAACAACAGTAGCAGCTGTAGCAACATCAGCAGCAGCAATAGCAACAACAGCGGTAACAATAGCGACGACAACAGCAGCAATCAGCATCAGCAGCAGCGTTTCAGCAACAGCGGCAGCAGCAGCAATAGCGACGACAGCAGAACCGTCGCAATAACAGCAGTAGCAGCAGCGGTATCAGCACTGTATCGGCAGTTTCAGCGACGGCATCGGGGGCTTTTAGCGACAGTTCTGCGATATTATATATATATATATTATGTATTTAATTATAATATATATATATATGTATATATATGATATTAGTATATATGTATATAGTTCCTAATTGTTATTATACTTTAGTGTACTATATTTATTAGTTGTTAGCATATAATCATTATGGGTAGTTAGTATATATATGTAGTTTGGCATTTACCTTGAGATACTAAGGTAAGTACCAAGGTATTTGGGGGTACCCAAGGTATTAGATTTGGGGTATCAAGATTGAGGTTTAGTGTTGCAATACCAAGTTGGTTCGAAACCAAGGTATCCATTTAGCATTTATAATTATAATTTTATATATTTAATATTGTTTGATATATGTATATGAGATATTTTATCCTTTGTTTTACGTATCCTGAGATACGGTATCCTAGTATCCTAAGATATAGCTTGTATGACCTAGATTCATAGTATTTGAACCCAATATCATTAAGATAGACTCATACAACCTAGAAATAGGTAGTTTAACATAGTTGACCATAGTTGACCATAGTTTGACCATAGTTTGACCGGTTTGACTTAGAGTTGACCTAGTTTGACTTTTTGATTTAGAATTGGCTTGTTGACCTAGAAGTTGACTAGTTTAACTTATTTCTTTCTGAAACCTTGTATTGATATTATATTCTATATCTAGGTCTTCGAGGTACCGTATCAGACATCTGTGAGACTATTCTTTGGACTTCAGGCGAGTATATTCTTTGATAAGTTTCTCATTTATGATATCCTCTATGTTTATTGTATTTAGTGTAGATATCCATGTCTTCTTGACACGATGGTTACACGGATTGGTATATCCGAATCTCGTCATGAGATGTTATTCCTTGGTATATGGTGTGTCATGCCTAGATCTCCCGCAGGAAAATTGGCCGTTCCCGCTAGGCGAGAATCACCGCGCCAGCGCTTCCACGGAACTATCGTTGACCCATCCGGGCGTGATGCCGCACGAGCGTAAGCCGCGCCCGTGCAAGGCCGTGGTTCATTGGCTGGTGATAAGAGTTCTAAGCCACAGAGTTGCACAGATTGTTCGAGTGCAGTGGAATCATAAACGCATAGTCGAATTGGTAACAAGTTCACTGAGTCAACAATATAGCGGAAGCATTGAATAACACAAGTTGAAGTAAAGCAACTCTTTTATTGATATAAATAAGTGTTACAGGCGGCGTATAGCCGAGATTACAAGTCGCTCAAGCCTCTCTCTCTGAAACAATAAAAGCGTGACAAGTGGCTACAATTGTGAAATGATTGTACAAGCGATGTTCAGGCAATGTTCCAACATTATATCTTGTATATGTGCTTCAGTTCCGAATGCAGCATTGCTTCAGAGTGATCTCCATGCCTTAGCATGCACGAAGGAGGCATCCGCACCAAACGAGATTCTCTCGCACCCTATAAATGATCTGGTGGGTTATCAGTACATTGAATACACTGGTGGGGAGGTTACTCGCCCACTCGACAAATCCAAACACGTAATATAGGTTCCGTGCACCAACTATTAAGTTGTCTTTCTAGTTGCCTTAGAATCAGTTTCATGCAAAGATTGAATAGCCTAACTCGTGTGGTAGTACGACGTGCGACATGAGAGGAAACACGGTGAGACTTACCAACTTACCGATTTGTCCTTCCCTGTCCAAGGCAAACCAAGTTAATTTAAGCACGGGCTGTATAAACATTCAGGAGCAATAACGCATGCAAATACAAGTATTTGGATGCGAGGTTCATATCGTTTAGCATGATTCAGATTATTCTTTGATGCGATGTAATGACTCGCACGCGGATAGCCGCTAAACGAGGATGACTTATTTATCTACTTTATTTTACAAGCAAGCATGCAAAGGTTAAATATACGGGGCGATCACTGGCATATGCCATAATGGACGATATAGTCTTTGACGAGAATGGTATGCAACGAAAGTACAAGAGGCGTTGTAAGCCATTCCGCCAAGAACAAGAGACTAAACAATAGGCCTCGCCCGGACCGGATCGGTGCCAGTATCCCAGCACCGTCCGCGAGACCATGACCTTGTGCATAAGTTGTCTGTGATCAAACGGTCGTCTAGGTTACGTTATCCATTCAAGTCATTGGGGCAACAAGAGTACAAGACAAGAGGCATAGTTGTTGAGGCAACAAGAGTACAAAACGAGAGGCATTGCCTGATTCATTTTGCATAGTCTTTCTGAACAATATTTTGTATACAGGGTGTTGGCATAGCTTATGCTACAAGCATTGAATCGAGGCAATATATGAACATGCAAGCATGCATTTATATAAACATAAGCAATCACGTTGGCTCGGGCCCGAAGGTAAGCCGAGAGTGAAACCGTAAGGGAACTTAGCATGCGAGGGTTTGAATATAAGCAATATTTTATTTCCATGTTCTAGCATAAGCAATACAAGTCGGGATTATTCCCTTAGCTAGGTGCGTTGTATTCTTATTAGCATGCAAGGGGTGATTCACCTAGCGACTAGCATGTATCGTTCTATATTTTATGTGTGCTGGCTAAGCAAAGACAAGTTCACCGTAGCCACCCACCTTAGCGATGATTCGCCTCGGTTGCGCGATACGTCAAGCGAGCCTCTGAAAGCCTAAGTCAAAATCCTGTAAGGACAAGTCTGGATATATCCTTTGCCTCAAATGAGTATTCTCGCCTTAGCAAAGCGGGTCGGGATATTGCACTTTTGTCGTTTGAATCGGCAGTCCGATTGAACGGAACGGGGTGTTACATCCTACCCAACTCAGAAAAAGTCTGGTCCTCGAGACTTACTGAGGACAAGCAGTACGTTTCAATCAATTTTGATTCAACAATACAAGGCTGAGGCAAACTTATACAAGTCGTTGTACTTGTTCATTTGGATGTTCACTTGCACAAGCATTCGAGATCAGCATATCGCGAGTGTGGATCGTACACATACTCGAAGTGCCCCTCTAACACATGCATTTCACCAACTCGGCGATAGCAAACTCTTAGCACTCGAGTTTCACATCTTCTTTAGTCTTGGATCGTGCACAAGTTCAAGGCGTCCTCAAACATATGCATTCAACCAAACTTAGAGATAGTAAAATCGGACAAGCTACTTGCGATAATCTCAAGGGTTCTCACTCAGGTTGGCACAAAGGCCACTCGCAGCACAATATCATACAAGCAATCATATCATTCAAAACGTATTTTGAAAGTATTTAGACTTATTATTGGAATATTTCGTTTGGGACATTGAGAGAGAGAGCGTACACATAACCTACGAACGAGCTTTCAAAACTGAGATATTCGAAATAAAGTCCAAACACGTATAAGCCAGGATCTGATACCATTATGTCACACCTCGATCTCCCACAGGCAAATAAGCTGTTCCTTCTAGGCGAGAATTATCGTGCCAGTGCTTCCGCGGAACGATCGTTGACCCATCCGGGTATGATGCCGCACGAGCGTGAGCCGCGCCCGTGCAAGGCCGTGGTTCATTGGTTGGTGGTAAGAGTTCTAAGCCACAGAGTCGCACAGATTGTCCGAGTGCAGCGGAGTCATAAACGCATAGGCAATTTGGTAACAAGTTCACTGAGTCGACAATATAGCAAAAGCATTGAATAACACAAGTTGAAGTAAAGCAACTCTTTTTTTGATATAAACAAGTGTTACAGACGGCGTATAGCCGAGATTACAAGTCGCTCAAGCCTCTCTCTCTAAAACAGTACAAGCGTGCCAAGTGGCTACAAATGTGAAATGATTATACAGGCGATGTTCAGGCAATATTCATAATATTATGTCTTGTATATGTGCTTCAGTTCCGGACGCAGTGCTGCTTCAGAATGATCTCCATGCCTTAGCACGCACGAAGGAGACATCCGCACCGAACAAGGTTCTCTCGCACCCTGCAAACGATCTGTGGGTTATCAGTACATTGAATGCACTAGTGGGGAGGCTACTCGCCCTCTTGACAAATCCAAACACGTAATATAGGTTCCGTGCACAAACTATTAAGTTGTCTTTCTAGTTGCCTTAGAATCAGTTTCATGCAAAGATTGAATAGCCTAACTCGTATGGCAGTACGCCGTACGACATGAGAGAAAACATGGCGAGACTTACCAAATTACCGATTTGTCCTTCCTTGTCCAAGGCAAACCAAGTTAATTTAAGCACAGGTTGTATAAATATTCAAGAGCAATAACGCATGCAAATACACGTGTTTGGATGCGAGGTTCATATCGTTTAGCATGATTCAGATTATTCTTTGATGCGATGTAATAACTTGTACGCAGATAGCCGCTAAGCGAGGATTATTTGTTTATCTACTTTATTTTACAAGCAAGCATGCAAAGGTTAAATATACGGGGTGATCACTGGCGTATGCCATAATGGACGATATAGTCTTTGACGAGAATGGTATGCAACGAAAGTATAAGAGGCGCTGCAAGCCATTCCGCTAAGAATAAGAGACTAAACAATAGGCCTCGCCCGGACCGGATCGATGCCAGTGCCCCAGCACCGTCCGCGAGATCGTGACCTTGTGCACTAGTTGTCCGTGATCAAACGGTCGTCTAGGTACGTTATCCATTCAAGTTATTGGGGCAACAAGAGTACAAGACAAGAGGCATAACTGTTGAGGCAACAAGAGTACAAGACGAGAGACATTGCCTGATTCATTTTGCATAGTCTTTCTGAACAATATTCTGTATACAGGGTGTTGGCATAGCTTATGCTACAAGCATTGAATCGAGGCAATATATGAATAGGCAAGCATGCATTTATATAAACATAAGCAATCACATTGGCTCAGGCCCGAAGGTAAGCCGAGAGTGAAACCGTAAGGGAACTTAGCATGCGAGGGTTTGAATATAAGCAATATTTCATTTCCATGTTCTAGCATAAGCAATACAAGTCAAGATTATTCCCTTAGCTAGGTGCATTATATTCTTATTAGCATACAGGGGGTGATTCATCTAGCGACTAGCATATATCGTTCCACATTTTATGTGTGCTGGCTAAGCAAAGACAAGTTCACCGTAGCCACCCACCTTAGCGATGATTCACCTCGGTTGTGCGATACATCAAGCGAGCCTCTGAAAGCCTAAGCCAAAATCCTTTAGGGACAAGTCTGGATATATCCTTTGCCTCAAACGAGTATTCTCGCCTGAGCAAAGCGGGTCGAGACATTGCACTTTTATCGTTTGAATCGGCAGTTCGCTTGAACGAAACGGGGTGTTACATGGTATATCTTGTACAAGTATTGTTTCATTGATTATCTTGTATATATACAAACACTGATTCTCGAAAAGACTAGCTATCTTCTTGGGAAATCTCGTACCATAGCGTACCATGGTTGGATCTACTATACCAGTCGGGGGTGGAGAGTATTAGTGTAAATATGTGATCATACCTTACTGCGCAAGTATTATTTTCCTGTGAGTGTTGGTCATACACTGCACGTACGACTAACCAGGCCATTATTCCTGTGCAAGTTCCCAAGCCGATCACATGTTAAAGCTAGTGCTCACTTACTTAGTCATTAATATTCTTGTTCATTGACATATTGTTCATATTTATATTTATTCCAGTATTCTTTATTGTGTATCTCTGGTATCTATTGTGCATCTTGTGTATTTCATATTTATTTACTGTTATATAGTTTTTATCATTGATTAGAACTGTTGTTAGAGATGTACTCTGCTCCTTTCCTGACTGGATATATTTTTCCCGGATGACACTGAGGAGTGGTACCCTACACATTATGGACCTCAGGATATTGTGGGTTTAGAGTCAGAGACCCTGGCTCAGGAGGGACTTATCCTAACTGAGACAGATGACCCGGGATTAGTAGCTTCTTAGTATTCTTTTGTACTGGATTTGTCTCCAGCTTATTTGTTAGTATTTTTTTAGACTTATTAATGTTATTATTTTAGACTCATGAGTTGTATGTGACTATTCTATTCTTTATCATATTCGTGCTCGTTTCTATCTTTGATCTGTGATTGAGTATATTGATATTGTTGGTGGTTCATTATATTGCTAGATAGATTACCCAGGCAGAGTTCTATCGCCGATTCTGTGGCGTAGGCTGGGCATTATTTTCGACTTGCATTCCTACATCGGATGCGGGTCGTAACACATTTTTAGTGGTGGCACATGCAGGTCTTTCTTCGAGGTCGCAATTAGTATAATTCGTAATGGTGCTCTGAATTGAGTGCTATTACGAGCCTGTTTCATGATATAGGATGTAGACTATAGGCTGAGAATACTCAATCACATCTAGGAAAATTCTTTTAATTCATTCAACTATTCTCCTTTGATATCGATACTCGATCTCTTAAACTGTCCTTTCCTTGAGTGTCTTACATCATGTGCCATATTGATTCTTTCTTTCGCTTTGTCTTACGATGCCACCTAAGACTAGATCGCAGCAGGAGAGAGCAGCTTCTGAGAGGTCAGCGATGTCCCGAGGGCCTGCACCAGTCACTTCTTCGGTGATTGGAGTGTCAGCTGCTTTGGGAGGTCCACCACCTACTCAGAGGACTATACCAGCTGTATCTGAGGGGCTTCCACCTCCACCTCCTATGCCAGCAGAGGCGACACAGATGTTTACACTGTTTCATGAGATGCTCGAGGCACAGAGGGCTCAGTCTGAGGCACATCAGAGGCAGACTGACATTTTATGCCAGGGCATCGAGAGTGCTCATCAGCTTGCTCGGGCTATAGTAGAGAGAGGAGTTCCGGTCCAGCAGCAGGTTGCTCCTCAGGTTGCTCAGCTTTGGCCAGACAATATTCAGGACTTTAAGAAGCTGGAGCCTAGGGTCTTCAAGGGGACGGAGGGCATCGTCTATGCTGATGATTGGCTCAAGGATATTGAGCATCTTATGAGGGTATTCCGTCTTTCTAAGGATCTGAAGGTTGAGGTGGTAGGACTTCAACTGTTCGACGTCGTCCGTACTTGGTTCAGGAATGAGCCAATTTTTGTTGACGCGGGACAGTCTTGGGAGGTATTTAAGGACCTCTTCAAAAAAAAAGTTCTTCGCTCGGGCAGACATGATAGACTTGGGGAGGCAGTTTGAGAGCCTCATTCAGTGGAGCATGTCTGTAGAGGAGTACGATGTGGAGTTCGGCAGGCTGAGCCAATTTATAGAGTATTTGGTGAGAGAGCCGGAGGTTCGGGCTATTCGTTTTTGTGAGGGTCTAAACTGGGAAGTGAAGATCCTTATTCCGTATTTTTATGAGATATACTCGGAGATACTTGCGGAGGCACGCAAGGTTGAGCGGGAGTTGGGTTTAAAGCGTAAGAGAGATCGTAATTTTTTTCCCACTCTAGGACTTTCTAGCAGCCGCAACAACACCAGACTCCAGCTAGGGCACCAGGCACCATAGCAGCAGAGATAGTTACAGCAATCTTTTTGCCACTTTTGCAAGAAGTCCGGCCACATCTGAAAAGTTTGCAGGAAGAGGTTGGAAGTTTATTTGTATTCTGGTACTGAAGGGCATCAGTCGAGAGAGTGTTCTCGTCGTGCAGTTCAAGGAGCAGCTTCAGTTCCGAGAGCACAAACGAGACCACCTACAGTACAACCGAGGATACCGCTTCCGACACAGCAGCAGCGTTATGTCCAGCATCAGCAATAGGGAGGTGCACGTCAGGGACGAGCGTTTGCTATGATCGTCGAGGAGGACAATCCCACCGGAGATGTCATCGCAGGTTCTATTCTTATTGATTCCATTCCAGCTTTAGCTTTGTTTGATAGTGGTGCTTCCTATAGTTTTGTATCTATTTTTTTTGCTCTGAAGTATGGTTTGGTAGCTGAGTCTTTGCTTAGAACTTGCAAGGTCATGACCGAGGGAGGTATTATCCTGGTTAATGATATTTGCAAGGATCGGAGAGTTACTCTAGGAGGTTGGGAGTTGAGTGCGTGTCTACTTGTAATGCCACTTCCGAGCTACGATACTCGGGATGGATTGGTTGAGTAGGCACCATGCTAGTATAGACTGTAGAGGAGGTAGAGTTTTGTTTGGTCCGCCGGGAGAGCCAGAGTTCGAGTTTGCTAGAGAAGTTGCAGAGCAAGGAGAAGGCATTATTTGTGGAGCTATGGTGGAAGATAAGGAGTTGTCGCATCCGTTAATAGCAGAGTTCTTGGATGTATTTCCTGAGGAATTATAAGGATTGCCGCCAGATCAAGATGTTGAATTCTCTATAGACTTGGTGCCAGGTACATAACCAATTTTGTAGCGTGTCTATAGAGTTAACAGCAGCGAGCTGGTCGAGCTAAAGAAGCAGGTGGACGAATTACAGGATAAGGGGTTTATCATATCGAGTTCTTCACCGTAGGGAGCCCCGGTATTGTTTGTACCGAAGAAGGATGGATCGGTGTGCATGTGCATTGATTAAAGGGCTTTAAATAATCTCACTATCAAGAATAAGTACCCTTTGCCACAAATTGATGATCTGTTCGACCAGTTGAGTGGTGCCAAGGTATTTTCTAAGATAGACTTGAGATCAGGCTACTACTAGGTGAAGGTGAAGCCGGAGGACATACCGAAGACTGCTTTTAGAACTTGGTATGGTCAGTACGAGTTTATGGTGATGCCGTTTGGGTTGACTAATGCACCGGAGGTATTTATGAACTTGATGAACAAGGTGGTCCATCAGTACCTTGACAAGTTCATGGTGGTGTTCATCGATGACATACTCATATACTCGAAGATACCGGAGGAGCACGAGGAGCATTTGCGAATTGTGTTGGAGGTGCTGAGAAATGAGAAGCTATATGGGAAGCTATCCAAGTGTAAGTTTTTCCTGGACAGGGTGGAGTTCTTAGGACATGTTGTGACTAGTGATGGTATTTCAGTGGATCTGAAGAAGATCGCAGCAGTAGAATCTTGGAAGACCCTGAGTTCGGTAGCAGAGATCAGGAGTTTCTTGGGATTGACAGGCTACTACAGAAAGTTTGTGCAGAATTTTTTGAGGATTGCCGAGCCGATGATCAGACACACCAGGAAGGATATAGAGTTTGTCTGGACGGAGGATTGCAAGGTGGCTTTTGAGGAATTAAAGAAGAGGTTGACGTCTGCTCCTATTTTGATATTGCCATAAGGGTCTGGAGGTTTCACTATTTATAGTGATGCATCGGGGAAATATTTGGTTGTGTTCTTCAGCATAATAGAAAAGTGATTGCCTATGCATCTAGGCAATTGCGTCCTCATAAGAAGAACTATCCTACCCATGATTTGGAGTTGGCAGCAGTCATCTTCGCCCTGAAGTTGTGGAAATACTATTTGTACGGAGAGCGTATGGAGATCTTCACAGACCACAAGAGCTTGAAGTACATTTTCATGCAGAAGGAGTTGAACATGAGGCAACGTCGGTGGTTGGAAATGATAAAGGATTTTGATATATCTTTGCAGTGTCATCCTGGGAAAGCTAATGTAGTTGCCGATGGGGAGTACGTGGGGAGCTGCGTGAGGAGGTGTTACAGAAAGCGCATCGCTCTCAGTATTCTATACATCCAGGTGCCAACAAGATGTATCGGGATATGCGAGAGAGTATGTGGTGGTATGGCATGAAGAGAAAAGTGGCACAGTTTGTATCCAGATGCTTAGTGTACCAGCAGGTGAAAGCCGAGAGGCAGAGGCCAGAAGGTTTACTTCAGCCATTACCCTTTCTAGAGTGGAACTGGGAGCACATTACTATGGATTTTGTGTCCGGACTTCCATGATCTCCAGGAGGAAAAGACGCGATTTGGGTCATCGTTGATAGGTTGACCAAGTCGGCCCTCTTTTTGTCTTTCAAGGTGGGTTTGTCTACGGAGAAGCTGGCAGAGATGTATGTGAGGTAGATCATCAGGATACATGGAGTTTCCGTCAGCATACTCTCGGATCGGGATAGTCATTTTACTTCTCATTTCTGGAGGAGTTTGCAGGCGAGTTTTGGCACTCATCTCAAGTTCAGTACTACATATCATCCCCAGACAGATGAGCAGTCAGAGAGGACTATTCAGACTCTCGAGGATATGTTGCACACTTGTGTACTAGATTTCGGGGGTTCTTGGGAGGACCATCTCCATTTGGTAGAGTTTGCTTATAACAACAGCTACCAGACTAGTATAGAGATGTCACCTTTTGAAGCTCTGTACGGTCGGAGATGTCGTATGTAACACCCCATTCCGTTCTAGCGGACTGCCATCTCAAACGGCAAAAGTGCAACTGCCCCAACCCGCTTTGCCTCAAACGAGAAGCAAAGGATATCCAGACTTGTCCCTACAGGAATCCGGCTTAGGCTTTCAGAGGCTCGCTTGACGTATCACTCTACTAAGGTGAATCATCGCTTAGGTGGGTGGCTACGGTGAAATTGTCTTTGCTTAGCCAGCACACATAAAATCTGGAATAATATATGCTAGTCGCTAGGTGAATCACCCCTGCATGCTAATAAGAATTCAACGCACCTAGCTAAGGGAATAATCCCAACTTGTATTTGCTTGTGCTAGAACATGGAAATTGAAATACTGCTTATATTCAGACCCTCGCATGCTAAGTCCCTTACAGTTTCATCTCTAGGCTTACCTTCGGGTTTGAACAAACGTGTCTGCTTACGTTCCTTAGAAACATATGCTTGTCTGCTTGAATGTTGCCTTGTTTTCATCCAAACCCCGGGAGACTACTAAGTAGTCGTTCCGTGCATGATTGAACTTGCAAGTATCCGGGACCGTTAGGTCACCAGGCAGCCCCGAACCAGGGGAATGCATCAAGGCAAGACTCATTCAGGTATTCGGATCTCTACAAGTCTCCCTCGAGCGGGCTTGCATCAGCCCAGGAGACTGTGCACATCCAATGGCTAAGTGAATCCTTGTTCAAGTATCTCGTGTACTCGTATTCTCGTGCACTCGTGTTCTCTTGTTCTAGTGCACGCATGTTCTCGTGTATCTCATGATAATTGGAAGACCCAATGATTACATATCGCGGACTAGTTCCACGGACGGTCACCGGGGCACTGGGGCCGATCCGGTCCGGATGGAGCTCGTGTGTAGTCATCGTGTTCAGGAGAGGATAGCTTACAATGCATCATGTTCGTGTACGTCTCGTGTACTCTTGTAGCATGCTATCCTTGTCCTTGACAACGTCCATAAATAGCTATGCCAGCGACTCATGTTCATATAGATAAGTCATACTCGCTTAGCGGCTATCCGCGTGTGAGTCATTGTATCGCATCAAGAAACAACTGAATACCTAAACGATCAAGTTATAATGACCCTCGTGTTTGCATATGCTATGCCTCATGAATGCTTATACTTGCCCGTGCTTGAATTAACAATGTTTGCCTTGGACAGGGAAGGCCAAATGGTAAGTCTCACAGTATTTCCTCTCATGTTGTACGACGCACTGCCACACGAGTTAGGCTATTCAAATATTGCATAAAACTGATCCTAAGACAACTAGAAAGACAACTTAATAGTTGGTGCACGGAACCTGTATTATGTGTTTGGATTTGTCGAGCGGGCAAGTAGCTTTCCCACCAGTGCATTCAATGTACTGATAATCCACCAGTTTGTATGTAGGGTGCGGGAGAACCTCGTTCGGTACGGATGCCTCCTACGTGCATGCTAAGGTGTGGAGATCACTCCGAAGCAGCGGTGTATCCGAAACTGAAGCACATATACAAGACATAATATTGTGAACATCGCCTGAACATCGCTTGAATATCGCCTGTACAATCATTCCAAAATTGTAGCCACTTGGCACGCTTTTACTGATTCAGAGAGAGAGGCTTGAGCGACTTGTAATCTCGGCTATAAGCCACCTGTAATACTTGTTTATATCAATAAAAGAGTTTGCTTTACTTCAACTCGTGTTTCAATGCTTCCGCTATATTGTCGACTCAGTGAACCTGTTACCGATCGCCTATGCGTTCATGATTCTGCTGCACTCGGACAATCTGTACGACTTTGTGGCTTAGAACTCTTATCGCCAGCCAATGAACCATAGCCTTGCACGCGCGTGGCTCACGCTCGTGCGGCATCACGCCCGGATGGGTCAAAGCAATCATTCTGCGGGAGCGCTGGCGCGATGATTCTCGCCTAGCGGGAACATCCGATTTTCCTGCGGGAGATCGGGACATGACATAATGGTATCAGAGCCTGGCTTCTACGCCTTTGGACTTTGATTCGATATCTCTGTTTTGAAAGCTCGTTCGTGGGTTATATGCATGCTCTCTCTCAATGCCTCGATGGGATGTTCCAACAATAAGTCTAAATACTTTCAAAATGCTTTTTGAATGATATGATATGCTTGCTTGTATGATATTGTGATGCGAGTGGCCTTTGTGCCAACCTGTGCGAACCCTTGAGAGTAACGCTAGTAGCTTGTCCGATTTTACTAACTCTAAGTTTGGTTGAATGCATCTATTCGAGGGATGCCTTGAACTTGTGCACCATCCAAGACTTAAGAAAAGGTGAAACTCGAGTGCTAAGACTTCGCTATCACTAAGCTGGTTGACGTGCTCATGCTAGAAGTGCACTTCGAAAGTGCACACGATCCAGACTAAGCGATATACCGAACTCGATGCTTGTGTAAGTGAATATCCAAATGAAACAAGTACAATGAATTGTATAGGTTTGCCTCAGCCTTGTATCGTTAAATCAAAATTGATTGAAACGTACTGCTTGTCCTCAGTAAGTCTCGAGGACGAGACTTTTTTTGAGTTGGGTAGGATGTAACACCCCGTTCTGTTCTAGCGGACTGCCGTCTTAAATGGCAAAAGTGCAACTGTTCTGACCCGCTTTGCCTCAAACGAGAAGCAAAGGATATCCAGACTTGTCCCTACAGGAATCTGGCTTAGGCTTTCAGAGGCTCGCTTGACGTATCGCTCTACCGAGGCGAATTATCGCTTAGGTGGGTGGCTACGGTGAACTTGTCTTTGCTTAGCCAGCACACATAAAATCTAGAATAATATATGCTAGTCGCTAGGTGAATCACCCCTACATGCTAATAAGAATTCAACGCACCTAACTAAGGGAATAATCCCAACTTGTATTTGCTTGTGCTAGAATATAGAAATTAAAATACTACTTATATTCAGACCCTCGCATGCTAAGTCCCTTACGGTTTCATCTCTCAGCTTATCTTCGGGTCCGAGCAAATGTGTCTGCTTACGTTCCTTAGAAACGCATGCTTGTTTGCTTGAATGTTGCCTTATTTTCATCCAAACCTCGAGAGACTACTAAGTAGTCGTTCCGTGCATGATTGAACCTGCAAGTATTCGGGACTGTTAGGTCACCAGGCAGCCCCAAACCAGGGGAATGCATCAAGGCAAGACTCATTCAGGTATTCGGATCTCTGCAAGTCTCCCTCGAACGGGCTAGCATTAGCCCAGAAGACTGTGCACATCCAATGGCTAAGTGAATCCTTGTTCAAGTATCTCGTGTACTCGTATACTCGTGTTCTCGTGTTCTAGTGCACGCATGTTCTCGTGTTCTCATGTATCTCATGATAATTGGAAGACCCAATGATTGCATGTCGCAGACTAGTTCCACGGACGGTCACCGGGGCACTGGGGCCGATCCGGTCCGGATGGAGCTTGTGTGTAGTCATCGTGTTCAGGAGAGGATAGCTTACAACGCATCGTATTCGTGTACGCCTCGTGTACTCTCGTAGCATGCTATTCTTGTCCTTGACTACATCCATAAATGTCTATGCCAGCGACTCGTGTTCATATAGATAAGTTATACTCGCTTAGCGGCTATCCGCGTGTGAGTCATTGCATCGCATCAAGAAACAACTGAATACCTAAACGATCAAGTTATAACGACCCTCGTGTTTGCATATGCTATGCCTCCTGAATGCTTATACTTGCCCGTGCTTGAATTAACAATGTTTGCCTTGGACAGGGAAGGCCAAATGGTAAGTCTCGCCGTATTTCCTCTCATGTTGCATGGCGCACTGCCACACGAGTTAGGCTATTCAAATATTGCATGAAACTAATCCTAAGGCAACTAGAAAGACAACTTAATAGTTGGTGCACGGAACCTGTATTATGTATTTGGATTTGTCGAGCGGGCAAGTAGCTTCCCCACCAGTGCATTCAATGTACTGATAATCCACCAGTTTATATGCAGGGTGCGGGAGAACCTCGTTCGATACGGATGCCTCCTTCGTGCATGCTAAGGTGTGGAGATCACTCCGAAGTAGTGGTGCATCCGAAACTGAAGCACATATACAAGACATAATATTATGAACATCGCCTGAACATAGCTTGAACATCGCCTGTACAATCATTCCAAAATTGTAGCCACTTGGCACGCTTTTACTGATTCAGAGAGAGAGACTTGAGCGACTTGTAATATCGGCTATACGCTGCCTGTAATACTTGTTTATATCAATAAAAGAGTTTGCTTTACTTTAACTCGTGTTTCAATGCTTCCACTATATTGTCGACTCAGTGAACCTGTTACTGATCACCTAAGCGTTCATGATTCCGCTGCACTAGGACAATCTGTGTGACTCTGTGGCTTAGAACTCTTACCGCCAGCCAATGAACCATGGCCTTGCACGGGCGTGGCTCATGCTCGTACTGCATCACGCCCGGATGGGTCAAAATGATAGTTCCGCGGGAGCGCTGGCACGGTGATTCTCGCCTAGCAGGAACGGCCGATTTGCCTGCGGGCGATCGGGGTGTGACATCATACTCCCTTGTCATGGGACGATGTTGGAGAGAGAGTTTTGCTTGGGCCAAAGATGATTACGGATGCAGCGAAGAAGGTTCAGTTAATCAGAGATAGACTTCGTGTGGCGCAGGACAGACAGCGGTATTGGGCTGATAGCCACCGGAGACCTTTGGAGTTCGAGGTATAGTTTAGATTTTGTTTTGTGCTTGTTATTGGTTATTTATTATAGATTAAGTTCTTAAGGTTGTTTTTTGTTCTAGTGAGTGGTTTGGTATTTCTGAGGATTTTTTTGACACGAGGTACGATTCGCTTCGGTAGAGGCGGGAAGCTTAGTCCGCGATTCATCAGACCTTTCACTATTCTAGAGAGGGTCGGTGCAGTTGCATATAGACTAGACTTGCCACCTGCATTGGAGGGAGTGCACAACGTGTTTCACGTGTCGCAGTTGAGACAGTACGTGACAGATCCTAGTCATGTATTGGATCACTGAGAGATAGAGGTGGGCCCTACTCTTAGCTATCCAGAGCATCCAGTTGAGATTCTGGATCGGAGAGAGAAGGTAATGAGGAACCAGACTATTCCTTTGGTATGCGTCGCATGGAGACATCACTCTCCAGGGGAGTCTACCTGGGAGAGAGAGGATGAAATACGAGAGCGTTATCCATATTTGTTTGTGACTGGATCTGTTCTTTGATTATGTTCTTTTATTTCTGGGGGTAGTTTTCCTCTTTGAATTTCGAGGAGAAAATTATTTTAAGGAGGGTAGACTTGTCACTACCATATTTTTAGGGAAGGGTATTTTAGTAATTTCATAATTAATTAAATATTATGCATGTTAAATAATTATTTGTTGTATTATTTAATTATTGTTAGATGTTAGTTATTTATTTTGGATTTATGTTAGTGGACCTAACTAGTTTAGTTTAGACTAATGGACCAACATGTATTAATTGTTAGTATTGAGCCCATTAGAAAGCCCATTGATTAAGAAGTTGATTAATTTAATTAAACCATTAGACTAGAAGCTTTCTTCCTTAATTATTTCTTCATGAGAGGCCCCAAGGGTTATAATGGACATTACATAGTAGCTTGAGGAAGGGGTAGATGTCACGCCCCAGTCCCAAAATACGTAGGACTAGGAATATGTAAGTATGCCAGCCGTATGTATATGGCAACTCTAATATATGGATACCATAATACATACGTATGCTATAATATAAATATTAACTCACATGTGGTATATATATAGTCGCAAGTCACAGAAATATTAATCTCATCCACACAACAAGTCATAGAAAAAAAAACTAAACTAGAATAATGAGTCTGAATAATCCAAAATAATAGTCGGGTGGAGACAAATCCACTACCAATAACTATATTAATACTAAAATGAGAGAGGAGTATAAAATCTTCAATATAAAATAAGATGATGATATAAAGTTATCAGCAAAGCGATCCATCGTTAGAGATAATCAAAGATGCTCAGAAGGTAAGACCTCCTCGGAAGAGATAAGTAGTAAGTCCTGATCCGTGCTCCTACAAATAGTCAAGATCGTCTACACCTGGAAAGGGACCAGGTCCTCAGAGTGACGTAACAAGATACATAGAAGCATGCCAATTTGAATACAGTAAACATGCATAATAGGTAAAAAATATGTAAGTACGATGTATAAGACAATCTATATGAATGCATAATGAGGACAACTTTTTGACGTATGAACATGGGTAGGCTACTCGATCTAAATCTCACTACTCACACACACGGCAGGGACATCAGAAATCGACATACCTCGGGGGTAGCGACCAGCGTGACACCATAAATCGACATACCTCAGGGGTAGCGACCAGCGCGATACACTACCGTAGTGCGTGCTAGATACTACGGTTTACCAGAGTGGTTATAGCCCATACGCCTACTGATTGTCCTCCCCTCCTATGATACTATGTGTCAAGTATGTGTCAACATATATATAGTATATAATTATGACTGAAAGAAAAATACACATGCAATGAACATTAAAAAATATAATAAGCATGCAAAGTACTGTAAGCAATTTGACAAGGTATCTTGCCTGACAAGAGAGTTGCAAAGTGTAACGTCCAGGAGTCAAGCACACAAGATAAGAAACTACGACCTCAGAATGAACATCTCCGGTTGCTGAAATAAACATTACCAACGTTCCCATAATAAGCAAGATAGCTAGAAAATACTACCCTTTCGTCCAATTTGGACACAGGGGCAAAACGATAATTTTGGGTCAAAGCGGGGTCCACATGTGGCCCACTTTGTACTGAAAAGCGTGCCAGGGGTTAAGGTCTCAAAAGGGACAAATTTTTAGGTTAAACCAATTCTAAATGTCAATACGAACTCAACGGTACGTCCAATTTTGGATTTCGGTGAGCCGAACACAAATTCGCCCAAGAAGTCAACCGTGGGGCCCGCAAATAGGTGACTTGGTCAACTGTCTCAGAATTGCGTGAAACTTGGGTCACAGGACTAGCGTGATACCACGAATCCAATGACGTAAGTTTTATCGCATTCTGACGAGCGTACACTAAATGGTGCGGTATTTTGTAAAAGTCATGATATGGGGCCTTTTTACGGATACGAGGTGATTCTGACGCGCACACACGTCCAAATTAGTTTCCACGAAAGCCCATACATATGGACATACTATACGCGCCTTTTGGTACAACTGGTACACGACGATGCGGTCCCGTTTGGCGGGGCGCGCTCCGTATAATAATTTTATCAATTTTAAAAATAGTTTTTTATAATTTTTAACCCAATTTAATTCTGCATATAACGCCAAATAAATTAATCTAATTAACAGGAAATAATCTCGGTTAGGTGGTCTTCATATAGAAAAAAGAAAATCTAAGTTTGGATCTCTATGGTGGGAGATACGAGTCCTTAAACATGGATCATTGCAGCAGTTTTTCTGAAATTAAAGTTGTGGTTTTTCTCCAACTTGCTCTCAGTTTTTACCTAAGGTTACGCGCTGATCGGAGGAAACTAATACACAGAGTTGGAAGAAGGATAGATCATGAACATACAGATGAAGACGGGATCAAATTTGGTCAAGCATCGAACGGGAATCGACACGGAAAGTCGGGTATGCTGCAGTCAAATTCTGGGGTGCTCGCGCTGTCGTGTGGTCACGGACGTCGGTGCGGATTTCGGCCGCGGCGTGGTCTCCGGCGGCGGCGGTCTGGGCTGGAGCCGACGTGGGATTGGTGGATGGAGGGGATAGGTTTAGGGTTAGGGTTTTGTGGGGTAGAGGTATATATATAGGGATCGAGAGGGAGAGGGGGTCTTCACGCGGGTGGGGTGAAGGGTTTTGTTGGTGGTTTTGCTGTTAGTATAGGAAATAGGTTTGTTGTTAATAGGAATTGTGGGGGAATTAGTTATAGGTTTAGTTAAGGGTTTGTTTAGTAGCTTTAGGATTTAAGTTAGTTAGGGTTTTGTTTTATTTATTTATTTTTCTTTTCTTTTCTCTTTTTGTTTATACTATTCTTTTATATTCTTTTTATTTCTTTTCTTATATATATATATATATATATATATATATATATATATATATATATATATATATATAAAATTCTAGAAAATTATATTTGTGCATAAAAATAATCTTTCAACCGTCCACAAAGCCTCCTACATAAAATAAAATAAGGTAAAATAATAGTTTGCTCCATAAATTTCTAGATGCATATTTATTTAGTAATTAAATCCAATAAATTATATTTTCTAATATCTAATTAAATAATACAATTTAATTAAATAATTAATTAAATAATTAATACGGTTTTTTAAAATTAGGGGTTTTACATTCTACCCAACTTATAAAAATTTTGTCCTCGAATTTGACACTAACCCATATTATAATAATTCAATATAGCTATTACACTTCATTGCTATCTAGCAGTGCTCCTTGAAAGTCATGGTCAGTCATTCTAACACTTTTCTCCCTTATTGTCCATACACTATTTTTTTATCCTCTAACTCATCTACACTACCCAACTTAAAAGAATTTTACCAGTAGTCAAGATCTTTTGTGGCTATTGTCTAGGTTGTAAGACGAATTTATTTATTGGATCAAAAATTTTGGGATACTTGTCTGGAATCTCCTAACTATGATTTTTCTCTATAACCGTCAAGTATCGTAGTCTAATACTACCATGCCACCTGACCAGTATGTCTGCAAATACTTTGACTACTCTACTATAACGGTCTAGCTGCAGCCGTCGCTACTTCGCCAGCGATTTGTCATATTTGTCAGTTCGTAACAAGTACCTTCAACTCTTTCTTAAGCTTAGTCTAAGTTTTTAGGCAACAGTTAAGGTCTTGACTAACTTTATAAATCTATGAGGAGTATGAACTATTTTAATAATCCAACTAATTCCTATTAGACTAAGGGATGTTATACATGATTTTTTTTAAATAATAAGAGGATACAAATATTGCTATAGTGCATATACATAAGGGTTATCATTATGTACTCATCTTTTAGTTATTAATCATTTACTAAACCATTTATGTTTTTAACTAAAAAAATAAGGGTGAGGTTAAAGTAATTCAAACAATTCATAATGGCACGAAAGGATACGACTAGGATAAGAAGAGTGAAGCATGAGATACGGAATGGATAGAGAAGAGAAGATGAGCCACCCCAAGGGGCGAGATGGTGATAGGAAGAGAATACTACTACTGCTACTCGCGTCATCCATTAGCATCACGTGTATGCCATCTAGGTAGAATATCAATATATCCTCATAACTGCTAAACCACCATATATATAATTCTACGTCTACCATGCACCTAAGATCTCGTGTCATAAAGGGGGTCATGAGTATGAAATGATAAATATAACTAAAGGTCGTACCTTTATCTACGACTTTCTGTGCCTGCGCTCTCTTGTTTGTCATCCTGAGTGCTTGGCCTATGGGGTATATCTAGTACTATCCGTGTATCAACTTATACTAAGCACGAACGTTCGTCTTTCCGAAATAGGAGAAGACGAAAAACAATAATAAAGAATTCAAGGAGGAGGTGATAGAATACAAGTACAGGATTCAAAGGGATTAGAGAATTTAAAGGGATTTGCCAAGGCAGTTGTGGATTAAAATCTTATCTTGGTAAATTTCTATTCGCATGTTCACATCAGAACAGTTATGTACCTATCATGATATGCTCTGACCAGTCTAGAAGGCAAGTATATTCGTCTAACAAGTTGAGTCAACTATATCTAAATCCACATAAAGTAGTGATACGAAGAGCGAACCAAGCGCACTAAGGTTGATCAGACCATAATGCACTGATTCTGATTTAGATAATGTATTAGTGTGGGCCCCCAATAATACATATGTCATAAAAAAGCTCAATAAAAGAATAAGCTTGCAAAACTAGGCTATAATAGCAGCATAAGTCGAGGTAGTTCAGAAAATATAGGTACGTTGGATTAGGATGGAGGAAGGTACATAATAATTTAAATTCACCAAGAGGATCGGTGTTGTGCCTCTACTGTTGCCATACTAATTTCTTGTCTAAGTCTAAAGTCAACCAAATGGGTGTATGGGCCTCTAAGTTCTACAGTCTGGGTAAACACTATCTTTTTATGCAAGTTTATAGCTGGTGTCATTCAATTGAACTTCATTAATTAGTCAAAAGGACTATGTGATACTAGGTTATGAGGCATACTACCAAACTTACAAAAATTTAACTAATAGTGTTATTGAACAATAAAGTGTATATACCTAATACAAGTCATCTTCCTAACCCCTATCAAGCATGAAAGAAAAGAGAAGATTGACGTTAAGAAAGGATCAAGCAAGAGGCAATGCAAGCTATCAAATAAGAGTGTGAAATGAAATCAAGGGAGGTGATTAAATAAGTGGATGAGATCCTATACTCTAATCTTATGCGCAGGCTTGCTCGGTACAGTAACGTAACCAAGACAATATGCTCTCGACCTGCATGGGCCACCACAAAAATATGTGACACCCCAGTCTCAAAATACGTAGGACTAGGAATACGTAAGTATGCCAGCCGTATGTATATGGCAACTCCAATATATGGATACCATAATACATACGTACGCTGTAATATAAATATTAACTCACATGTGGTATATATATAGTTGCAAGTCAAAGAAATACTAATCTCATCCACACAACAAGTCATAGAAAAAAAAACTAAACTAGAATACTGAGTCTGAATAATCCAAAATAATAGTCGAGTGGAGACAAATCCACTACCAATGACTATATCAATACTAAAATGAAAGAGGAGTATAAAATCTCCAATATAAAATAAGATGATAATATAAAGGTATCAACGAAGCGATCCATCTTTAGAGATAATCAAAGATGCTCAGAAGGTAAGACCTCCCCGGAAGAGATAAGTAGTAAGTCCTGATCCGTGCTCCTACGAATAATCAAGATCGTCTATACCTAGAAAGGGACCAGGTCCTCAGAGGGACGTAACAAGATACATAGAAGCATGCTAATTTGAATACAATAAACATGCATAATAGGTAGAAAATATGTAAGTACGTTGTACAAGACAATCTATATGAATGCATAATGAGGACAATTTTTTGACGTATGGGCATGGGTAGGCTACTCGATCTAAATCTCACTACTCACACACACGGCAGGGACATCAAAAATTGACATACCTCGGGGGTAGCGACCAGTGCGATACTCTACCGTAGTGCGTGCTAGATACTACGGTTTACCAGAGTGGTTATAGCCCATACGCCTACTGATTGTCCTCCCCTCCCATGATACTATGTGTCAAGTGTGTGTCAACATATATATAGTATATAATTATGACTGAAAGAAAAATATACATGCAATGAACATAAAAAAAATATAATAATCATGCAAAGTACTGTAAGCAATTTGGCAAGGTATCTTGTCTGGCAAGAGAGCTACAAAGTGTAACGTCCAGGAGTCAAGCACACAGGATAAGAAACTACGGCCTCAGAATGAACGTCTTCGGATGCTGAAATAAATATCATCAACGTTCCCAGAATAAGCAAGATAGCTAAAAAATACTAACCTTTCATCCAATTTGGACACAGGGGCAAAACGGTAATTTTGGGTCAAAACGGGTCCACATGTAGCCCACTTTGCACCGAAAAGCGTGCCAGGGGTTAAGATCACTAAAAGGGGTAAATTATAGGTCAAACCAATTTTAAATGTCAATACGAACTCAACGGTACGTCCAATTTTGGATTCCGGTGAGCCGAACACAAATTCGCCCAAGAAGTCAAACGTAGGGCCCGCAAATAGGCGGCTTGGTCAACTGTCTCAGAATCGCATGAAACTTTGGTCACAGGAGCAGCGTGATACCACGAATCCAATGGCACAAGTTTTTTCCCATTCTGACGAGCGTACACTAAATGGTGCAGTATTTTGCAAAAGTCACGATAAGGGGCCTTTTTACGGATACGAAGTGATTCTGACGCGCACACACGTCCAAATCAGTTTTTGTGAAATCCCACACATCAAGACATACCATACGCGCCTTTCAGTGCAACTGGTACGCGACGAGACGGTCCCGTTTGGCGGGGCGCGCTCCGTATAACAATTTTTATCAATTTCGAAAACAGTTTTTTATAATTTTTAACCCAATTTAATTCTGCATATAACGCCAAATAAATTAATCTAATTAACAGGAAATAATCTCGGTTGGGTGGTCTTCATATAGCAAAAATAAAATCTAAGTTTGGATCTCTGTGGTGGGAGATACGGGTCCTTAAACATGGGTACATGGGTCATTGCAGCTATTTTCTGAAATTAAAGTTGTGGTTTTTCTCCAACTTGGTCTCAGTTTTCACCTAGGGTTATGCGCTGATCGGAGGAAACTAATACACAGAGTTGGAAGAGAGATAGATCATGAATATACCGGTGAAGACAGGGTCGAATTTGGTCGAGCGATGGAGCGGGAATCGACGCGGAAAGTCGGGTATGCTGCAGTCAAATTCTAGGGTGCTCGCGTTGTCGTGCGATCGCGGACGTCGGCGCGGATTTCGGCAGCGACGGTCTGGGCTGGAGGCCGACGTGGGATTGGTGGATGGAGGGGATAGGTTTAGGGTTAGGGTTTTGTGGGGTAGAGGTATATATATAGGAATCGAGAAGGAGAGGGGGTCTTCACGCGGGTGGGGTGAAGGGTTTTGTTGGTGGTTTTGCTGTTAGTATAGGAAATAGGTTTGTTGTTAATAGGAATTATGGGGGAATTAGTTATAGGTTTAGTTAAGGTTTTGTTTAGTAGCTTTAGGATTTAAGTTAGTTAGGGTTTTGTTTTATTTATTTATTTATTTTTCTTTTCTTTTCTCTTTTTGTTTATACTATTCTTTTCTATTCTTTTCATTCCTTTTCTTATTAATAAATCTATATATATATAAAATTCTAGAAAATTATATTTGTGTATAAAAATAATCTTTCAACCGTCCACAAATCTCCTACATAAAATAAAATAAGGTAAAATAATAGTTTGCCCCATAAATTTCTAGATGCATATTTACCTAGTAATTAAATCCAATAAATTACATTTTCTAATATACAATTAAATAATATAATTCAATTAAATAATTAATTAAATAATTAATACGGTTTTTTAAAATTAGGATTTTTACAGTAGAGGGGGCCGACCTATATAAAAAGAGGGAGAAAGTTTCTCTCTCCTCTTTTTATTTGAAAACTAGATCTAGAATTTCCCTCAACCAAATTTCTTCATTCCACATCATTTTCCTACCAAATTTCACCCTAATTCCTTTCGAAATTACCATTGGAGACTAGTGGAGGAAGCAAGGATCTACAAAAAGGAGCAAGGATCTATAATTTGGAGGCCAATTTTATCACAATTGGAGATTTTATTGGGAATCCATCTTCCAATAGGTACAATTCAGTTTTTTCCCTTAATTTAGCTTCTAAATATGAGATTTAACCATAAAAAATCAACCCATATGCACAGGCTACCCATAGGATTTGGTTTTGTGTTCATAGGAGGCCTACTGAGAAAGTTATGGTACTTTTTATGTCAATTTTAGGGGAATTCCGAGATTGATATTTGTTGTGTGTGTCAATTGGTCCTATAGATCAATTTGACATATGCTTGTGTGTTTGGGGCTAGTGTCATGTCCACAATTGGGTATGTGTAGGTTGTATCCCAACAATTTGGTGATACGTGTTAATTTAGAGATTTTTCCTCCGACACGGGACTTTGTGCATGTCATATTTTGACACGGACATGTAAATTTGTGTTTAACTCTTCGTATTATTCATAAATGATATATTAGACTTGCTCGTGTCCTTCGACGTACGTTTGGATGTGTGGTGGACTCGTGTCGCAAACATATCCTAGATCTAGTGGGATACGGGTGTCATACATTCCATATGTTTGTGCAATTTAATTTTAGATCTATTTCTAAATTATTCTTAGTCTTGGTGATGTGTAATTATATGTATGTGTATATATATATATATATATATATATATATATATATATATATATATATATATATATATATATATATATATATATATATATATTATTATGTATATATATTTATGTATTAGTGTGTCATGGATCTATATATCTATGTGTTATATATTTATGTAGCTATTTTCTACATATGTAAGAGCTATTAACTATTGTATTATATATATATAAATATTGTAGTATATATATATATATATATATATATATATATATATATATATATATATATATATATATATATATATGTGTGTGTGTGTGTGTGTGTATATATGTATATGTATATGTTATGTGTATATATATATATATATATATATATATATATATATATATATATGTGTGTGTGTGTGTGTGTGTGTGTGTGTGTTAGTGAGGAAACATATATATGTATGTGGAGGAGCATGTATATATATATAAAATATATAGCAAGTATATATATATATTAGTAGTTATAGATTGTATATATAATTGTATAGTTGTATATATATATTGTGAGAGAGGGAAGAACAGGGGTTTTTCTGACAAATTTAGTGACAACAACAGCAGCTATAGCAACAACAATAACAACTGTAGCAACAACAGCAGCAACAATAGCAACAACAGCATTTCAGTAACAGCGGCAGCAGCAGCAATAGCGACGACAGCAGAACCGTCGCAACAGCAGCAGTAGCAGCAGCGGTATCAGCACCGTATCAGCAGTTTCAGCGACGGAAGTGGGGGCTTTTAGCGACAGTTCTGCGGTATTATATATATATTATTTATTTAATTATAATATATATATATATATATGTATATATATGGTATTAGTATATATGTATATAGTTCCTAATTGTTATTATACTTTAGTGTACTATATTTATTAGTTGTTAGCATATAATTATTATGGGTAGTTAATATATATATGTAGTTTGGCATTTACCTTGAGATACCAAGGTAAGTACCAAGGTATTTGGGGGTACCCAAGGTATTGGATTTGGGGTATCAAGATTGAGGTTTAGTGTTGCGATACCAAGTTGGTTCGAAACCAAGGTATCCATTTAGCATTTGTAATTAGGATTTTATATATTTAATATTATTTGATATATGTATATAAGATATTTTATCCTTGTTTTACGTATCATGAGATACGGTATCCTAGTATCCTAAGATATAGCTTGTATGACCTAGATTCATAGTGTTTGAACCCAATATCATTCAGATAGACTCATACAACCTAGAAATAGGTAGTTTGACATAGTTGACCATAGTTGACCATAATTTGACCGGTTTGACTTAGAGTTGACCTAGTTTGACTTTTTGACTTAGAATTGGCTTATTGACCTAGAAGTTGACTAGTTTAACTTATTTCTTTTTGAAACCTTTTATTGATGTTATATTCCATATCTAGGTCTTTGAGGCACCGGATCAGACATCTGTGAGACTATTCTTTGGACTTCAGACGAGTACATTCTCTGATAAGTTTTTTATTTATGATATCCTCTATGTTCATTGTATTTAGTGTAGATATCCATGTCTTCTTGACACGATGGTTACACAGATTGATATATCCGGATCTCGTCATGAGATGTTATTCCTTGATATATGGTGTATCTTGTGTAAGTATTATTTTATTGATTATCTTGTACATATACAGACACTGATTCTCGGCAAGACTAGCTATCTTCTTGGAGAATCTTGTGTCATAGCGTACCATGGTTGGATCTACTATACCAGTCGGGAGTAGGGAGTATTAGTGTAGATATGTGATCATACCTTCCTGTGCAAGTATTGTTTTCCTGTGAGTGTTGGTCATACACCGCACGTATGACTAACCAGGCTATTATTCCTGTGCAAGTTTCCAAGCCGATCATATGTTAAAGCTAGTGCTCACTCACTTAGTCATTAGTATTCTTGTTCATTGACATATTGTTCATTGTTGTATTTATTTCAGTCTTCTTTATTGTGTATCTCTGGTATCTATTGTGCATCTTGTATATTTTATATCTATTTACTGTTACATAATTTTTATCATTGATTAGAACTGCTGTTAGAGATGTACTCTGCTCCTTTTCTGACTGGATTTATTTTTCCCAGATGACACTAAGGAGTAGTACCCTACACATTATGGACCTCAGGATATTGTGGGTTTAGATTCAGAGACCCTGGCTCAGGAGAAACTTATCCCAACTGAGACAGATGACCCGGGATTAGTAGCTTCTTAGTATTCTTTTGTACTGGATTTGTCTTCAGCTTATTTGTTAGTATTCTTTCAGACTCATTGATGTTATTATTTTAGACTCATGAGTTGTATATGACTATTCTATTCTTTATCATATTCGTGCTCATTTCTATCTTAGATCTGTGATTGAGTATATTGATATTATTCGTGGTTCATTATATTGCTAGATAGATTACCCAGACAACGTTCTACCGTCGATTCTGTGGCATAGGCTGGGCGTTGTTCTCGACTTGCATCCTTACATTGGTTGCGGGTCGTGACACCTACCAATTTCTATGTTAGAAATCCAGTGCCCTTACCAATAGAGGAGCCTAGCAAGTCGTATTATTGATTGACCGTGATTGATGGATGGAGTCCATTTCTTATTTATATCAGTTCTTGTACTTGCCCTTGCCATGATTACTTCCATGTTTCCTGCTTTTTCCATGCTTCATAATTCTGTACTTATATGTTCCTGTATACTTGACATGATCCGATATATATTCACATTATCCTGTACATGCTATATGTCCCCGTTTACTTTTCATGTTTTTCTTTTTTATTATGTTTCCTGGTGGACTTTATATTATCCTGGTAGTTACGTATTGCTTTTCTATATATTTGTTTGGTGTTGAATGCTAGTTTAGTTCATAGTTTTTGGCCTCCTTTGTGGTACTTGCTATTGGGGGTCTGATCCCACTGGTTTTGTATGGCCGTATCTCATAGCAGAACTAGAGGATCTTTCTTACCTTCTATTGGATGGTGACCACCCGGAGCACCAGACTACCTGAGTGAGTTCCCCTTCCATTCCCCACTAGATCTTGTACTTATTCTTGTGAGGCACTTAGCCATTGAGCATGTTTTAGCTCGTATTTTGCACTTGACTTCTAGCCTATGGGAATAACATGATTAGCATATTCTACACTATAGCTAGAGTTGATCATGTATGACTATTACTCTTTCTAGTTCTTTATTTTGTATTACTAGCTTCATGATCATCTATGTTACTTGTTTGGGATACTTTACTAACTTTCTTCTAATGATCATATATCTTGTATATTTGTCTGTTATTGAGACTCTAGGATTGTTTGACCTAGGATTGTCTGTTGGATTATAGTATTAACCTCCCATGTCTATTTACAATTATGATCGTATCTCATGGTACCAGAGTACTCTGGTATGCGTAGCTGGCCGAGTTTTTCCTCCGCTCTCTAGTATTCTGGTTCTGGGGCATGACATACGTGTAGGTAGATTTAGTAAGTCAGGTGTATTGGATCTTCTATGTGCCAATTTATATATTGCATTAGATCTACTTATCCTAGCTATATTCATGATATCTTTCATATATATTTTATAGTCCATATGGTTTTGGTATTGGTATCATGGTGGTATTGGTATATGAATAGAGTAGCATGGTGCATCATGGTATAGTGTGATGCTAGTGTGCATGTGAGGTATTTGACAATTGGTATCATGTATCAATGGGGTATATTTTCCATTGAAGTAAGTTTGGAAAACTTTATTTAATAACAAACAAAAAGGGTACAAAGAAATCCTTGACAAAAAAATCTAAGTACAATATTTTTTGATCTAGGTAATATGACGATGGAGATCGAGTACTGCAGCAACTCTTTTACTCCGTTGGTGATCCGACGAGGGAATACTGATGCTCTCTTCTCTCTTCTCTCTTCTCTCTCATGAGCTTGTGTGCACGTACGTAGCTCACATGGAGGGGTATGGTCTCTGAAGTAGAAAAACCAGCCATTGGAACGTCCAAGTTTCTCCTATTTATAGCCATCATGCTGATGGGCTATAGGTGCCGTATGTGCTTATGTTTGGTGGTCGTAGGGGGATCATTCAACAGAATATGGTTGCAACTGTAGATGCATCCCATGGGCAGTCTGTCACATGTATATCCTTATCAGGATGTAGTTGAGTCCCGACCGAGCTGCCACATGGACGTTTGTTATAATTTGCTGTTGCTGAAGGGCTGGGCGGTTCTCGTCTTTAGTTTGCGTGACTTGGTCACCTTGACACTTGGCCTACATTTAGTTACAGAGAACCACTTCAGTCATAATATAAAGATTTTGTCTCAAGGAACCCTGAAACGTTGGATGCATGGAGTTTGGGATGCAGAGGACGCATGGGCTACATGGAGTCTGGAACGCATGGGGCCAGAGATGCATGGACCATATGGAGTCTGAAATACATGGGGCTAGAGATGCATGGAATGCATGGAGTCTGGGATGCATGTGGTCTCATATACGTGGCGCTGGACGCCTTTCAGGAGTAAAGTTTATGCTGATGTGAGGTTCTATCGTTTAGCGTGCTCATGTCTTTCGAGGCATTCAGAAAGTCTTTTTTTATCAGAATTCTGTGTCAGACATAATCTTTGTGTCAGACCTTTATGTGGCCAGTATTGGGGCACAAGGATGCTTGAGGGAGTAATGGTTCATGGTACTGGTGGCGCATGCAGACACTAGTTTACTTAGTGGCGTATAATAGCTATTTTTCTGGGCCGTATGGTCATTCTGTGGCCTGATTTCTTCTGATTCGATCTTGGGGTGCATGTTTATTGGACGCAAGAATCTATATTTTCCATGCTTCTACAAGACTACCTTCAAAGTTTTTAAACTGATAAGTTTTGGAATACTTAAAAAAAAGCATGAAGGAGAATACCTTGGGTCGCATAATTGTGATGTCGTATAGGCGAGTCTTTGCCAGGCTGTCAAATATTTATTTAAGGCAGGATGAGGCCCCGACTTTCTACCCAGACGTTCAAGTGCCCATCCAAGGTAAGGATTGGAGGGGAAGGAGTTTGGACGCATGGACACTTTTCACACAGTCCACCCCATGGATTAGAACATGTGAGGACTTTTCATATGACCCAGCTGCATATTTTATGCGCGGGTCTCACTTTGGCCGTATGCGTCGGTCTTGACCTGACCGCATGGATGGCATCACATACGTCTCACTCGGCCACATGGATGTCCTGTCATGCGCCTGACATAACTTGGTCGCATATAAGGCACTATATGCGTCTGACATGAATTGGCTGCATGTATGCCTTTATATGCCCAAGTTGTCTCTTGGTGCACACGTTATCTTGATGGTTCTAACTGTCTTCTAATTCCTGACTTTTGCAGTGACTTTAACCATGGCTCCGTCAGGAGAGGTGCTTATTGGGCATGCTCAGGTTGTATTGAGCGTAAGATTTGACCATATAATGGCAAATTTCTAGGCCCAGATAAACAAGATTCAATCTGAGGTGAGGTTGAAGTCGATAGCGGACCAGCCTTCATTTTACTTGCTTAGCCAACTGAACTTCGGGCTTATTGAGGATAGCAAGTACGTTTCTTATTTGAAGCCCATATTCCTATTCAGGGATGCTCTTACATCTCGGACCCCAAGGTGGTAAAGATTAAAGAGAACTGGAACTTCTCCTCTAGCGGGATAAAGATATACATACCTACGATAGAGCATCATTTGCCCTTGTCGGCTTTCAATATGGTGTCTCTTCCAAGGAGGATATTGGACAACCTGACTCCAGACCAAAAAAGAGTCCTGGTCGGCCGTATTCGTCACAACTCCAAGCTGAAGAGTAAAGTAGTAACTTTCAAGGAATTATTTTCTTACTCCCTTCACGGTTGGAACCCGACGTCTTCGCAAGTGAGATGGAGCCAAATGTTTATTTTTACGGTGCTAAAACCTTCCTGAACCAGATCGTAGACAAGGGGTCATATCTAACAGGAAAAATATGCTTGCTCAACTGGATACATTATTCACCTTCTTGGATTGTTTTGACCATGTGGGTACTGGAGAAGTACGAGCAGTTTTTAAAGGAGGCCAATCTCTACTATGCTATAAGGGGTTCCTGTTAGGGCTTGGAGAAGAATCTGATGTTATTCGTGGCTTTGACCGAGATGTACAATTATCGCACTAGGACCTTCTTTACCCCTGGCGGGGAGATGGGACTCGCCCTTCATGAGATGTACGATGTTTCACGGTTGCCATGGGATGAGGAGCCATATGAAGAGTACACGACCCATAACGAGGAATTCGAGGAATTGGAGAAATAACGCCCGGGTTTTCTTGCGGTGTATAGGGAATTATTGTGTCACCGTAGCACTTGTCAGAAGACTTTAAAGAATAGGGATAAAAGCACGGAGGGGACGTTACCCAATACCACTACCTTGATCCATTACCTTTTTAAAATTGAAGCTTCGGGCCAGGTCACCGTTCGAAAACCTCGATCTCATACGGGTGTCCATGATCTGGTAAGCAGCACTAAGCGAACGACTGCAACCGCTAAGGGATTTGGTAGCTCTGGCAATACCTTCAGTTATTTTTATCAAGATACCTAGACATTGTTGGACAAAGCCGTACTGGCTGGATTCTTGATGATATGGCTACAAAATTGCATATTCCCAGGAGGTTCTGGGTCGATTGAGAGGGCTAATCACAATCTCATCCTCCATGCTGTAAAGTTGGTTTTTGGTCACCGCTTTGCCTTACTCCCAGCGATGGTATGCAGCATCAATCGCGGACTTCGTGCTTTTACAAGCAAGGTGATGGCCCTTGACGGTTCAGGGGTTTTCAATCGGGTTGAGATACCTTATTATTATTTAATGGGTTGGTTGTTAATGCACTACCCATCTCTGATGAGTCCTGGCCTCGAGGGGATGATGACAGAAGCTTATGGCTTTATTTGTCGACATGGTGGGATGCCCTGGGCTCATACTGCGGTTCCCGCGTATCGGCACGCACTCGCCCATATGGAAACTTATTCTTTTTTGTCTTGGTCCCAAATTCATGGAGGATGAGGTAAACAGAGTTCATTGTGATGGTGGAGCTGACCGTCAGGTCTTATCTCCGAGGTTCTTTTGTTGGTTACTCTCTATCCAACCTTCGCATTTAGTATATCAGAATTGGAACCTTGTCTTCTTGGAGCCTTATCTTTCAAGTAGGTTTGCTTGCCAGTTCGGATACAGCCAACTCATGTTGAGCAATTCCAGCCCATGTCTTGGTTTTGAGGGTATCATTTTTGATGGGGTTCAAACCTGGGATTATTATTTTGCAACAAGTACCTATGTCCGATTCACGCTGCCGGACACTAAAGTTTCTGCACATATTATTCATGTAGTGACTAACTTTCATGTAGCCAAGAATGCACCACCACCCAGCTTTGATCAGGATACTAGATTCATTGTGGGCAGTAAGCTGAAGCCCAGGAGTAGAGGGCCCAACAATAGTCGAGGGAAAGGCAAGGGGAAGGATGCACTATTATCTACTAACCCGACTCAATGATGGAAGAAGAGAATACTTCCGACGACCCCTCGCCTCCGGTGGACTCTTCAATGAAGCACAGGGCTTCTCCGGTACGGAGCCCTCCATCTAAGAAGAGAAGACATGGACCCTCTGCAGCCATGCGATCGAGTTATAGTAAAAGGGTTGCTACCAAGACCCTACGCAGGCCATGGGAGAAGAGAAAGAGGAGGAGGTAGGACCCTTGCATTGGTGATTCGTCAACCAGATCCCATTCTTGATGCCGGGGCAGTATCCCTACGTCCTCTTAGCTTTATTGCTATGTCCCCTTTTTATGACACACTTTGTCCTAGTTTATCTAAATTTATTCAGAGACCGGGAGTGGGGGTGAGGACACTTCCTCCATGGGCCACCACAGCAGGGGCTTCTTATCGAGAGGAGGAGACGATGTCCTCTTCTTGCGAACCGTATATCGGCGTGCTTGTCATTGAGGCGGTGGCAAGGTTCGACGAGGAAGGGGACGCTTTCTTGATTATATTGGAGACAAGAGGCTGCTTTCTCTTGCTATCCCGGACGCTATTGCCGGTGTTGTTGTTGCTATTGTAAGGGCATTTTCTCTTATTATTGCGATGGGGATCTGTATTCCCAAGAGGTGGGCGTCCTTTACTTTCTTCTCAACACCGACAACATTTATGATGAACGTTGTCCGGTATTTAAACTGAGAGTCGCCCATCCAGAGTCTGACTATGGAAGAAGATTTCTCTGGCAGGTGTCCATCAGCGTGGACTTGGGATTACCGGGGGATAACTTTAGCGCCGCTTGCTTTTATCGCTCGATGTATTCCCATACATACTCTTTCTCCCTTTGTATCACGTCTATTAAAGTGGACATCATCATGTCATTTCTTTTGTCGTAGAAACGTGCAAGGAAAAGACCTTTGAGGTTGTCAAACGACAAAATACAATTGTCCTGGAGGCTGCAGAACCAATCAAAAGCTATTCTAGACAATGTCCCGACAAAGAGCTTGGTTAAGAGGGCATCGTTGCGAGGCAGATGTCCCATTATCGTCTCGAAGTACCTCATGAATTGATGGAGATATGTCTTCCTATCAAATGGAGTCAAGTTAAAAGGGTTGTACTTGGGTGAGTATGGTACGTCTCTCCACTCGAGGGGATACAGTTGTTGAATCATGGGCTCGCTGTAGAAGCATAAAAAATCATGCAGGCCGTATAACGGTCATGTCCCTCAAAAGAACAACCAAGCCGTAGAGAAGCCATATGTGGCTTGAAAAAAATAAGCCACAGAGAAGCTACATGCGGCCTGAACAACCAAGCCACAGAGAAGCCAAATGCAGCCTAGTCAACCAAAGATCTAAAAGCCGTATAATATACTCTATGCAGCCTAAACGACCATAAAGCAGGGAGGCCGCATAAAACCTCCTGACACAGTATTCGATGACTGTCAGACTCTGACACATCATTCGTCACACTGAGATGCTTCAAGATTCGTGAAGACGATGGCTCAAGAAAAGACAAAATGTCACATAAACTCATGGATGGCCTCGATAGCCGTACCATGCCACATGCCCATTCATATACGGCTATATGCCCATACAGCCTCGTCATCATACGGCTAGAGTGCCCATCTGACCAAGGCTAGACGAGAGCTTGTATGCGACTATATACCCATACGACCTCATCAACATGCGGCTAGAGTGTCCAAATGACCAAGGCCAAACGAGAGCATGTATGCGGCCACGGCGATATGCATCCTAGACGTTATGCGTCTCTTGACTTGCAGGATCTTTCTGTTATAACCGAAGATGATTTCTTGTATAATCAGAGCTGACTATGTGTCCAACTGATCAAGTCACGCATGCAACAACCCCAAGATATCTTCAACAATATATCATAACCAAAACTATATGGCAGCCTGTCCGTGGCATGCGACTGCACTTATAATCGTATTCTGTTGAAGGAGTCATATACGACTACCAAACAGATGTATATATGGCATAAATAGACCATCAATAGGATGGCTATAAATAGCAAGGGTAGCATACCCTACAAGCCCCCACCCAGCTACGTACATGCACACAAGCTCAGAAGAGAGAAGAGAAGAGAGCATCCACATTCCCTTATCAGACCGTCAATAAAGTAAACAAGACGTTGCCGTGCTCAAGCTCCATCATCACTACCTAGATCAAAATATAGTTTTAGATTTTCTGTTTAGGATCTCTGTGTACTTCTTTTTTTATTATTTTAACGTTTAAAACTTGCAATGATGGACAATATGGCGACTCTGCTGGCGATCAACTTCTTCTCTGATGAGAAGACAGTAACGTAGTTCGATGCGGCCAAGCTGGGTTCAACCCAAAGGATGTTGGTGCTACGCTTCGACCAGCAAGCATTCGAGAATATGTTCTCCGGGGACAGGCGAGTCCTTCTCCAAGGCAAGCAAAGCCTAAGAAGAACAGCAGGACATGGATAGTGAAGGCCGCTGTGCCTCACCCAACTGCGAAGCATGCACTCCTAACTTCTCTCCCTGTTGCTGTAGACGCTCATCATGCGTCCACCCAGGCTGAACCTGTTCATGCAAAAATTGGGAAAGGTGCTCAGCGCCCAAACTCTGGCAGAGAAAAATACTACTATGCCAAAAGATCGATATTGAGACATATTCCATGCGGCCATAGCAGAAGCCGTATAAGTCTGCACCCGCAAGAAAAAATCCATATATACACCGTTCATCGACCGCATGCAAATGACCACATACGGCCAGCACAGTAGCAGAACCTCCATCTTCGACCGAATCTCACGTAGCGCTGACTCCATGCGCCTTGCTGAGAAAGGGGCGGATGTGAATTTGGACTCTTCATACTACGTACCAGTGCGTACTAGGTCGAAGGAGTCCATGGCAGTACGAGCTTGCCAAGCTCAAGCAACTGCTCATACGGTCGGCCATCAGCAGGTTTCGCTAACTGTTATGCGAGCCCCTGACAGAAAGTTATACGAGATCGACCCATGTGTCCAACCCGTAATGGCAAACGGACAGGGTCAATCTCAAAAGTCTTCTATCTACGACTTGGGGAGAGTTCTTATATGAACCCCAGGACAGGGAGCAAAGATAACACCTACTCACCCATGTGCTCGGTCTAACCGGGCTCATAAAAGGGTATAAAGTTGGACCAGCCCTCACTTGATTTGTGCAACGTGATCAACCACAAGCACAAAGCCAGGGAAGCAACAACGGTAGGTGAGGTGTCCCCTCTAGGATACCCCTGTGCCAACATCATCATCAACTGCTGCTGTACTAAAACAACAGTGCCAACAGACAGGCAGTCTGCGTTCTAATGGGTGGAACCAAGGGCACCTACCCTGTAGCGTCCCTAAAAACTGGTACAAATACCAGAGGAGTAGGAGTTGCCCTTTGCCTCATGCTATTCTGCTTGGAAGTCTCCTTCTACAAGGGAAGGCCGAAAGTCTAACGCCTCAAACCCTTCCCTTTTGGCCAGCGTATCGAGAAGGCGAACCTAAGGAGGATAGGCAGAGGTACCTAAAGAATGAGTTTTCCAGGGCACCCGCTCCAAGAAGAAACTGTCAACTGCTGGGGGTGATTCTTCCTCAGGACCCTTAGTGACTCTGCAAACTAGGGGTAGCAATCCCCAGAAATCTATGACAACCCAGCATTCTGAGGGGACAATGATTCCCAAGAAACAGATGTCGAGATTCCCAAGGGTAGTCACCCTCACCAGAAAGATGTTCTCTCTGAGTTCAAAGAGGATGCGACACTGACAACTTTTTTCGAGGACTATTCGCTACAAGAATCCGAGGCAAAAAGTGAGACATCTACTGTTACATCTACATCCTCCCACAAAAGAACAGTGTATATAGTAGGGGATGATCACAAGGGACCTAGCGATCGATAATGCCTCAAGACTCTCGAGGATATGATGCACACCATGAGTGCATCGATGCAAGACTTAACCCAGACAATGCTGGAGATCAAGGTAAACATGGCCTCATAGCCACCAAGAACCTCGGGACAAGCTAGTCAAGATCCTGGGGCAAATGGAGATTCAAACGCCATCGCTCTTCCCGTCAATGCCGATCACATCAGGCCTGAATCATCTACTCCTTCCGCATTAGATCAGGCTCGGGAAGCAATACAGGAGGTACAAGAACTGCGACCCGCTTGGACTCAATAGATAATTAAGACTCATTGGGCGAGCTCGGGATAAGACAACCATATCCCCTCGAGTGGAGATACATGCCATATCTATCTAAATACAAGCCATTCAACTTAAATCCATTTGAAGGGAAGATGTCTCATCGTCAATACATGAGCTACTTTGAGATGGTAACATGGCATCTACCCCGTAGTGACGCTCTTCTCACCAAGATCTTTGTCGGGGCATTATCTGGGGTAGCCTTCGATTGGTTCTGCATCCTCTGTGAGAACTGCATATCATCATTTGACGATCTTAAAAGTTTCTTCCTTGCCCAATTCTATGACGGAGGATATGACATGACGATGTCCTCCTTGTTGGATATTATGCAGAAAAAGAAGGATCCTGTACGAGAATATATCGAACGTTACAGGCAAGTCATGCTGAAGTTGCCCCCCGGTAATCCTGAATCCATGCTGATGGACATGTGTCAGAAGAATCTACTTCCGACAGTCAGGCTCTGGATGGGTGACACCCAATTCAAAGACTGGACGACGTTCATCATAAATGTCGTCAATGCTGAGAGGAAAGTAAAGGACGCCCGACTACGTGGAATACAAATTCCCGTCGCTGATGACAGGAAAAAGCATATTTATAACAACAACAACAACAACAACAACGACAATAGTGGCCGTGATGGCAAAAGATAGCAGGCCCTTGTCACCAATATAGCCAAGAAGCCAGAACAGAAGCCGGTAGTGGCTCCAAAGTCGAAAGAGACTTACTCTTTCAAGGATGATGATGTCAAAGCAATCTTCGATGTACTGATAAAGGGGAATAAGCTCTGCCTCTCCGATATCAAGCGTCCCGATAAGGAAGAAGACGTAAATAACCCCAAGCACTATTGCTACCATTGGTACGTCCATCATGCGATGCAAGATTGCTACACACTAAAGAGGTACATCCAGCATTTACTTGATTTTAAGGCCCTCAACTTGGGTTTTGAGGACAAAATGGTAGCCGCTAATATGGTGTACCTCCAGTTTGGTACCTTCAGGGCAACGGAAGCCCGAGACGGGGTGGTACCAATCCCAAAGGCCACCATGGAGGTGTTTAATCTTCCACCATCTCATGACCAAACTACCAGGCTGGTACCTCTCAGCACACCACGGGGCAAGGTCATATTGGTTCACCTAGACCTTGCACCAATTTGATACCACAAGCGACGCCTTCTGCCATCAAGTCCAAAGGACGAAAGTCCAAGTCTTGTCATATGGTGTCCCCTACCATGAAAGAAGCTATGGTAAGGGCGACTAGATTAGGCCTTACCTACCAGCAAGATGATAATACTCCCAACGATAATGCTCTACCAATGGTCGTACTCACTACACCTACTGCATCGGATCCGGGCTTGTCCTAACCTCCAACCGCGGACAAGTCCAACCAGAAAGAAACTCGCTTCGATAAACCATTGAGCAAAGATACGTTGTATGGGTTAGAGAAGCCCTATAACTTTGATATCCTGGCACAGCTTGCCAATACTCTGACGAAGTTGTCACTGTTCGAGCTTCTCTGACTCTCCAAAGATACTCGAGATGCTTCGACTGAGGCATTGCAGAACGTCGATACCTACTTGGCGTAGGTCAAGCCGCGAGCTGAAGATCCTACGATATGCCCACGCTGTAATAATATAACGGAGATAATACCCAGCATCACGTTCTCGCAACAAGACATGTTACTGAAGAACAATAGGCACGATCACCCTCTGTATTACACAGGGTACATCGACGCCATCAAGATGGACCAGATGCACATTGATTCGGGTTCGTCCATCAGCATCATCTCCCGGAGTCTGCTTTAGACCTTGGACATCCCAATGCATTGGATAATGGCCACTAATACTACCATCAGTGGCTTCAACACTGGAAGAAGCTATCCTCTGGGCAAGATTCACCTCAAATGTCAGATAGGCAACTTGAAGACCAAAGTCACATGCTATGTCATTAATGTAGACGTATCCTATAATGTCATACTGGGGCATCCATGGATATACGAATACATGATCGTGTCGTCAACCCTGTATCAGTGCTTAAATTACATTGACAACCATGGCACGGTTAAGAAAGAGTTCGCCGATGTTTATCCCTTCAAAGAGGTAGAGGCCTACTACTCTAATTCACTCATGTACAAATAAGTCCGCCAGGACGATGAAGGAATGAAGTCGACGACGAAGTAGAAATAGACGTAACATCAGAAAAACCTTTGACGATCTACCTCAAGGGACGTACTCGTGATGCAACCCCTTCCCTCATTGTGAAAATACAGAGGAAGGTGCCACAGCCTCTAACAGTACGGCTGCCAAGTCGAAAGAAGGACCCAGTGCCAGCTCCTGCCCCCGAGCCCTTAGTGTCAAACTTTGTAGGAGGCCTCCACAACCCTAGCTCGTATTGGAGACAAGTCCCAAGGAAGACGAACTAGAAGAGTACGTAGCGGCTCATGCTAACGCTCCATCCTTAGACGATGTAATTCCCCTGGAAAAGATCCCCTACTTTAAAAATGAAGGGTTATCTTTGAACTATTTTGATGTCGCACAATTAAGCATATTGTACTCCCTAGAGCACGGTATAGGCCTGCAACTACATACACAGGTAACTACTACCTATGCAGTAAACCAGATCCTCCCTAGTCAAAGTTTCTACTTCACGATCCCAGTGAGGAGGAGGGGAGACAAACCCATCATCTTTGACAGGGTAGAATACCCCCAGTTCTTTGTCTCGGAGGAACAAGAGCCAGAACCTAAAACTGATAAAATACAACTTTACCGGTTCAGTTGTCAAGCCAAGCACCTCATCCAGAAGATGGGTTATGATCTTAAAAGAGACCGAGGTCTGAATTAAGGCAAAGTTTGATGACTGTCGTTGTGTCTTACCTCTCTGGCAGGCAAAGCCGAGGATTACTACCATAAGACCAAGTATGGCTTAGGGTACGTCAGATCTCCCATAACCCCCGAAGGCTCTGATAAAGAAGATGAGTTACACTCTCACTCGTCAGAATCTTCCTCTTAGGACTTCGATATCAGTATCGGAGAGATGCTCAAACAAATATTATCTACCAACATGGTATCAGCTGACCCTGAGAAAGACGACGAGGATCCATCTGAACTCGTTAAAGTAAAACCATGGGCCCAATACCTAGACGCATAATGGGAGATATGATTCAAACAACGAGAACCTCCTATTGAGGACAAAGTCGTACAAGTCAATCTGGACGATGAATCCTCCCCTAAACCTATCTTTACCAGCAAGAATCTGACTGATGAGGATCGAGAATCCCTGCTACATCTCGTTAGAGAATACATCGATATCTTTGCCTGAAGTTACGAAGATATGCCAGGATTGGACCCTCAAATTATGGTCCACAAACTCAATATCTTGTCGAACACTAAGACTGTCAAGCAGCAATAAGGAAGGTCCTGACCAAACATCATAAACACCATCAAAGATGAAATCAACAAACTGATAGCTAGTGGCTTCGTCCGCAAAGAACAATATCCAGATTGGGTAGCCAACATCGTGTCTGTCGTCAAAAAGAATGGAAAAATTCAGATCTGTATTGACTTCCATGATCTAAATGCAGCCTGCCCTAAGAACAAATTTTCCCTCCCGATCACAAACGAAATGATCGACAACACTTATGGCTTCGAGCACATGTCCTTCATGGACGGATTCTTAGGCTACAATCAAATTAAGATATCTCCTGATAACGAGAAGCATATATCATTCCGAACCCCGATAAGGATGTACTGCTACACAATCTTTTATTTTGGTCTGAATAACGTCGGTGCTATATACCAACGAGCTATGAGCACCATCTTTCGTAAGCATCTATGCAAGACAGTCTAGTGTTACGTTTATGACATCGTCGTCAAGCGTCGCTCCAAAGATGGTCACCTCCAGGACTTGAAGACTGTGTTCGACCTCATGCGTGCGCACCAACTCAAGATGAATCACACCAAATTTTTCCTGGGAGTCTCCAGCGGTAAGTTCCTAGGTTTTGTTATAAATTTGAAGGGTATCCACGTGGACCCCAACAAGACCAAAGCAATCCTTAAAATGCCCCTACCGAAGAACCTCACAGAGCCTCGTGGCCTTCAAGAAAGACTGGCATACATCAGGAGGTACATATCAAACCTCTCTAGACGTTGTCAACCATTCACCCAACTCATGAAGAAGGGAGTCGCCTTTGTTTGGGACAAAGTGTGCCAGTCAGCATTCGATGACATCAAGGAATACCTTATAAACCCTCCGGTGGTGGTAACCCCTGTAGTAGGGAAGCTCTTTCTACTGTATGTATGAGCAATGGATCATTCTCTTGGTGCTCTGCTAGCCCAGAAGAGTGATACAGGTCACAAGTAGGCCATCTACTATCCCAGCAGGATGATGGTCGGCACGGAGCACAGATACTATCTCGTCGAGAAGGAGTACCTTGCTCTAGTCTTTGTTATCCAGAAAACTCGGTATTATATGACAAGACAAATGATCCATGTGATCTCATGGGTCAACCCCCTCAGGGACCTTATGACTAGACTCGGGGCACTCAACTTCCGCTTAGCTATGTGGGAGATACTTCTATCACCATACGACATGGTATTTATTCCCCAGAAGGCGGCCAAAGGTCAAGCATTGGCCGACTTCCTGGATGCCCAACCAGACCTAGAAACCTCGGAGCTTTACGAGGAGATTCCAGATGAGGTAGCAGACTTAAACATGACCATAAGGGCAGAAGCTATCTGGCGAATGTTCTTTGACGGTGCTTCAAGAATTGGGCCCAAAGTCGATATTGTCGCTGGCTTCGGGATAATACCAATTTTCCCGTACGATCTGGTCATAAATTGTGCTTACTCCCTCACAGAGCCATGCTCCAACAATGGGGTAGAGTACAACGCTATCGTCATTGGCCTCCAACTCACTAAACAAGTGGGTGTTGACTACCTGGAAGCCTACGATGATTCCTAGCTGATAGTCAATCCAGTCTAAGGCGAGTACAAAGTTCAGAACAAGGACTTGATTCCCTACTACCAAGACGCACTTGGAATAATCACCACCTTTGAGGGTTTCTTCATAGAGTACGTCCCTCGACTGCAAAACATCAAGGCTGACACCCTGGTCGGCCCCACAGTCTCTCTATCTGTTCCGGTCAATACTCATGAACTGATTAATATAATCTGTCAGGAATTAGTCTGCCCAAAGAATAACCTATGTCTGTGCCTGAGCTACTCAGTAGAGACGAGCACCGACTCATAAGACTGGAGATTTCTATTCATCGACTACGCAGTCTATGGAATTCTCTTCGAGAACCCAAAGGAAGCCACTTCCATCAGAAGATTTTTTATCTAGTTTTATTATGATACGGCTACCAGAATGCTATATCATCGCTCCTATGATAAACTTCTGTATGATGTCTATCGAATGCAGAAGCGAAGTAGGCTCTTAGCGAGGCTCACAATAGGGTTTACGGTGCCCATCAGCAAGGACCCAAGCTACAGGACCATCTCCGGAGAATAGGTTACTATTGGCCGACTATGGTAGCAAACGTCGTTGACTACACAAGAAAGTATCAAACATGCCAAATCCACGCAGATTTTATCCACCAGCCCCCAGAGTTCTACATCCGACTGTTGCATCGTGGTCATTCAAAGCTTGGGGCATGGATATCATAGGGCCGATCAGTCCCCCTTCATCTAAGGGACATCAGTTTATCCTTGCCATTACCGACTACTTCTTTAAGTGGGTAAAAGTCGTACCTGTTATGCCCTAGAACTAGAATACTAGAGAGCGGAAGAGTGACTCAGCCAACCATACCTTATAGAATACTAAAGTAACCCGCATTGTGCTAAGGTTATCTAGAGACAAGGTGGTGCATACTACAATCAGTCACCTAGGGTCAAGGATCTCTATGTCTCAATCATCAACTAAGAAATAGTAAGAATGAGCATGTAAGATAAAGAAGTTAGGTGTCCCTAACGCTCTATCAGAATAATCATAAAACTAGTTATACAGGATGGTATACTAGTACATTGTCAGGAGTACATGACTGTAAGTCAGCCGTAGTCTGAATAATATACAATCATGTAGAGGAACTAATGTCCAGATAAATCGGCTAATAAGTGACCTCGGCTAAACGCCAAAAGGTAATACAAAATGATACTCATAGTGGGGGAGAAAAAACCCACTCAAGTTCCTCGACGGACATTCTTTTGGTATGCACTATCAGTCAGATACAGGACATGATCCTCGTGCTTTGCTACTAAACCTGGCTAAGCAAAACCAACGGGATCAGGCCCCAAGAGCAAGTACCACAAAGAAGCACAAGTAAATGAAGCAAAAACTGATAAAGTACATAAAATAGGAATCTGTGCCATAACTACAAGTGTATAACCTTTTATCGGAGCAGTAGGACACCTCTACAACCAAACAAGGACAAAAGGTGTCGCACTATGTCGAGACATGGTATGACTCACCAATTATGTATACGACGAAGATACAATACATCAATATAATCCAGAACACATATATCATAATACAAGCTAAGATATAGGTATAATATGCAGCTTCGGTACATGACCTATTATGACACATTGGTGCAGCCCTACAACCAAACAAGGATAAGGGTTGAACCGTCATAACACAATAGTTCATGTCCCTAGACTACCAGCACATACTCTTTTAAATCGGCCAGTCAATCCTACGGCTTGTTATGTAGAGTCTAGGTTGTCTGAGAATAGATACATACAGAAATTCTTAGATCATGAGTTGTTTAGCGGGGCTAATCGAGCCATAGAAATCACATAGCACTGGTATATTATGCACCGGTCCCTCGTAAGTCCACCGTGCTAGATCATAAAGAACGTATTGTATAATATAAGTATTCTGATATAGTCGTCCACTAGTATGGACATGACCAATATCCATGGGGGTCAACCTTGTACATCATGACAATAGTCTGAGGTGGCTAATGTGCACGATCTCGGTCGCTAATGTGTACGATCTCGGGATTTTATCCCTCCCAATGCTCTACCAGTTTTAGTTGCCTAGATTAACCATATGGTTATGTTAGGAATCCCATGGCGCAGTGACATGATCAATCCTCCTATATGTCGTACTGTAGTACGGTCCATGCTAGATACGAATCCACTTTGTTAGTTGATAGCTCAAACTGGATTCACCCAAGCGTGATGCAACAATCAATCAAGTCCTAGCCATGCTTTGGTAGTTGACCTACATACCATGCCCGTGCTAGAAAAATAATATAATAATATCACATATCGAATAGTATAGGAGGCATTCTCGATGTACAACTCGAAATATGTAATCTCATAGCACGTAGCAAGTTATGCCGTACCTCAGTGCACATTATAATAAGGTCGCACCTCAGTGCACCTTATAACACATGTACACGTAGCACGTAGTAATTGTATCAGCACGGATACAAAAAAATTGGGTTAAATCACCAAACTTACAATTATTCATATGAGCCTCATCACATTGGGACACTTGGTCAAAAATATAATCTTCTTAAATCAAGTACACAGACTATCAATCAATTGGAAGCCTAAATTTATGTGAAGCACTCGAATTAATGATTTTGTCGCCGAACGTGAGTAAGAGGGGGAGTGTGAACCACTCTAGAACAGATCCACAATCCTTAAACCAAACAAGGATCGAGATTACAGATTATCTCCCGAGCAGAACTATGCCCCTCACTCTATCCGACAAACCAAAGGATAAGTTAATCTACTAATCTAAGTTTGACAAACCAAAGGATAAGTTAATCTACTAATCTGAGTTTACTTTGGGTTGCCACATGGTCTACTATAGTATATAATCATACTATGCATATAGTTAGTTCTAGCACATAGCCAATTCTAAGAATACTCTTCCTTAGAATAACACAAGCAAGAAGCCACGATCAACCACAAAAGGTACAATAAGAAATATTCCAAATAAAATAGTTAAACCCAAGAAATCTTGGAACATGTATGTCACGACCCGCACCCGGTTTAGGGGCACAAGTGCGTGGGTACGTCCAGCCTACGCCGCAGCATCGGCGGTAGAACGCTGTCTAGGGTTGATTCTATCTAGCCAATCTCACACAAGCATCCAATCTCCATAAGGAGGTACGGATAACACAATGAAATGAATACATACTCAATCACAGGATTACAGCACGATAAGATTTCGAAACAGAAATTAAAATACAACACAAGTCACAAAGTAATATTCTAACTCAACAATCCAAAAATCATCAAAAGGCCGGAGACAAATCCGGTACCAAATAGTCTACTTAAGAACTAACAATAAATAATAATTCTGGCTAGACCTTCCAGAATCACAACTACTACCAAGTCTGCAGCTACTCACCATATGGTCCATAAAGTGTCGGACAGCGGTCCTCTAAGGCATAGTCTGGAAAAATATTTCCAGTCAGGAAGGAGCAAAGCAACACTCTCAAATAACAGTTCCATTAATTTGATAAGGTCTATAATACAATAAACATGTGATGCTAGCTACTGAGAAGACAGTGAAATAAATGAAATGGCAATTTAAGAGAGACAGGCAATGTAATGAGACAGTCAATAGGCAATATGATACAGTCAGTGCATGTATGGAAATAAAAAGAAACAAGGAGCAGTATCATATACGGGTGATGTAGTATATGATTTTAAAATAGGGAACTGTAATCTATTCGAAGTGTTTGAAATATTAGTTTATTATGTGATCGGCTTGGGACTGGATCAGGCTGGTTATATATGATCAGCTATGATTCATGAAGGTCAGGCTAACCATATGGTTTAGCTATGATGCATGATAATGGTCAGGCTAATCATATATAACAGCTATGAGGCATGATGGTGGTCAGGCCGCACCCGACGTGAGAAGTGGGGTGAGCTATGATGCATGATAGTTTGGATATGATCACATAATCTACTAATAGTTCCCCATCCCCAGCTAGCACGGTGGATTCCAATCACGACTCCTCATGATGGGGATCTAGGGTGCTAACCCGTGTATCCACAGTGTCAAGGATTCAGATGTAACATTTCATGATTGTTGAACTTATAGAAATTATCAAAGAATTGAAAATTATCAGAGAATGTACTTGCCTTTGGTCCTTAGCTGGTAATTATGGATGTCCTGTTCCAGAGTATCGTCTGGAGGAACCAACAGTCCTAAAAATATATCAATACAACATTTGCATCAGGTGCTACACTAACACATCACAAATACATGAACTCAGGGCTCTGCCAGGTATGGCACTAGTCAACTAGGGTCATCTAGTAGGGATACGTATATAATACACATTTACACTCAAAGTATATACCAATAAACGTATATAATATATATATAAGTGTCTCTTAGTATTGTACAAAATACATATTTGTGTATATACACTAATAGATGTTTATAAATATATATTTTTATACCAAATTACATATTTGTATATATATACATATTAATCAAATATTTTTATATATGTATATTAGCAAATCGAAGAATGTACATAATGCCACACTTCTCCAGGTTATCCCAAATGAAGTAGTAGTTAGTTCCAATGGGTCCGGAGCAGTCCAAATAGCTAGAAACTATATAAAGAAGTCCATGATCGGAGTTCGTCACGAAAACCGAGATAAGGATACCGAGCTAATAGGGGAAAGGGTCGTTTGTTTGTAAATAAGGTAACACCTTAGTTTAATGAAAACCATTTCTAAATTATTTTGAACAATAATTACAAGTAAAAGTTTATTTGTAAAAATCTAGAATTTATGTAAAAGCCAATATATTTTTATGTCTATAAAAACTAGTCCAAATAACCAATTTGATCTTATTTTTATTATTGAAACTATATTTTTAAATAATAATATAAACCCCAATATTATTATATTTTACAAAATCAAACCCTTATATTTAATACATAAAAATGAACTAATTACATGAAATTACTAAACTAATTATATGAAATTACTAAACTAATTAATTAATAAATTAATTAACTGATTAAGAATTTTAACTGATTAATAATTAATTAACTAATCTAAACTAATATAAACTAACTAATTTATTAATTAATTACTACTAATCTCATATAAGCTTAACCTAACACAAAAGAGAACAGAACTGAAGAAAGGAAAAGGAAGAGGGAAGAGGAACTTACTGAGTTGGGGGGGGTCGGCTGGCCGGAAAGTGGCCAGGGGAGCTCGTACTGGTGGTGGTTGGGAGCAGCCAGCGGGAAAACTCCGGTGGCAGTCGGCTCGCCGGAAGCGGGTGATGTGGGAGTTGCAACAGGGAGGAATGGGAAAGGAGCAGGTCGGAGGGTGAAATTTGGATCTCCATATATGCTGATTTCAGGGGCGCAGCCATACTCTCGTAAACAGATACAGCGGCATCTTCACTAGCTGCACGAGCCACGTGCACAGGAAACATTCTAGTATTTATTTGACCTATACAAGCAGGTTCCGGTTCTGGATCGTGCAAACCTACATGCTGCCCTATAAGCATTCGAATGCCAATTCTTGACATGAAAAAAATGGTCAAGAAACTGATGGACTTCGTGTAGATCTTGAGAACAACCTTGGGATCCATGTCCTTTTTAGCTGTTGTACACCTGAAGCCATAGCCGGTACCACATTGTTATGTCTCACTTTGATCATCTTAATCATTTGGGTAAAAGCTTTCTCATCATGCGAATCCTTAATTTCTGGGAACGGCCGAAGGTCACGGAAAGAATCCAAATACCAATCTCTGACCTTTAGTACAGCGGCTTCTCTGACAAGCCATGCGGAAAGCTTTCCAGCTCGGTGGCCCTCCTGGCGATTCTTATGGAGAGCTCGTTGTGGAGGGACTGGGCCGAAATGAGCAGGTTCTTCTCGGTCGGCCTGGAGTCGAAGAACTCCATCATGCAGCGCAGGCTCACCCCGTTCTGCTTCTTCTCCCCCCACCTCTGCACCTCCTCCGCCATGGACTTCGAGAAGGACACATGGGCCTTCTTCACCGCCATCGAAAATAAGAAGAAAAGGAGGAGGAGAAGCAATCGTACGAAGAAGAAGAAGAGAAGAAGAAAATAAATTGGAGAAATTTTAGGAGGGGGAGGAGCTACAGTTGGAGGCTTGGGGCTAGTCTAGGTTTTGGGGATTAGGGTTGATGGTGACAAGATATTATATACAGAGAGAGGTTGTTGAAATGAAGGGTTGTGATTGACCCTCTTTAAATGAGGGGTCCAGATTGGACATGAGAAAAATAATTCATAGAGGGATGAGGGTGATGATTAAAATATTAAAGATTCCTCATTGGTTTAACAAATGGGTGTTGACACCAAAAATACAAATTTGCAATTTAGCCCCCTTAAATTTGGGAAATTGCACAAACACATAAAATGACGAAAATTTGGCGGGCGATTCGGTGTCTGGTGTTTTGTAGGGTCAGGGGCGCTGTATGTTTGGTATGGGCTCAATTGCAGGGCACTTGGAATTAAATTGGGATTTTCAGAATTGGTTTAAATAGTATCCTCAATTTAATTAGGAATAAATGCAAGTTGTGTTCTAAAATTAATTAGTAGTACATGGGGCCAAAATCAGGTCAGGTCATCAATACCAATAATGAAGTAGACTCAGAGCAGGATATTACCCTAATTTGGCCGCACGAAAAATAGGTCGAGATTGCCTCCAATTTTCGATTGGAACGCACAACGATGAAAAATAGGGATTTATTAAATAACGTCCGCGACGATTTTTGTGCGGCTAGAAATAATGTACAGGGAGCAAAATTATGAGTTGTAAAAATAGCAGAAGGGAAGGCGGGCATGTCTAGAGCAGGATTGTGAAATTTGTTGGAAGACAAAAGTCTGGATAGTGCTCCAATTATCGAAGCAAAGGCAAAGCGCAAAAGATTAAATAAAATACAGTAATTAATTACACCTCCAATAAATTAATTCTAAAATAAAACAACTAACCTCAAAATTCCATAATTCCAACAGGTGCTCATCTACTGGCTTCTAGGTCAAGTCTACCATCACAAACACAAATGAACACTGTCTATAATATAATATATTAAAGTACACATCACACAGTTATTTAATTTAAATATATACTATTCATGCAATTAATTTAATTGTAAATAACATAATATTAAATATTGTAAAAATTCAAAAATACCCCTGTTTTCAGAATGTGGTAGTGACAATGTACATAGATTACTAGGGTCGCACAAGTTTACATACGCACATGAGAAATGCATGCATGGATTATTGTATGGGATATGCCGCATGCACTGATCAGGCGCCTGAGAAACTGGCCACATTGACGAGCTAGCCGCATGGACGAGCTGGTCGCATAGACTGTCAGCCGCATGCTACCTCAGGCCACATACGATCCCAGGCCGCATGATCCTCCAAGCCGCATGCTCCATCACAAAAGTCCATTCTTGGAAAAGTGTCAAAGTGATGTATCAGAGAAGTGACTGAAATAATGGATGTGACAGGCTATAAAGTGTGTCAGAAAGAAAAGACAAAACCATAGAATGATGTGCCAAGGACAAAGCAAAGTTATGCGTCCAAAATAGAATGGATCAAATAGGGGTCAGGCTACATAAGTCTGTTTGTCGCATACTTCTCTTTGGACTTAGCAAATTTTTCATTCATTCAGTGAGTGAAAATACAAGAAGTTCAAGGATTAGCTCCAGAACACTTGTGTAATGGCAGTCATGCATCCAACAAGATGGATGCATGCTGGTTAGTATACGGCAAAGACCTCAGGCCATATAGCACTCTTGGTTGCATAATTTGTTGGCCGCATGAAGACTTCGTCTTCTCCAAACAGTAGGTTCGGCCATGGCGAAAGCTCCAAAGTCCCAAAAAATTATTTTTTTCATAAAAACTTTATTTTAACTCCGAATCAAATGAACCAAAAGCCAAAAATACTCAAAATGAAGTGCTCCATCAACCCCAAAAACTTATTTTCTAAAATACCATATTTTAATAGATCAAAACCAAGAAAAACTTTTAGAATCCATGAAAATTCTAACTTTAAAACTCAGATCTACTCAAAACCATTCATCAAAACCAAAAACTCCAAGAACTAAAACTAATGAGGACATCAAGGAGAATATTTTCCATCAAATACATGTTAATTTACTAATCATATAAAAAGTACAAAAAATCATGGCTTCACTACTTTGAGCAAGATGTATTTTCCTTGGTGGACTAACAAACCTCTTCCTAGAACCAAGTCTTGGGATAGGGCTAGGGCTAGGGTTCGGCCAAGGGAGAGATCTTGAGGGAAGGAGGAAGAAGAAAGAAGAAGGAAAGTGGAAATGAGAAAGAATGAGAGAGGAAAAAGAAAATCATATATATATATATATATATATATACCAAGTGAAGAAATGAGGTTAGCCCTAAGATTAAGTCATGACACTCTCCAACCAAATTTTAACCATCCTAAAATAGACTTAGTGGTTCCAAAAGTGAATTGGGTCAGGTATCCATCCTGTATACGGGTCCTAGCACGGGTCCATGGTAATTGCCAAGGTATTCACTACTGGTCTCGGGTAGTCTCCCACAATAAATAGAAATATAATTAAATAAAATACAACATAATTAATAGGAATCAACATATAAAATATAGCATGAATACATTTACAGAAAAAATTTAAAATATCATAAATTCAAGAATACCAAATCTGGAAACTGGTATGACAGTACCACTCGCTAAAGTCAAGACATCAAACGTGATCAGCTTCGTCAAGCATCACGTCATATACCGCTTCGGCTTGCCACAAAGGATCATCCATAACAATGGTCCACAGTTTGCAAGTCATCCTTTCTATCGATTTTGTGACAAAAATAGAATCCAAAATGTAGCCTCGACTGCCTACAACCTAGCAGTAAATGGTATAGCGAAAGTATTCAACAAGACCATCATAAAACTACTTAAAAGTTTGTGTCATCCAATAAACGCGATTGGAATGAGAAACTGGGTGAATGTCTCTGGGTCTATTGAACAACGGTCTGGACACCTTCTAGAAATATGATATTCTCCTTGGTCTACGGGAGAGAAGCGGTCCTCCCCCTCGAGGTCCAAATTTTCTCGCTCAGATTGGCTCTCTCCAACAGGCTAACCATTGACGACAATCACCGTCGATGGCTACAAGAGTTAGAAGCACTCGATAAGAAATAACTCTTAGCTCAATAGCGTATTGAGCTATACCAAGCACGTCTCTCAGGAGCTTTCAACAAACTAGTCAATAAGAGGACTTACCAAGAGGGTGACCTCGTCCTGACAGTAAGATGGTCGATGGTTATAACCCACAAGACGACCGGCAAGTTCTAACCCAAATGGGAAGATCCGTTTATCGTAGAATCAGTATTCTCCAACGGCGCCTACCGATTGGCAAAATCCAATAGCGACTTGCTCATGATGCCCATCAGCGGTAAGTTCCTAGAAAAAGTATTATGTCTAAGGCTAGACTGGTACTTTCCTATCCATATCAGGGCAACCAAGATGTACAGTATTTACACTCTTTGTTCTTCATTCCCAGCGAGTGTCTACATATGGTACTTCCCCCTCTATACAAAATATTGTAAAAGTCATTATTTGTATTCAGGAGTCCTAGATATGCAACGGATAATGGGTCCTCAAAAGCTCCCTAACGGAGCAGTCCTCAGGTCCACCTATACACTCCCGTAGGGAGCACTCAAAAACTAGTCTCATTAGGCGCTAGCCATGTCCATATTATCTCTGAGCTATCGGCCTAATAATCTTCCCAGTGGAGTAACCTTCAGGTCTATCTACATTCTTGGGTAGACCACACTCAGCAAACCACTCCTCGGTGAGTTTCTCGGATACTAGTTCACGTCCATACTACCTCTGAACTACTGTCCTAACATTTCTTTCCGGTCGTGTTTTCCATGTTCATATTACCTCTGAGTAAACCTTTAAGGTTTGTCCACCGGTCATCAGGTCCATATTACCTCTGATATCACTTGTCATCTCAACTTATCACCCGTACTTAATTCTAAGTACGCTAGCGGTGTTAAGTCCACAAAATCTGCCATGTCCATATCACCTCTGGCAGGGCTTGTCTCGAACCAACTACTTGTACTCCAGTATGCAAGAAGTAATAGGTCCAGCTAAGTTCCCCAGTGGGACATACTAAATAGACTGCGATATTTTACTACGTCCATATTTTTTGGTACGATATCTAAAGTCCACAATGTACAATGGGACAAATACAAAAAAAAGAAATTCTAAAAAAGGAGAGACTTTATTGATTAATATTCAAGATCATGAGTACATATGATGTAAATCCAAAACATTCAAGGGTTTTTTATTAGTATTCAAGGTCATGAGTACATATGATGGAAATATGTTTTAAGGGTTTCCATAAAGTCTTGCTGATACGACCCTTTTTTATTAGAGGCGCCCCTCCGTGCTATCGTTTCTACTGACACAAGTCGAGCCTACAGTAGAACTCAATGCTTTCTGGATCATCCCACCACAGTATAAAACTCAGTATATGAAAAAGGATCCATACCGATGGATAGCAAGGGAGGAGCAGGAGCAGGCGCTCTACAAATTATGCGGGAAGACAGAAGACAGGAATGTCAATTAATCCAAATTATGTCATCGATATCGCAGTCTCTCGGCCGAAAGTAAGCCGCATAAAGGAGAGAAACATAGCTAGCACGCTGCATGAACAAGGACAGCACCGCATATGACGTAGGATGTTCATCCTCTACTCCTAGATCAGCTCCTGGTGAACTGTCCTCGTCTTCTGGATCAGTTCTTGAAGAGGAACCGCCGTATAAAGTTGGTCTTCATATCGAACAATGAGTATTATGATATTCTTCCATGCTCCATCATGAACAACACGAGGGAGAGCAAAGCCTGCACAAAGAAAACATATGGCATTAGCAAAGAAAGACAAATATAAAATTCGTATGATAGAGCCTAGTCGACGCATGAGGTACTTTTCATGCGGTAGAGCCACGATGGTCGCATGTCGGGTCAAGCCCCTGTCCATGCGGCAGAGCCATGGTGGTCACATATCTGGATCGAACCTTCATCCATGCGACAGAGTCATAGTTATCGCATGTCGAGGTCGAGCCTTCATCCATGTGACAAAGTCTTAGCTGCCACATGATGGTAGCCCATCCATGCAACAAACTAATAAGAAAAAACTGCACACGTCGCGATGATCTCTTACCCATGCGACAAGGCTGTGTAAAAAAGTCTTCTCGTTTTCTAGACAATTTCTCATTCATGTAGCAAGACTGTGTACGGGTGTCTCTGTGTCAATGGAAGCCTAACACGAAGAATGCGGTGCTCCCCTACCTTCGAGTAAAGCACTAGAATCAAGGGGCCAAGGATCAAGACCGCCCGTAACAAATTTCTCAGAAAGGAGAGCTGCAGCCGTCAGCATCCTTCACAAAGAAGAGGAAATAAAGCAAAGAAATGAAGCTCTCCCTCCTTCGATCCGCCTATTTATAGGCTTCAAAAGCTGCAAAAAAGATCCAGGCAGTGAACCAAAGCAGTTATGAGAACGAATCTGATGCCTCAATTTATGGAATTAACTTTAAATCTCCTTGGAAATAAATGTCTCGAGCCCCGTATCAGGAGACGATGCAGAATTCTAAGAGATTCAATCAAAGATAGAGCCAAATCTCCTCATTAAATGATCGGCCAGCCTATCAGAGACAATAATATGGCTATGGGACTATATTATATGCCCAGTATATGCGACCAATAATGCTCAGCCATGCTTCTTTCAAAGTATTTCAAACTTGTCATTTTAAAAACTTTGAAGGGGGACTTGTAGAAGAATGAAAAATCATGCAGGTCTTATAAAGGTTATGCCCCCTCAAAAGAACGACCAAACCGAAGAGAAGCCACATGCGGATTGAACAACTAAGCCGCAGAGAAGCCACATGCGGCTTGAAAAATTAAGCCGCAGAGAAGCCACATGCGGCCTGAATAACCAAGACGCAGAGAAGCCACATGCGGCCTGGTCAACCAAAGATCTAAAAGTCCCATATTATACTCTATGCGGCCTGAACGACCACAGAGCAGGGAGGTCGCATAAAATCCCCTGACACAGCATTCGATGACTGTCATACTCTGACACATCAATCGTCACACTGAGATGCTACGAGATTCGTAAAGACGACGGCTCAGGAAAAGATAAAAGTTTACATCAACTCATTGATGTCCTCGACAGACGTGCCATACCGTATGCCCATTCATATGCGGCTATATGCCTATGCGGCCTCATCATCATACGGCCAGAGTGTCTATCCGTCCAAGGCCAGATAAGATCTTGCATGCAGCTATATACCCATGAGGTCTTATCATCATGCGGCCAAAGTGTCCAAACGACTAAGGCCTAATGAGAGTATGTATGCGACCATGACGATATACGAACAAGACGTTATATGGCTCTTGACTTACAGGATCTTTCTGTTACAACCAAAGATGATTTCTCGCACAATTAGTACTAACTACGTATCCAGCTGACCAAGTCACGCATGCAACAACCGCGAGATCTCTTCAACAACATATTATAACCAAGACCACGTGGTAGCCTGTCTATAGCATACTACTGCAGTTACAATCATATTCTATTGACGGAGTCCTATGCGGCCACCAAATATACGCATATGCGGCAACAATAGCCCATCAATAGAATAGCTATAAATAGCAAGGGTAGCATACCCTACAAGCCCTCGGCCAGCTACGTACGTGCACACAAGCTCAGGAGAGAGAAGAGAAGAGAGCATCCCCATTTCCTTATCAGACCGTCAATGGAGTAGATGAGACACTGCCGCGCTCAAGCTCCATCGTTACTACCCACATCAAAATATAATACATAGATTTTCTGTTTAGGATCTCTGTGTACTTCTTTGTTTCTTATTTCAACGTTCAAAACTTACAATAGAGGACACTCATATAATATGTCCTGATTGCTCATTGAGTCTAGGCGGGCTCGGAGTTCTCGTACCTCTTGTATTGCTTTTCGGGCTTCATCAACTGTGGAAGGGACAGATGATCCGGACAGGGGATGATTGCCGCCAGCAGGTAGAGCGGTTGTATTTGAATCTCCATTTATCTCGGGGTCCAGGCTTGCTTGACCAGAGGCCCTTGCTGTTTGTGAGGCTATATTTGTCTTGATCTCCAGCATTATCTGGGTTAAGGCCTGCATTAACGCGCTCATGGTTTGTATTATGGCCTTGAGATTTTCGAGGCACTATCGATCATTGGGGCCCTCGTGATCGTCCCCTGCCATGTTCGCAGTTCTCATATGGAAAGAAATAGATGGGACGGTGGATGTCGTAATTTTTGCCTTAAGACTCATATCGTGAATAGTCATCCTGGAAAGTTGGTAGTGCCGCATCCCCTTCAGACTCGGAGGAAACACTACCCCCAGCGTAGGAAGCTTCATCCTCTTGATGATGGTGGCTATCCCCAGGGATCTCAGTATATGCTCCTTGGGAATCACCGTCTTCTCAGAATGCCAGATTGTCATAGTAGACCGGGGGATTACAACCCCCAGCTTGCGTAGCCACATAAGGTCCTAAGGAAGAACTACCCCCAGTGGCTTATAGCTTCTTCTTTGAGAGGGTGCCCAAGAAAATACCTTCTACGGGGTCTGCTACCTGTTCTCCTAGGACCCGTCTTCTTGATCTGCTGGCCGAGAACGGCGGACTGGAGGTACTGGACTTTCGATCTCCCCTTATGGAGGGGGCCTTCCGAGCAGAATAACATGAGGCGAAGGGCAGCTCCTCTTCCTCTGGTGCTTGTACCTTTCTCCGGGTTATCATTGGGTGGGTGCCTTTGGTTGCAGCTGTTGGTATATCGACTGCCTGTTTGGGGTACTACTACTTTGTTACAGTAGCAGTTGATGATAGTGTTGTCACAGTGATGCCCTAGTGTGGATACTTCATATGTCATAGTTGATTTCCTTATTTTTTACTTATGATTGATCACGTTATGCAAGTCAAGCGAGCGTTGATTCACCTTTGCACCCTTCTTATGAGCCCGGGTAGACCGAGAACATAGGTGCGTAGGTGTTGACTTTGCTTCCTGACCTGGGGTTTATACAAGAACTTTCCCCAGGTTGCTGATAGAAGACTCTTTAGACTGATCATGTCCAATTGTCACTGCGACCTGGACGCATGGGTCAATTTTGTATAACTTTTTATTATGGGCACGCATTACAGTTAGTGGTGCCTATTGACGGTCGGTCAAATAAGCAATTGCTTAAGCTTGGTGAGCTAGCATTGCCCAAGGATTCATTGTCCTAGCATGCAATGGTGTGTAGTATGAAGAGTCCAAGTTTATATCTTCGTCTTTCTTAGTATGGGTGTATGGAGTCAGCGCTGTGTAAGATTCAGTCAAAGACAAAACTTTTATTGTTGTGCTGGCCGCATGCAGCCATATTCCTGTGACTGCCGATCGGTATCGCATAGTCCTTATTATGAGGCCTTTGTCGTGGCTACATGGAATATGTCTTAGCACTCAAACTCCTGACATTGTAGTATTTTTCTCTGCCAGAGCTCAAGTGTCAAGCATTTTTTTGTTAGAAGAGGCTGTCGCATGAGTGGGGTCAGCTCGTGTGGACGCATGATGTGTGTCCCCTGTGGCAAGGAGAGAGATAGGGAACACATGCTCCGTAGTTGGGTGAGACACAATGATCTTTGCAATCTATGTCCTGCGGGTCTTCTTAGGATTTTCCAGCCTTAGAGAAGCACCGTCCTCAAAGAGCATTTCTTCGAAGGCTTGCTAGTCGAAGCGTACAACTAGCATCCTCTGGGTCAAACCCAGCTTTGACGCGTCGGACTGTGTCACGACCTTCTAATCAGAGAAGAAGAAAGTCCCCAGCAGAGTCGCCACCTTGTTTTCCATTGAAGTAAGTTTGGGAAACCTTCATTTAATAACAAACAAAAAGAGTACAAAGAAATCCTAAAAATAAAATCTAAGTACAATACTTTTCGATCTGGGTAATATGACGATGGAGGTCGAGTATTACAGCGACTCTTTTACTCCGTTGATAGTCCAACGAGGGAATAAGGATGCTTTCTTCTCTCTTTTGAGCTTGTGTGCATGTACGTAGCTCGTCTGGAGGGGTATGGTCTCTGAAGCAGAATAATCAGCCATTGGAACATCCAAGTTGCTCTTATTTATAGCCATCATGTTGATTGGCTATATGTGTCGCATATGCTTCTATTTGGTGATTATAGGGGGCTCTTTCAACAGAATACGGTTGCAAATTTAGACGCATACTATGGGCAGACGGCCACGTGTACATCCTTAATAGGATATTGTTGAGTCCGGGCCGAGCTGCCATGTGGATGTTTGTTGCGATTTACTATTGCTGAAGATCTGGACGGTTCTCGTCTTTTGTTTGCGTGACTTGGTCAGCTTGATACGTAGCCCACATTTAGTTGGAGAGAATCACTTTAGTCATAATAGAAAAAATTTGTCTAAAGGAACCCTGCCACGTTGGACGCATGGAGTTTGGGACGCATAGGATGCATGGAACGCATAGAGTCTGGAATGCATGGGGCCAGGGACTCATGGTGTCTGTGATGCATATGGTCTCATACGCGTAGTGTTGTATGCCTATCAGGAGTAAAGTTCATACTAACGTAAGGTTCTATCGTTTAGCGTGCTCACATCTTTAGAGATATTCAGAAAGTCCTTTTGTCAGGATTCTATGTCAGATATAATCTTTGTGTCAGGCCTTTATGTAGCCAGTATTAGGGTGCAGGGATACTTGAGGGAGTAGTGGCGCATGGCACTGCTGGCGCATGCGGACACTAGTTTACTTAGTGGCACATAGTAGCTGCTTTTCTTGGCCGCATGGTCCTTCTGTGGCCTAATTTCTTTTGAGTCAATCTTGGGATATATGTTTATTGGTCACATGGATCTAAATTTTCCATGCTTCTACAGGATGTATCATGGAGTTGTTGGTGTGGGTTGTATTAGTATTAGTGTATTAAGAGTGAGCTAGTATGGTGTGGTGGTACTAGAGACTGAGGTATATGATGTGTGCTAGGGCCTGAAGCAGAGATGATGATGAGTTACAGTGCAATATGAGGGAGAAAGTATATTATAGTGCAGTACAAGGAGACTGTAGGACTTCATTGCAGTAGCATAGAGGCGGGTGGGGGGACTGCATCTATAAAGAGAGTGAAGGGAGTAGAGAAGCAGCAATATGCAGCAGATCCAGGGGGGTCTTACATATGCCTACAGGCAATGGGAGATATGAAGCATGATGTACAAGTAGGTTGGTTTAAGTCTTACAATGTGCAGGCGGTGAGGGGTTTGCTTACAGTAGTAGTTTTTATGACTGATGCAGCAATTGTGTATGCTGATTTCAGCATTGGTACAGGTAATATGCAGCTAGGTGGGCACATTTAGGAGTGTGAGGGAGCATGGGTTGATGCACAGGCAAATACAAGTGAGGGATGAGCAAGTTATTGAGGATATAGGAATATCTTGGGTGCTAGCATGAGATAGTATGGTTGTGTAGAGTTAGGGTAAGTGTGATAAGTTGAGAATGAGGTATCCTAGTTAGTACCAAGGTATTGGGTCTAGAATGGGGTAGTATCTTGGATATGGATAAGTGTCTAGGTTATGGGTAAGGTATTAGATTATGGTCCAGGTAATAGTGAGGTATTAAGTATTAGGCTAAGGTATTGTGAGATATTAGTATATAAGAGTTTAGATAGTAATACATATAGTACATGAGACCTAGAATACCTAGACCTATAGGATATGACCTAGAAAACCTAGAAGTAGATTGGTATTAGCTAACATAAATACATAGGCCAATCAAATAGGTATTGGAAGACCCAAAAAAAGTATTTACCTAGAATTGACCTAGAAAGCTAAATTAAGTTTAGTTAAGCTTTTTGTTGTTTCCAAAGCACCTATTGATATGGAAATTCATATATAGGTCACTTGGACTCCAGTTCGGACACTGATTTTTGTCTACAGCTTAGGACTACAGGTGAGTATATTCTTTGATAGTTTTTTTTACTTGATAGCTTTTATGTTACATGTTCTTAGTAATGTTATACTTGATTCTTGACACGATGGTGCACGTATTAGTATATTTTGGATCACAGTCAGGAGATATTATTTTTTAGCGATTATATAGACCGTGATCAATGTGCATCATATTTTAGACCATGCATAGTAATTTACGTGTTATGACATGTCATGATTCGGATTCATTGTACTAGTTGGGGTGGAAAAGTATTAGTTAGATATATGATTGTACCCTATAGAAAGTGTGGTAGTGTAGACTGTGGCTACTAGCTAATCATAGACTTCACGTATGATTGAGCTAGCTACCTTTTAGTATAGACCATTCATCTCCCAAGTTGTTCACATATCAAAACTAGTATTTCAAAACACAGTTATTTACAGTATTTCTCTATTTTACCTCTTACATGTTGATTATGCCATATTACCCTTGTTTACCTATGTCTCTTTACTTGCCATGCCATATTATCAGTTTATTTTCTTATTATGTATTTTATTACTATTTACTATTTCATAGCTTCTACCATGTATTGGAACTGCTTTTAGTGCTTGTACTCGTTCCATCCTGACTGGATAACATTTTTAGGGGATTGTTTGGAGGATTGATGTCCTACATTCTATGGACCCCAAGATGTTGAGGGTGTTGAGGTTGACCCTGTTACTCAGGAGGATCCTGGACCTGTTAAGGAGAGACCCAGATTGTGACTACTTAGTTAGCTTTAGCTAGTATTTTCTATTTTGCTACTAGATTTGTCTCCAGAGACCATTTTAGATTACTTAGATTATCATATTTGAGATTTAGACTTATGGTTATTGACATGACTTGTTTAGACTTGTGACTTTGGATCTTCTATCTCTTTATATCATATCAAACTTATCTTTCTATTAGATCTTGTGATTGAGTATTGTCATTGTTATATATCATTGTCCTTCTTATGGAGTTGAGATATTAATGCATGGACTGTGTTATATATCTCTGATGGTCTAGACAAAGTTTTACCTCTGATAATACGGCTTAGGCTGGACGTACCCATGTACTCGTGTTCCAATCATCCGGGTGCGGGTCGTAAAATATTTTTATGGTGGTCCTTGCATGTCTCGTCTTCGCAAATGGTGTAATATTGTGGTAGTACTTAGGCTTAGTCGTACTGCTGCAAGCCTGCAATAAAATATGATTGATGGATTATAAGAAGTATGCTACTCAATCACATATTAGAATTTCTTCAAAGTTTTCTGGGATTACCCTTGAGAATCTTACTATAAACCCTATTTTTGAATCTATTTCCACTTGCTTCCACTAATCTACATATATTTTTTTGAATTAAATCCTTGTATCGAGGTAAATTTTATGGACTATATTGAGATATATTCTGATGATTTATTTGGATGAGACGGTGGAAACTATAACTGTTTGCCCTAATTATGGACTCTACAGTTTATCGCAGCCATACTAGCTGGCGTGGAGAAAATATAGAGACATGATTTTGGATGTATATATCTTAGACCTGATTTTGAATCGAATAAATACATAATTACCAATTTATAATTTTATAAAATTCTAAAAATTCTAGAAAAATAGGGGAGGTCATACAATAGTCGGCTAAGCAATATTAGGCTAGGCAACCGATATTGTTGGATGTAGTCCACCCCCATAATTTGGAAGATTGGGGAGATATGGGGAGATGAACAGCTGAGGCATGGTTATCTTCCACCTCCTAGTATCCTTGCAGCGGAGGTACTGGCGGAGGTATCCTTGCAGCGGTCTAAAGGGACATTAACTGTTGCATCATGATGTGCATCTCCAGGATTGTGGCTTCGTGGGTTTCGAGGCACTGGTCTGTGCGAGCACTACTACCTTCCTCTTCAGTCTCAGCACTCCTAGAGCACAACACTTGGTTATTGTTGTGCTAGGTTAAGCAAGAAGTACACTAGCACTTGCTCAATGTTGTATAGAACATAAAGTGTAATATTACTTCCTCAATGTTGTCCATGTTGTACACTAATGTTAAGCTCTATCAAGAAAGGGGGACTGTTTCATACTGTTGTACTTGTTGCATATTGATGTGGATCTTGTCCAGGGAACGTAGATGGTGCACAATAAGAAAAGGCGTGCAATGATCAAGTAAAGAGGGATGCGAGGAAGAAGAAGAAAGGGAGGGGTTGTTCTTGTGTTGTGCAGGAATGAGAAGGATTTATGTTCCAGTTCATCTTCCTTTGGATGGTGGTGGAGTAGAAAGCAGACAACGGGTAATGACAGTTCATTCTTGGTATGAACATAAGTTTGCCCTTGACAATGAAGACTTGCTGCTAAGTGTTTGGGGTTGTCTGTGTGGAGGGCACTTTGATGACATCACCAAATATGAAGGCTGTCTTCTTGTAGACGTCTTTATTAACCCCTCAGAAGCAGTTGCTGATAATCATGGACTATAGTATATCCATGCCCTAGTTGGATATTATTTGTAGCCTCTCTGATGTTTGGTCCTTGTCCAGTTGGGAAGTGTCACTACCACGTTCCGAAAACAGGGGTATTTTCAACTTTTTACAATATTTAATATTAATTAATTGCATGATAGTATATTTGATTTAAATAAATGTGTGATGTGTAATTTAAATATAATATTATATACAGTGTTCATTTATTTTGAGCTGGTAGACTTGACCTAGAAGCCCAGTAGATGACCACCTGTCCAAATTATGGAATTCTGTAATTAAATGTTTTATTTATAATTTATTTATTGAAGATTGTAATTAATTACCGTATTTTAATTAATTATTGCGCCCTGTCCTTGCTTTGATATTTGGAGCGCTACCCTAGCTATTGTCTTCCAACAAATTTCACAATCTTGCCCTAGACATGCCCGCCTTCCATTCTGCCATTTTTGTAACTCATAATTATGCTCTCTGTACATTATTTCTAGCCGCACAAAAATCGTCGCGGACGTTATTTAATAAATCCTTATTTTGCATCGTTGTACGTTCCAATCGAAAATTTGAGGCAATCTTGACCTATTTTTCGTGCGGCCCAAATTAGGGTAATATCCTGTTCTGAGTCTTCTTCATTATTGGTATTGATGACCTGACCTGATTTTGGCCCCATGTACTCCTAATTAATTGTTGAACACAACTTGCATTTATTTCTATTTAAATTAAGGATACTATTTTTATCTGATTCTAAAATTCCAATTTAATTCCAGTGCCCCGTAAATTGAGCCCGTACCAAACTTACAGCATCCCCTGACCCTACAAAACACCGGACACCGAATTGCCCGCCAAATTTTCGTCATTTTATGTGTTTGTGCAATTTCTCGAATTTAAGGGGGCTAAGTTGCAATTATTCAATTGTAGGTGTCATCACCCCATTGTCCAAGACCAAATGGAAAGATTATTTATTTGTGGACCAAATTGCATTTTCCCACTCTACTTTACATGAAAACAATTTTCTCCATATCAAATCCTGGCCACTCAATTAAAGTGGGTACATCACCACCCTTAATTCTTATCTCACCCCCTCCCTATTTAATATACTATCAAGCCCTAATCCCAAAAAAAAAAAAAAATTTAATCTAGGGAAACCCCACAAGCCTTGACCCGCAGCCTCCTCCATTTCTCATTTATCCATTCCATTATTTTCTCTTCTTCTTCTTCCTTCTTCCTTTCTTCTCCTTCTTCTCTTTTAAATTTAAAATAGGAAAGAAGAGGGAGGGAAACCATCACCACCCATCTACTGTCTCCGGCCACCCGGCTACCTCCGGTGGCCAACGACTTGCCGCCGACCTACTGCCGCCGCCGTCTGCTGCTGTTCCGGCCGCTGCCGCCGCTGCTGCACAGTCCGGCCACCACCATTATCACCACCATACACCACAGCCATCTCCATGCTGCTCCTCCCTTCAGCATCTCCGGCGGCTGCTCCGCCCTCCATCACCATCTACAGCCATCAACAGCCGCCCCCTACGCCGAGTCTCCCCCACAGACGGATCCCAACTCCGGCAGCCATTGCTCCGGCCTGCCCCGACCCCGCTGCTCTTTATATCAACACCACCACCTCCATCTTCAACCACCCAATCACCACCACCATCTCCACCGTGCCCCTCCCCCGTCAGCCAAGTCCCCGACCTCCCGTAGACACTCAAACCGACGGCTCCCTCTCGCTGCCAATAACCTCCATCTCCTCCTTCCGTCGCCACTACTCCAGCTGCTGTCCTCCCTCATCCACGACTTCTTCCCGGCCTCCGACTACACCTCCACCAACATCCCGAGCTCATCTCTCCGACATCTGAGTTCCTCCCTCCGGCGTAGCTCGTTTCCCGGCGGCCCGCAGCGAGCCGACTGCTCCCCCGGCCGCTCCTCAGTCCGGCGACACAACTCCCCATCCCCGCTGTGCTTTTCCTCCTCCCGCCGCCCTGGATCTCGGCCAAGCCGCTCCCCCGACAGTCCAGCCACGCAGCCCTCCTCCGCCTCATTCGAACCACCACCACCATCAATCCAGCACCACCACGGGAACCCCAGCTTCCTCCTCCGGTCGGACACTTCCCGGCGAGCTCTCCTCCTTCTGCATCTCCTCCATGTGTAACTCTCCTCTCCGACGGTTCAGCTGACCCCCTGCAATCCCGGAGCTCCGGCCATCTACACCATCGGAACCACCACCACAGTGAGTTCTCTCCCCTTCCCTCTTTCACTCCATTTGTATATGTGTGTGTATATTTAAATAATATTGTATATGTATTATTCAATTTATGTGTATAAATATACGATTATGTAAATACGTATATACGGGTATGTGTATGTATGTATACGTGTATTTTGTATATATATATATTTTTTAAATGTATTTTTAGCATATGTATGAGTATACATATATATTGTTCAACTAGTATAAATTAGAAATGTATATCAATTGATATATATACATATTTATTTTGGTATGTTTAATAAAACGTATTTTAGTTCATATGTATATGTATAAGTATATTAATTAATGTTAAAATGTACATGTATACGTATATGTATATATATTTAATATAAATTGGTATATATATAACTACGTATTCTAGTATATATATTGGTATATGTATATTTATGCATTCTGTATACATACTTAGTATATTTTAATATAACTTGTAAATGTATATACATGTATTTTGTATACATACTTAGCATATTTTAATATATAAAATTAATATATATGGTAAATATATTGTTCAATATATATATATTATACATGAATTAAATGGTATATATATATATATTGTATATGTATTTTGGGTACAAGTAAATATTGTAGGTGTTAATGTTAGTTAATAATGGGTAATGTGTTATAGATGTCTGTCTAACTAGATGACCCTAGTTGACTGAGTCCCATGCCTGACATAGCCCCTGAGTTAGTATTTGCTTGTGTGTTTAGTATAGCTTCTGATGCAACTATTGTATTGTTTATTATATGTCTTTAGGACTGTTGGTTCCTCCAGGCGATATTCTGGAACAGGACCTCGGTATTCACCAGCTAAGGACCAAAGGCGAGTACATTCTCTGATTAGTTTCTAATTTATGATATCTCCTATGTTCACTGTATCTAGTGTAAATATCCATGTTCTTGACACGTTGGTTACACCGATTGGTGTACACGAATCTCGTCATGAGATGTTATTCCTTATTCATGGTGTAGCTTGTACAAGACTTGTTTTCTTGTTATCTTGTGCATGTACAGACACTGATTCTCGGGGAGACTTGCTACCTCCCTAGGGAATTCCGTGCCATAGCGTACCATGATTGGATCTACTATACCAGTCGGGGGAGGGGAGTATTTTAGTATAGATATGTGATCATACCCAACTCTACATGCATCATAGCTCACCCCACATCTCACGTCGGGTGCGGCCTGACCCTCTCCATGCTTCATAGCTGTTACGTGTGATTAGCCTGACCTATACATGCATCATAGCTAACCAACGGTTAGCCTGACCTTCGTGAAGCATAGCTAATCACATGTAACCAGCCTGATCAAGTTTCCAAGCCGATCACATGTTAAAGCTAGTACTCAAACACTTAGTCGCAGATTCTTGCTCATTGACATATTGTTCTTTTCCTGCATTTACTTACAATATTTCCAGTATTTCGCTCATTGTACCTTTCTCGTACCTATACATGCATCGGTATGTTTCCATCTAGAACTGCTACATAGTTTATGTCATTTATATAGAACTGCTATTTAGAGATGTACTTGCTCCTTCCTGACTGGAAAAATATTTTTCCAGACTGTGACCTTAGTAGACTGGTTTCCGACACACTTGGGGGATTGGATGTTACTGATTGCAGGTATGATTATTGTGTCATTAGACTTGTGTTGTATTCTTTTATTTCTTTAAATTCCTATCGTGCTGTAGTTGTGATTGAGTATGTTGTTAATATTTTTATAGTGTTGTCCGAGTCTCCTTATGGAGTTGGATACTAGCGTGAGATTGTTTAGATAGTACTCGACCTAGACAGCATTCTACCGCCGATGCTGCGGCGTAGGCTGGACGTACCCACGCACTCGTGCCCCTAAAATGGGTGCGGGTCGTGACACATTTTTAGTGGTGGCCCATGCAGGTCAGACTTCGCGAGTTGTGCGATGTCGTGGTAGTGTGGCATCTTTGTTACACTATTGCGTGCCTGCTATAGAATATAGGACATAGGATACTAGGATGAGAGAGGATACTCAATCATAAATTTTTGAGAGATTCCTGGGACGACCCCTTGAGAATCTTATTACCATTTCTAATTTTAATTCCTTTCCCCTTGTTTTCGTCTGTTCTCGCTTGTTGATATTGAGCTTGATTCTTGTCGACCAGTTGTTAAATTTAAATTCTTGGTATCGTTGTTGAGTTGAATTTATATCGAGATGAATTTTACGGACTAAACTTTACGGTATTATCTGATGACATATATATTGATGAGGACAGTGAGAAAGGTAAAACGTCTACTTTGGTTATGGAACCTAGAATTTATTGCAGCCATATTAGCTGTCGTGACGAGAACGTAGGAACCTAACTTGGATGTACATACTTTAGTTATGAGATTTAGAGTTTCTCGCAGCCATACCGGTTGGCGTGGTGAGGATTCTAGATGACATGATTATAGAATTGCATACCTTAGTTACGGAACCTATCGTTTATCGCATCTATGCTTACTGGCGTGACGAGGATTCTGTGTGTCATGATTTCTGACAGACGTGTATGATTATCAGGTTGTATCTTAAATTGGTTCTTAAAATATCATCTCAAGACTTATCTATTTTTGTTATTCCAGGACTTTGTTCCATCGCTTCTTTTCTTTACTAGCAGTAAAGATACCTTCTGTCCTCAATCCAATTCCTTTTGAGCTTCTATTCCTTGAGGGTTCCTTATTAAGTATGATAATTAGTGACTTGTAATTATGTCTGTGTCTTGAGTATTAGTATTGACTGAGTGTTGCTTGTGAGTTTGTAAGTGTTTCCTAGTTGGACATGTGAGCAGTAGGCCTTGATCTAGAGTTAGCCCTTAGCATAGTTCCTTGTAACAATGGTTCTAGGAGAAGTGTCATTAGAGACTGTGAGTTAAGGAGAGTATAGAGTATCAGAGATAGTTCTCAGAGTTAGTATCAGAGCCAATTACCCGTCCTGGATAATCATGATTATGTAATTGAGTGATCTATGTAAACGATTAAGTATCCAGGAATTGTGTTAAGGATTTATGGAGCATGATGTTCAACTTGATGATTGATATCGGAAATGTTAAAGGTAAAGAAATGTATATGCATAAAGGGTTTAATGAGATGTCATAAGTAGAGAAATATCAGGATTAGTAATGAAAGTTGTGAAGTGTATCACAAATTAGTTTAACAGGCTGTAAAAGGATTAAGAGATATGTTTATACATCAATCGAGATATAGAACCATATGCCTGCCTTGAGATTGAAGTAAAGCATGGGTATTATAGAAAGTGCATGTAATCATGAGTTATAATGAGCTTGATGAGATAATCCATTAATGAAGCTAGTGATATAATACCAAGAGTGCTAATGATTCTATATCGAGGATTAGTCGAGAATAATGTTAATAACAGTAAGCACTCGGTGTGATGATAATCAGATGATATACCAGTTGACATAAATTGAAATCATGAAAGAAAATACAGGTGATGATAACGTTGATCATTGGAGGTAATGGTACAAGTGGTTCAGGCAGTACAATTTTAGTACACAATTATAGACACTAGATACATTGAGTGCACTTTGAGTATCAGAGACCGTGAGCACCGATATGTACATTGTGGAGTTATAAATTAAAAGGTGGAAATAAGATTGTATTTTTAGAATAATTGAGGAGTTAAGATTTTGTCATTAAATTTTTGAGGATTTCAAATATGAATTCAATAAACATGGTTAAGGCTACAAAGATTTTAGAAGTGATTAAATTTTGTTTCGATGTTGAGTATCTAATTTTGAGGAGGTATATACAATTCATTTTTAAGTTGATCGAGAAGTTAAACCTTGACGATTATTTTGAGGATTAATTTTATGGTAGATGAGAGATATGAATAATAATATATGATTAGATGATATACATGTGTAAGGATCTGATAACTTGAGCAGGATTGAGATGGCACCGCAGACTGACTTGGGTGTCCACCTAGATTTGTATTAGAAAGGGTTAGCACTTAGTATGGTGTTACACTTGGTGTGCACTGGAGCAATGAGAAAATAGTATGGACAATTGTAGTAGGAACGGGAACTGACAGAGGGTATGGTACTAAGGAGATAGAGGTATCAACTTAGATGCATTATTGAACCATGGTTATATTATAGATTCTTGGCATCAGATTTAGGTGTTAATAGACATGTGTGTGCACATGGATATATTCATGGATCTTGTGGATAAATGACTAGTTGATATGGGTACCAGTGTACATGAATAGGAATTAGTTAGTGAATGTGCTAGAGTTAAGTGTTTGTTAGAGATGGTAGATACTACAAGTAATATGGTAGCAGGTTCTTTTTCCTAATGTTCCCGTCTCTTGATTGATTGATTTCCCTAGTGCTGTAGTTCGTATTCATGATTTTCTTGTTAGAATATAGCTAGTAGTGCACCCTAACAGAGACTGAAATACCATGACAAAAGATACATGACATATATATTTTCTTAAATTGCATGGCTGTAGGTAAATTTTTCTTAAACCACGATCATTGGGGTTTAGACCATAGCAAAGATTTTGAAAAGGTTATGACTGGACGAAGGGACAAGCTGATTAAAAATTTAAGGATAAGCATTCATTTAAATAAAGAGTTAATGAGTAATATAACAAAATTGATGGATCCTTGATAATTACGAAGATCGAGGTATGATTGAAATTTGAGGATAAACATTTATTTAAATAAAGGATTAAAAATTTCACATGGCAGAATTGATGATTATTAATTTCAGGAAGGTTGGCTATGATATAATTTATCATTGAAAATTTAAGGAAAATTTGGAAAATTATCATTATATGTTTGATTGCAAGATAGTAATTTAAAAAATTTATAATTGCGGACATTACATTGAAGGATCCATAAGTATCGCATTGTTAAGTATTTTGAGGAAAAGAGGAAACTGAAGAATTAGATCATTGATGGATTATTGTTTGGATTCAGACTTTTGGAACGAGATTCAATACATTGATTGAAATTAAATTTGAGGAACAGATATCAAATTCCGAGTATAAATATCTTTAAATTTAAATTCGTGGAAATTGTGAGGAGATGGAATCTGATTTTTATTTTGAGAATATTTCCGAATTTTTTGAAAATTGCGAAACGACAAGGTGGATTATTTCAGGATTTTGTGGGTTGTTGAATTTCACTATTATGGAAAATAATAATGTGTATGAGTAAACGCTACTATGAGAATTTTAAATTTCGAGGACAAAATTCTTTTAAGGTGGGTAGACTTGTCACTACCACGTTCCAAAAACAGGGGTATTTTCGACTTTTTACAATATTTAATATTAATTAATTGCATGATAGTATATTTGATTTAAATAAATGTGTGATGTGTAATTTAAATATAATATTATATACAGTGTTCATTTATTTTGAGCTGGTAGACTTGACCTAGAAGCCCAGTAGATGACCACCTGTCCAAATTATGGAATTCTGTAATTAAATGTTTTATTTATAATTTATTTATTGAAGATTGTAATTAATTACCGTATTTTAATTAATTATTGTGCCCTGTCCTTGCTTTGATATTTGGAGCGCTACCCTAGCTATTGTCTTCCAACAAATTTCACAATCTTGCCCTAGACATGCCCGCCTTCCATTCTGCCATTTTTGTAACTCATAATTATGCTCTCTGTACATAATTTCTAGCCGCACAAAAATCGTCGCGGACGTTATTTAATAAATCCTTATTTTGCATCGTTGTGCGTTCCAATCAAAAATTTGAGGCAATCTTGACCTATTTTTTGTGCGGCCCAAATTAGGGTAATATCCTGTTCTGAGTCTTCTTCATTATTGGTATTGATGACCTGACCTGATTTTGGCCCCATGTACTCCTAATTAATTGTTGAACACAACTTGCATTTATTTCTATTTAAATTGAGGATATTATTTTTATCTGATTCTAAAATTCCAATTTAATTCCAGTGCCCCGTAAATTGAGCCCGTACCAAACTTACAGCGTCCCCTGACCCTACAAAACACCGGACACCGAATTGCCCACCAAATTTTTGTCATTTTATGTGTTTGTGCAATTTCCCGAATTTAAGGGGGCTAAGTTGCAATTATTCAATTGTAGGTGTCATCACCCCATTGTCCAAGACCAAATGGAAAGATTATTTATTTGTGGACCAAATCGCATTTTTCCACTCTACTTTACATGAAAACAATTTTCTCCATATCAAATCCTGGCCACTCAATTAAAGTGGGTACATCACCACCCTTCATTCCCATCTCACCCCCTCCCTATTTAATATACTATCAAGCCCTAATCCCAAAAAAAAAAAAAAAAATTTAATCTAGGGAATCCCCCACAAGCCTTGACCCGCAGCCTCCTCCATTTCTCATTTCTCCATTCCATTATTTTCTCTTCTTCTTCTTCCTTCTTCCTTCTTCCTTTCTTCTCCTTCTTCTCTTTTAAATTTAAAATAGGAAAGAAGAGGGAGGGAAACCATCACCACCCATCTACTGTCTCCGGCCACCCGGCTACCTCCGGCGGCCAACGACTTGCCGCCGCCGTCTGCTGCTGTTCCGGCCGCTGCCGCCGCTGCTGCACAGTCCGGCCACCACCATTATCACCACCATACACCACAGCCATCTCCATGATGCTCCTCCCTTCAGCATCTCCGGCGGCTGCTCCGCCCTCCATCACCATCTACAGCCATCAACAGCCGCCCCCTACGCCGAGTCTCCCCCACAGACGGATCCCAACTCCGGCAGCCATTGCTCCGGCCTGCCCCGACCCCGCTGCTCTTTACATCAACACCACCACCTCCATCTTCAACCACCCAATCACCACCACCATCTCCACCGTGCCCCTCCCCCGTCAGCCAAGTCCCCGACCTCACGTAGACACTCAAACCGACGGCTCCCTCTCGCTGCCAATAACCTCCATCTCCTCCTTCCGTCGCCACTACTCCAGCTGCTGTCCTCCCTCATCCACGACTTCTTCCCGGCCTCCGACTACACCTCCACCAACATCCCGAGCTCATCTCTCCGACATCTGAGTTCCTCCCTCCGGCGTAGCTCGTTTCCCGGCGGCCCGCAGCGAGCCGACTGCTCCCCCGGCCGCTCCTCAGTCCGGCGACACAACTCCCCATCCCCGCTGTGCTTTTCCTCCTCCCGCCGCCCTGGATCTCGGCCAAGCCGCTCCCCCGACAGTCCAGCCACGCAGCCCTCCTCCGCCTCATTCGAACCACCACCACCATCAATCCAGCACCACCACGGGAACCCCAGCTTCCTCCTCCGGTCGGACACTTCCCGGCGAGCTCTCCTCCCTCTGCATCTCCTCCATGTGTAACTCTCCTCTCCGACGGTTCAGCTGACCCCCTGCAATCCCGGAGCTCCGGCCATCTACACCATCGGAACCACCACCACAGTGAGTTCTCTCCCCTTCCCTCTTTCACTCCATTTGTATATGTGTGTGTATATTTAAATAATATTGTATATGTATTATTCAATTTATGTGTATAAATATACGATTATGTAAATACGTATATACGGGTATGTGTATGTATGTATACGTGTATTTTGTATATATATATATTTTTTAAATGTATTTTTAGCATATGTATGAGTATACATATATATTGTTCAACTAGTATAAATTAGAAATGTATATCAATTGATATATATACATATTTATTTTGGTATGTTTAATAAAACGTATTTTAGTTCATATGTATATGTATAAGTATATTAATTAATGTTAAAATGTACATGTATACGTATATGTATATATATTTAATATAAATTGGTATATATATAACTACGTATTCTAGTATATATATTGGTATATGTATATTTATGCATTCTGTATACATACTTAGTATATTTTAATATAACTTGTAAATGTATATACATGTATTTTGTATACATACTTAGCATATTTTAATATATAAAATTAATATATATGGTAAATATATTGTTCAATATATATATATTATACATGAATTAAATGGTATATATATATATATTGTATATGTATTTTGGGTACAAGTAAATATTGTAGGTGTTAATGTTAGTTAATAATGGGTAATGTGTTATAGATGTTTGTCTAACTAGATGACCCTAGTTGACTGAGTCCCATGCCTGACATAGCCCCTGAGTTAGTATTTGCTTGTGTGTTTAGTATAGCTTCTGATGCAACTATTGTATTGTTTATTATATGTCTTTAGGACTGTTGGTTCCTCCAGGCGATATTCTGGAACAGGACCTCGGTATTCACCAGCTAAGGACCAAAGGCGAGTACATTCTCTGATTAGTTTCTAATTTATGATATCTCCTATGTTCACTGTATCTAGTGTAAATATCCATGTTCTTGACACGTTGGTTACACCGATTGGTGTACACGGATCTCGTCATGAGATGTTATTCCTTATTCATGGTGTAGCTTGTACAAGACTTGTTTTCTTGTTATCTTGTGCATGTACAGACACTGATTTTCGGGGAGACTTGCTACCTCCCTAGGGAATTCCGTGCCATAGCGTACCATGATTGGATCTACTATACCAGTCGGGGGAGGGGAGTATTTTAGTATAGATATGTGATCATACCCAACTCTACATGCATCATAGCTCACCCCACATCTCACGTCGGGTGCGGCCTGACCCTCTCCATGCTTCATAGCTGTTACGTGTGATTAGCCTGACCTATACATGCATCATAGCTAACCAACGGTTAGCCTGACCTTCGTGAATCATAGCTAATCACATGTAACCAGCCTGATCAAGTTTCCAAGCCGATCACATGTTAAAGCTAGTACTCAAACACTTAGTCGCAGATTCTTGCTCATTGACATATTGTTCTTTTCCTGCATTTACTTACAATATTTCCAGTATTTCGCTCATTGTACCTTTCTCGTACCTATACATGCATCGGTATGTTTCCATCTAGAACTGCTACATAGTTTATGTCATTTATATAGAACTGCTATTTAGAGATGTACTTTGCTCCTTCCTGACTGGAAAAATATTTTTCCAGACTGTGACCTTAGTAGACTGGTTTTCGACACACTTGGGGGATTGGATGTTACTGATTGCAGGTATGATTATTGTGTCATTAGACTTGTGTTGTATTCTTTTATTTCTTTAAATTCCTATCGTGCTGTAGTTGTGATTGAGTATGTTGTTAATATTTTTATAGTGTTGTCCGAGTCTCCTTATGGAGTTGGATACTAGCGTGAGATTGTTTAGATAGTACTCGACCTAGACAGCGTTCTACCGCCGATGCTGCGGCGTAGGCTGGACGTACCCACGCACTCGTGCCCCTAAAATGGGTGCGGGTCGTGACAGGAAGTAACAAAGTCATATATATTGTCAACATAGTTGGTGTGTAGTGTGCCTTCATCAGACCCCACGCTAGTATCGCCAAGGGGTGCCATCGATAGTGAAACTACAAAAGACGTAGTAACTTATTTTTAGATACGTAAGAGTTAATCTATGTTGTTTAAGAATAAGGTTAAAAGTTTCTAGAAATTTTAGCCGAAGCAAAGTTTTCGCACAAAAATCATATTTTGTCAAAAGAATTTGTGCGCAAGAAGTAGACATGTGATGATCCCTTTAAAAGTGCCAATCTGTTGGCTTGAGCTAAGTTCGAAATTTCAAATATGAAGTTAGAAACATGTTGCCCTCACATTTTTGTGCGATCGAATTAGAGGGGAGGCAATTATCCTCACGTTTTATAATGCATTCAAGTTTGATGTGCAGGGTAGATCACCCCTCATTTGTGCAGAGTTATAGGAGTTGCACATGAGAAAGTTTGAGTTTGTCATGAAGCTCAAGACCTTGCACATGCGTAGAATAATGTCTGTGTTCCAAGAACAAAAGAGAGATGTTTGTGTTCTTGTGCGTGCATCGTATCTCTGTGTTCTCTTGTCTCCATTGATTCCTCAGTTACAATTTTTACAACTCGAAAGTAATGAATAAATGAAGAATAAAAAGACGGCAAAAACACAACCAAAGAAGAAGAAAGAAGAAGAAGGCGAAGGGTCACGAATGTCTTCGTACTCTCTTTCGCAGGGTGGGCTTGTTCTCGAATGACTAACCATGCCTATGATGCAATGGGCAGGAAGTCTAGTGTGGCCTTTCTTTTGCTCGTCATCTTTGAAGTCTTGGGTAGCATTAAAATGTGAAGTTGAAGAAAATATAGAGATCGGACAGAAAGATTTAAGAGAAAAAGTATTGAATGTGTAAAAGTTTGCTTTAGCTCCAAACCATCATTTATAGGAGAGAAATGATGGTTCAACTGCACTGACGATGCCTCAGAGCTCGCCCATATCAATGCCTCAAATTTCGTTCATACTATTGACGCTTTGATCACGTGGAGGATGGTTGACGCCTCGTAGATCGTACAAATCAAATAGTACATTCAATGATGTTTGACAGCATGATGGCAGAGGAGATACACAAGAGATACAGAAGATACACAAGAGAACCGGCAGCATGCAGATGATGATTTCCTATGCTTTCTAGTCCAAAGTGTTTTAAATTTATGTGAAAATTCAAAAAGTTTGAAGGGGTCTTGTAGAAGCATAGAAAATCTCATATTCTTAGGGTATTTTTGTGTCTCTGTGCGTACGCAAGCAGATGCCAAGCTGCCTTTACAGGTAATAAGTCCTCAACTAAAGCAAGAACGAATAACTGAGTGCCTATGAATGGATCAAATAGTGGATAACTTTTTACTTATGAAACTTTTAGATTATTGCTTTTTGATTACAAAGAAATTCTAAGTAAAAGAAAAGTAGAATAAATATTCTAGAGAAGAACAGCGAGGGAGATCTAATCTGCACGTGATTGCTTTACTTTGTTGACTACCCGAAGCGAAGATGAGAAAGCTTGCAATCTCTCGAACTCACAAATATTTTGGAGAGAAACTGACAACAAGTATGTTCTGGCACAAGTATCAAAGCTTTCGATGTCCCTTGACATCTTAAATCATAAGATTTTTATAGCCATTCGCACTATAACGGCCAACTTTCGAAATTGTTCGCAGGAAACAAGCAAAATGTGTTGTTTTACTTTTCTATGCATGCATAGAGGCAGTCATATTTACTATATGCAGAAACTGAATCCAAACGCCTGTGCATAATGTTGTCTGCACAACACATAACAATAATTACGAGAAATATATTAAATCCCTTTAAATATGACGGGTGTCATTTTGAAATTTGAAATGCACGCTAAATTCATCCAATAAATGTGCTGGATTTTATCATAATTTAAAACGTTCATCTGACTGTTGTGTATTTAATAAGGAGAAAGAAATTAGCAACTCCTACAAAAGGATTTGTCCTTTATAAAGGATTCTGCGGTTCCCTGAGAAGAGATAAAACCTCATAACCCGTGCAGTGTCACACCCCGATTCCGTAGAACCAAAAGTCACCACTAGATGTGATGTCGCACAAGCCTAAGTTGTGCTTGTGCAAGGCAAGCACTAAAATGGCCGATTGAGTACTAATTTATAGAGTCATTGCAGTACAGATAATCAGCAGAAAAGTTGAAACAACATAAGTTATACAAAAGAATAATTATCTTTATTGATATTGAAATAGAAGTTACAATGGCTCGAATCCAAAATACAATCTATCTAGCTCTCTTAAAATAATAGATCATGCCACAAGGCTTATAACTTAAGAATAATACAATAAATGATGTTCCATACATTATCTCTCTTATAGAAAGAAAGCTTTATTGCAGCCGTAATACCTCAAGTCGCCAACCAAGTTTTGACGCCTAAGCACCATCTAAGATACTCCTCGTACCATGCAAATAATCTGATGGGGGTATCAGTACATAGAATGCACTGGTGGGGAGGCCTCTAGCCCACTCAACAAAACTAACATATTATTTATGTGAGGGAACACAATTTGTAGGTAGTCTTTCTAGTCTTGTCTTATAATCAGTTATATGGCATAGCAAATATAAGATACTTGTGTCACAGGCATATAAGTGTCACGCAACGAGCAACAAAGTTCAACTTACCAATACTTACCATCTGTCCTTCCTTGTCAGATGTCATGCCCTAGTTTTGTAGAATCGAATGTCCTCGATGAACGTGATATCGCACGAGCCTAAGTTACACTCGCGCAAGGGAAGCACCAAAATGGTCGCTCAAAATGCTAAGTGACAGAGTCGTACAGAAAGTCTCCAAGCAAAAAAAGTTGAATCAACAAAAGTAATACAAGATATAATGCTCTTTATTGATATTAAAAATAAAGGTTACAATGGCACAAAGCCGGGATTTTACAATCGCTCAAGCTCTCTCTCTCTCTCTCTCTCTTTCTCTCTCTCTCTCTACAATGAACCGGCCAACGGCTTACAACTTTGAGAATGATACAAAGAATAATGTTGATGTTCCATACATTATGTCATGTATACTTGAGCTTTAAGGTCCGGCAGCCTCGTGCATCCAAGACGTCAAGCATTTCCAATGCCTCGGCACGTCCAAGCGAACTCCGTACCGAACGAGTTGCTCCATGCACCTCACATACAATCTGGTGGGATATCAGTACATTAAATGCACTAGTAGAGAGGCTTCTTGCCCACTCAACAAAACCAGCATGTTCATTATGTTATGTACACCAACTGATTATGTTGTCTTTCTAGTCTTGCCTTGGGATCAGTATTATGACATATGTTAAGAAAATTTACTTGTGTAGCAGAGTGTCAGGCAATATAAATATAATATGGCACAACTTACCATATATTCTTTCCTGCAAAGCACAACAATGTTATCCAAGTAAAATGATGAAGCAAAGGGACATATGTATAAACTCAGTGTGTCACGAATATGTCTCTGTAGCAGACATATTATACTTTGAACTATATAATGTATCGTGCATTCATTCCTTAGTGCAAAAATCACATGTACACGGTTTACCGCTCGCAAATCCAACTTAGTCTATATGAAAGGTCACTGGCACCATAAACCATCTTGGACTATGGATGAGACGGCTGTCTTTCCAGTTCGGCAGTAAGCCTTACTGGACGTCCGAACTCATCCGATGAGACAGTTGTCTTTCTAGTTTTGTGGCTAGCCTTACTAGACGTCCCAAACTTATATGTGCTATTACTGACTTCACAAGCACCACGCTAAGACTTCAGCTAGCACCATTCTCCCGGGCTGACTCGATTCTGGTGCCCTAGATATTGGTCGAGAACCAAACCTTATGCGCACAAGTTGTTCGCGACCATGAGTCTTTCTTAACTTTTTATACCACTTGAGCCCTTCCGCTTAGTCTTTTTTCCATACTGCTCGAGGCCTTTCGCTCAGTCTTATTTTCGTCTTTATGCAGCATCCCAGTTCAGGTGCTGCCTTGGCGACCAAACGGTCCTGAATACTTTCTATGCTTTTATCTCAGACTTAGAACGAGTACTTGATAAGTCTTCATGTCTAAACTGAATGAACCGTGTTTTGTGAAGTGCTTCAAAATAGTGGCATTTTATATGTGACAAGCATCGCAACCATGCAAAAGTTGATACTATAACAGCATAAAAAACTCTACATTACACAGAATGAACTACATATGAAATTACTATCTCGAGCAACAAGTTCTTTCTTTCCATGCTCTATACAATGTGATACAAAATAGGATTATTCCCTTAGCTAGGTGGGTTCAACTCTTTAATAGCATGCATCAATAATTTGCCTAGCGAACTAGCATATATCGTCTATTTTATTAAGTGTGAAGGCCAAGCAAAGACAGGTTCATCGGAGCCACCCACCTTAGAGAGGACTTGCCTAGGTTGAGAGGGACTCCGAGCGAATTGTTGAATAAACTATCTCCGAACGTCGTTGTACCAACACTTCATCTTGCTGAGCTGAGCGGTGCGGGTCATTACATAATACAACACTCAAAAAAAGTTTTGTCCTTGAAACTTCCTAAGCACACTCATCCAACAATACATCACTTTCACTCAAACAACTGAACATCTCGCTCCAAATCCAACCAAACACGTCTTGCCTAACTTCTAAGATCGCTCGCATACACTTTCTATTTAATTCCTCAATCCACGTCGCTCACGCCTTATCCAAATTTACTTGAATACTATATCATCGAATTCAATTTGACTATCTCTGAAAGCTAACCATCAAATCATCTGCTTCAATCTCTACAGCGCCTCGCGTAAAGCTGTACTTCTTAATACATGGGTATACTATAACTAATTGCACAAAGGCAGGCTTAGAACTTGTAAACCCCCTCACCCAAAATTTGGCTACTTGGCATAAATAGAGAAATTAGGTCTAATTAGAATCCAACTAGAAAGAGAACACGGTATTTTATTTAATTGCACATTATTTATATCGTTTAGCGCACCTTACCGTTGCTTCAATAATTGGAGTACCACACTAGCCATTGCCTTTCTACAAATTTTACAACCTTGTCCTAGACATGATCGCCTACTATTCTGACCTTTGTGTAACTTATAATATTGCTTTCTTGTGCTATATTTTAGTCGCACAATTAACGTCGCGGACGTTATTATTGTAATTCTAAATAAATACGACTCTGTACCCTTGTGCGTTCCAATTGAAATTGGAGACACAATCTTGACCATTTTTTACAACCCAAATTTTATTAATATTCTATAGTGTACTCTCTACGTCACTAACACTTGTGTCCCACCTAATTTTATTCCCATATACTTCTAATTAATTCCAGAACATCGTGCACATTCAATTTAATTAATTTAATCCCAATTTCCAACTTTGTACAAATTTTCTAATTGTTGGGCACTTTTATGCAAAAGTGCATTTAGGTGTCCACACCATTGGACAATACGTGAAGAAACCCAATTTTCCCTTTATATGAATTTTTTTAACAATTTTCAGAATGTGGAAACGCACAGCATCGCCCCCTCATTTAAAACCCCATCATTATATTTTAAACCATGTAAATTATAGCCCAACATCCTCATGTAAGACCAAGGCCCACTCCAAGGAGAGTTGACCAAGCCCACATTGTCCTAGGTCAAACCCCCAAACCCAAATTGCATGTATTTATACAACTTTTTCTCCTTTCTTTCATTGATTCACCAAACCCTATACAAATACCCAGCCGACCTTCCCCGAGCTCCTGTTCACCCATCCCCTACCTCTCTGCCGACGCCGGAGCTCCGCCGGTGCATCGCGTCTCCAGCCGCCGACCCATCAGTCCTGTCGATCTCCTCCCTCCGTTCTCCCCCGACCCCCCAAGCCCGCTAGAGCACGACCCCAACTGCAGCCACCACTCCCATCACCACCCTCGTTGACGACCCCACAGCGTCGAGTAGCCCCGATCTCTCCCCGATCTCCTTCTCCCCTTCACGGTCCACCACGACCGCCTAACCGACCCAACCTTCGCCTGAACAGCCATCCCCCTCGACCTCCTCCTCCCTTCTTAGCCTCTCCCTGGCCGGAGCAGCACCGGGCCACCTCTCCTCGCCCTGCTCTCCTCCTCGACCACCCCTCCTCCTCCACGAGCTCCTCCTTGTCCTCCTCGTCGGTCGGACCACCCCCTGGCCGGAGAGGCACCATCTCACTACCATTACCATATCCTCTTCCACCACCATGTCCCTCTCCTCTTCCTCCTTCTGGCCGGGCCGCCCTTTCCCATTGGCCGAAGTAAACACCATTGCCACCATCATTACCACCAGTAAACTCAGTGCAGCCACCACCCAACGGCTCCCTGAACTCCACTCCTCCTTGCTCTCATCCCCCTCGACCTCCCTGTCCACCACCCACCACCGCCACTGTCCTCCCCTGACCGGATCTCCCCTGGTCGGAGAAACAATCACCCCCACAATCATCATCATCACCATCATCTATTATCGTCATCAACATCATAATCATTATTATCACCATTACATTAACATTCATCATCATCATAATCATTACCCTATTATCATCATCGACCCTAACATCATCATCACCCTCATCATCCTTGTCATCACTATCGTCCACGTCGTCATCCTCGGCATCATCATCCTAGTCGTCATCATCATCGTTCTTGGCATCATCATCGCCATCGTCGCCGACATCGTCACCATCCCCATCATCATGATCGTCAATATTACCCTCATCCCTATCATCCCCATCCATGTAATCATCCTCATCCGAATATCCTCGTTATCGTCGTGTCATCATCATCACTACCATCATCGTAGCCAGTCGTCATCATCAACCTATCATCATTATCATAGTCCTTGTCATTACCCTCGTCCCAGTCATTATCTACATCACCACCATTATCATCATTAACATCGTCATTACCATAATCATCACCTTAACCATAACCTAATCATCACATCGTCATTACCCTCGTCCTCGTGTTCATTAGGAACCCGTCACTCTTGCCAGACAACCCGTAGCAGTCACCCCCGATTTTCGTACCTGCGTACGCTGACCCCGAGGATCTATTGGATTGGTTCTACGCGGCTTCTGGAGCAGACTATTGGTACTGCACAGCTTCCTTGCCAGGCAAGTATACCTTGCCTTTGTTGTACTGTTTAAATCATAGTTATTATTTAGCTGCCTGTTTATTGTTTTAGCTATTATAATTGTACGCATCCGAGAGAGACTCGGGTGCAGTCAACGAATGCGTTGACGTTAGGACTTATGTCTGACCTAGTGTCTAGTAGACCCACCTAAAGTTGATGAGTTATTGGTATGACTCCCAGGCCTTGACACATTTTTTACACGTGTTGTGAGTCTCATGTAGGGCACAGTCCTGCGTATGTGGTTGGCCACCTATACGTGTAAGCGTGCGACGGATAGGGTATAACTGCTAATAGTGATGCATGTTAGAAGACTTAACAGTTATTAGTAGGCGGAGCATAAACTATCGTGGTACGACGGTCCAATTCTTGTCCTTGTTTGGTTGTAAGGATGGACTATTGTTCTAACGACAGACTATGAGCCAGAGTTACAACATCTTGGCGTAGTAGCTACAGCATATCGTGGATACCACACGCTTAGATCATTAGGCGGGGAGGACTACTAGTAGGCGTATAGGACACCCACTTCCTTTATTCAGATTCCCCGCTCGACGGAGCGGTATGGACATTATATACTTGCAGATTCCCCGTTCTTCGGAGCGGTATGGACGTAATATTATTCAGATTCCCAGTTCTTCGGAGCGGTATGGATGTTATACTATGTAGATTCCCCGTTCTTCGGAGCGGTATGGACGTTATTATATGACAGTGCCCAGGTATGGGAGCATATGTGGCATATACTAGCCAGTTGTCACGATTGGTGAATTACGTCAGCATATGTTTAGCCTACACTTCCCATACACTCAAAGTTGTCCTCAAGTTGCATTTCACTTAGATGGTTAGGTCACCCTTGAGTTTTTACAGTATTTACTTTATGGCATGCTTTTATGTATCTTGTTATGTCCCTCTGAGGACCTGGCCCTTTCCAGGTATATCGTTCATGAGCATTCGCAGGAACACAGATTCGGACTGGTTGCGTACGTTCCGAGGAGTCTTCTCTTCGAGCCTCGTGATGGGTAGATATTGTACTTATATTGTATTTGTCTTGTTTATTCCATATTCTAGTTCGGCAGTGGATTTGTTTCCATCTGACTGTCATCTTTAGATACTTTTTATAGAGATCTAGTTTCATTGCTACTGGTCATTTAATTATATTAATTTTATGGATGAGATCTAGATTATACCATGTGACTTGTGATGGATTTATACCACTGATGAATTGTTATTCATATTACAGCGTACGTGTGTTATGGTTTTCATATATTGGAGTATCATATTCATACGGCTGGCATGCTTACGTGTCATAGTCCTACGTATTTTGGGACTGGGGTATGACAGAACTAGGGCAAACTTACCCAAATACTATACTTCGATCTTTCCAAATTAAGAACATATCCCAACCGATCAATCGATATCTCTCAATCAAAACCATTATTGCACCTCAACCAATCCAACTATTCTTAAAATCTAATTTGACTCCTAACTATTCCTTTAAAAACGATAATACCAAGGTCCAAATACAATCAAGTGTATCGCATTCAATTATCGCCGAGAAATCTTTCTATCTTTGAAGTCAATGCTTGAATCGTCTTGAAAACTTTCCAAGTCTAAGAAACTCCCAACCAAATCTAAATCATGTACTATCCATGATTCGATTACACTTTTCTAAACATGAATTCAATTTTGAAAATATCGTTCGAATCTTATCCAATCTAAATCCATTTTTGTTCAATCTTCCAAAAATGATCACAACTATCTTCTAGCTTGCAACTCATCGATACCTGAATCTTATCCAATCTAAATCCATTGTGTCTTCCAAGCACACAATTTTTATTTGCCATCCCTTCTTCTTCGATCAATTCCCTAAGTCCAACAACAAAATCAATCCGATCTATACTCGATACCATCTCGTCCTTTGATCAGAACCATCTATCCAATCTAGCAACCAACATCCAAATTTTATCGTCCATTTCGCTCGAGTCAAACATCAAACTTCTCTAGAGCATACATCCAAATTCAAGTACTAACTCTAAATCTTGCTACCCTAGCTCTATAGTCTACCCATGTAATTCTTCTAAGGTCGACCAAGCCGATTCGATCTTTCGATATTGGGTCATCTTCCTAACCACTAGGTCAGCTCACCAGGTTAAAGTCACGTAACAAATCACCATCCCCAATATGTAACCAAAAATCAACCACACTCACCCAAATCCTAAAGTTAAACCAATGCCCGATTGTACGGGATATTCTACCCATGCTCGTCTCACTCAGATTTTTAAACATCGAGCATAGATCATCCTACCCGCATTAACAACTCAAATCCAGGGGTCCGAGTCTGTTCAACAAAGCCAGTCCTAGAGTAAATCTATTTCAATAAAATCCTTGATATATCCCGATCGACAATATCAATTCGAGCAATGCAGGTCGTCTAATTCCCTAAGTCTATGTGATAGCGTACAGGAAAAGTAGTTTTACACTTTCAATCACCGAATTATAACTCAAAACACTAAGTCACATTCCCAGTTCACACTCTAAACCACCAATCGTAAGTCATATTTTCTCTGTCACCAATCTTAAATTGAAATATCTACGTCGTCCAACATAAACTGTATTCAATCATAAATTCCTTGAGCATGACTTGCTTCAAGTTCTAGACTAACTCATCCTCGATACACCCATCCGATTTTACTTGTATTCTCAAACTCGCCCGCCTTATTATCAAACTATAAGTCCGTGCTCTCAAACTTATCAAACACTTCATCGTTATGTATACATCTTCTCGAAGTTATAGATCGTCCTTAATCTCGTTCCTTGAATCAAAGATCAATCCTCAAGTTTCCAACATTCACAAAGCCATATCAAACTTATATTTGTTCATTTCATACTCGTGGTCCCTTCGACCAAGTCATCCAAAACTTTATCGCCATTGTTCGATCAATCGTAGCCTAAATCTGACATTACTCAATTCAACCAAGTTCAAAGATCAAATCAATAATCTACTCGCCGTCCATCCAACTATAAAATCCTTGATCTAGTGTATATTTATCCTTGATGTGTTTTAATGTCCTCAAGTATATTTACAATCATAAAATTATCCTTTCGCATAATATTGTTTTTGTTTCAGCCGAATACTATCTTCCGAACTAGATTCAAGATTAAGTCTTCCAAACTCAAGGTCGATTTGTCATCGCCTATGTCAAGTCATTGAACAACATAATTCTTCAACATACATCAATCCATACTATCTTCCAAATATTGATACCGTGTCAACTTATCCAAATTTGAACTACAACATCCATACTAAAACTAAATTCTATCAAGCAATATCCTTCTCAATCCTCTGAGTCATATCCATATCTTTAAATCCAAAGTTTCATGTACGCTATTTTTCCATCGCGCTAACTTCGATCGCATCATCGAGTCTTCAATATCAATACTAAATTTTGTTCCGTTCGATTCAATCCTCAATTACGTTTATGTTCCATAATGATTCTATATCAATTTTCTCGACCAAGTTATCTGTTTCAAAGTTCTGAATCCATATCTGATACAGTTTTTTATTTACACAACTCATCCTTATTCGTTTGAACCAATCTGCGTACGAGGTACTCAAATTTATGACTAACTAAGTATTACTCGTTCTATGGCTTTGCACTATCTCACTCGTTGTTAATAGACTCGTTGCCACCCCAAAATCCTCTACACATCGAACGTCTCCATGGTTACCCCATACATCACTCAAGGTTCAAGCTACTCGTCAAATCTTTAAAATTAAACTAGCATCGTCCATTTGAACTTTCGACCGATTCATTCCTTAAATTTAATCATATATCATTTATATTCGCATTGATAATCTCAGTCTCACGACAGCATTTCTATTGATAATTATCCAAATCTAATGAACCAAATCTAAACTTTCTTCATCCTAACATATCCTTGTAGAAGCATACAAAATCTAGATACATGCGTCCAACAAACATGCACCCGAAGATCGACTCAGAAAAAATTAGGTCACTGAACGACTAAGCGGCCCAGAAAAGCAACTACTATGTGTCGACCGGTTCATAACTAGTGTTCTTGTGTGCCATCAGTGCCATGTTCTACTAAGTAAACTAGTGTCCGCATGCACCAACAGTAACATGCGCCACTACTCCCTCAAGCATCCCTGTGCCCCAATACTGGCAACATAAAGGCCTGATACAAAGATTATGTCTGACATAGAATCCTGACAAAAAGGACTATCTGAATGCCTTAATTTCGCCACGGACAGTTGGCATCAGTGTTCACATCACCGTCATTATTACTTTTGTTACTATACAGCCGTACAGGACCACGTGTATGTAAGACAAAATTTTCTATGTGTTCCATGCGACTCTGGCCCCATGCGATTCCAGACTCCATGCGTTCCGTACGTCTCTGGCCCCATGTATTCTATGTGTCTATAGCCCTATGTGTTCTAGACTCCATGCATTCCATGAGTCTCTGGCCCCATGCGTTCCAGACTCCATGCGTCCCAGACTCTATGCGTCCAATATGGCAGGGTTCCCTGAGACGAGATCTTTCTGTTGCCACTGAAGTGATTCTCTCTAATTAAATGTGGGCCACGTGTCAAGCTGACCAAGCCATGTAAACAAAAAACGAGAATCACCCAGATCTCTAGGAATAGCAAATCGTAACAAACGTCCACGTGGCAGCTCGTCCTGGACTCAACTACATCATGTTAAGGATGTAAACGTGATAGCCTACCCATAACATGCACCTACAGTTGCAACCGCATTCTATTGAAGGTGCCCCTCTACGACCACCAAACAGAAGCATATATAGCACCTATAGCCCACTAACATGATGACTGTAAATATGAGCAACTTGGACATTCCAAGGGCTGGGGTTTCTGCTTCAGAGACCATACCCCTCCAGGCGATCTACGTACGAGCACACAAGCTCAGGAGAGAGAAGAGAGCATTCTCATTGCCTCATCGGACCGTCAACAGAGTAAACGAGTCATTGTAGTACTTAATCTCCATCGTCACATTATGCAGATCAAATATATTATACATAGATTTTCTGTCTAGGATTTTTTTGTACTCTTTTGTTTGTTATTAAACGAAGGATCCCAAACTCACTTTCAATCACAAACAAGGTAGTGACTCTGCTGGGGACTTTTTTTTTCTCTGATGAGAAGGTCATGACTCAGTCTGACGACACATCGAAGCTGGGTTCGAGCTAGAGTATACTAGTTGTACGCTTTGACCAACAAGCCTTTGAGGAAATATTCTCTGAGGGCGGCGCTTCTCCAAGGCTGGCAAAACCTAAGAAGACCTGTAGGATATGGGTTACAAAGGCCATTGTGCCTCTCCAACTACAGAGCATGTGCTCCCCGTCTCTCTCCCTAACGCAGGGGATGCACATCATGCGTGCACATGAGCTGATGCCACTCATGCGACAGCCTCTTCTGACAAGGAAAGTGCTCAGCACTTGAGCTCTGGCAGAGAAAAATACTACGATGCTAGGAGTTTGAGTGCTAAGACACGTTTTATGCAGCCACGTCAAAATCCGCACAAGAAGGACTTTGCGGCACCAGTCGGTAGCCGCCACCAGATGGCCACATGCTGCCAGGACAAAAACATAAGTTCTGTCTTCGACCGAATCTCACGTAGTGCTGACTCCATATGCCATGCTGAGAAAGGTGAAGATGTAAACTTGGACTCTTCATACTACGTACCGACACATCCTAGGACGAAGAATTTTAGTGCAATGCAAGCTCACTAAGCTCAAGCAATTGCTCATTCGACCGACCGTCAGCTAACTGTGATGCATGCCCCTGACAGAAAGTTGTACAAAATTAACTCATGCATCCAGCCCACAGTGGCAATTGGATGGGGTCATCCTAAAGAGCCTTCCATCAGCAACCTAGGAAAAGTTTTTGTACGAACCCCAGGTCAGAAAGCAAAGTCAACGCCTACGCACCCATATACTCGGTCTACCCGGGCCCATAAGAAGGGTGCAAAGGTGAATCAGCCCTCGTTTGACTTGTGCAACGTGATCAACAACAAGCACAAAGCGAAGGAATCAAGTACAGTATATGAAGTGTCATCCACAGGGCATCACTATGCCAGCATTATCATCAACTGCTGCTATAAAAAAGTAGCAGTACCCATAAATAAGCAATCGATATTCCGCTGCTGCAACCAAAGGTACCCACCCAGCTATAACCCGAAGAACAGGTGAAAGCACTACAGGAAGAGGAGCTGCCCTTCGCCTCATGTTATTCTACTTGAAAGCCCCCCCTCCATGAGGGGAGGTAAGAAGTCCAGTACCTCCATCCCGTCGCTCTCGGCCAGCGAGTCAAGAAGACGGATCCAAGGAGGACAGCCAGCGGAACCCGCGGAAGGTATTTTCCTAGGCACCTGCTCAAAGAAGAACCTGTCATCCACTGGGGGGTAGTTCTTCCTCAGGACCCCAGGTGGCTACGCAAGCTGGTGGTTATAATCCCCCGGACCTTTATGATAATCCGACGTTCCGAGAAAATGATGATTCCCAAGGAACAGACACTGAGATCCCTGGGGGTATCCACCCTCGTTAAGAGGACGCAGCTTCCTACGTTTGAGGTAGTGTTTCCTCCGAGTCCGAAGAGGATGCAGCACTACCAACTTTCCCGGATGAATATTTACGGCAAGAGTCTGAGGCAGAAAGTGCGACGTCCACCGTCTCATCCATTTTTTCCCATGTGAGAACAACATACATGGCAGGGGACAATCACGAGGCCCCAATGATCGACAGCGTCTTGAAACCCTCAAGTCCATGATACAAACTATGAGCGCATAAATCCAGGCCTTGACCCAGATAATGCTGGAGATCAAGGCAAATATAGCCTCATAACCCGCAAGGACCTCTGGTCAAGCAAGCCTAGACCCTGGGACAAATAGGGATTCAAATATAACCGCTCCACCCGCTGGCGACAATCATCCCCTGCCCGGATTATCTGCACCTTCCATAGTCGATGAAGCTCGGAAAGAAATACAGGAGGAGCGAGAACTCCGAGCCCGCCTAGACTCAATGGGCAATTAGGACTCACTGTGTAGCTCGGGATCCGACAACCGTATCCCCTCAAGTGGAGAGACGTATCATACCTGCCCAAGTATAAGCCCTTTAACTTGACTCCGTTTGATGGAAAGACATCTTCCCGTAAATTCATGAGTTATTTTGAGACGGCAACGGGATATATGCCTCGCAACGATGCCCTCTTAACCAAGCTCTTTGTCAGGATAATGTCTGGATTAGCTTTCGATTGGTTTTACAGCCTACAAGACAATTGTATTTCGTTATTTGACGACCTCAAAGGTCTTTCCTTGCCCAGTTCTACAACGGTGGAAATGACATAACGATGTCCTCTTTAATGGATATCACACAAAGGAAAAAATAGTCTGTATAAGAATATATCGAGCAGTATAGGCAAGTGGCGCTAAAGTTACCTCTGGTAACCCTGAGTCCACGCTGATGGACACATGTCGAAGAAATCTTCTTTCCACGGTCATACTCTGGATTGGCGACTCTGAGTTTAAAGACTGGACAACGTTCATCATAAATATTAGTATTACTGAGAAGAAAGTAAAGGACGCTCGCCTCTTGGGAATATAGATCTCCGTCGCTGATGATAAGGGAAATGCCCATACAACAATACCAACAACAGCAGCAATAGTGCTTGGGATGGCAAGAAAAAGTAGGTCTTGTTGCCAATATAACCAAGAAGCCCGAGCAAAAGCCCGTAGAGGCTCCAAAACTGAAAGAAACTTATCCTTTCGAAGATGATGACATCATGGCAATCTTTGACATACAAATGAAGGAAAACAAGCTTTGGCTCCCAGACGTCAAGCGTCCAGTTGAGGCAGTCGATGTGAATAATTTGAAGTACTGCCACTACTATCGATGCATCCACCATGCGACATGGGATTACAACACACTAAAGTGGTACATCCAGCATATGCTCAACACCAAGGCCCTTTGTCACGACCCGCACCCAAAATTTGGGCATGAGCCATGGGTACGTCTAGCCTACGCCACAACATCGGCGGTAGAACGCTGTCTAGGTCTCAAACATAACTCATTCTGTCAATAGTCTCAACTCCATAAGGAAGACAATGATAATATATTGATCCACAGTTTAATAATATACTCAATCACAAGGCTATATGAAAGTAATTGGCACGATAAGAAATGAGGAATAAGAGTTCTATCATAAGTCAACACAAATATAAATACATCGTAAGTCTAGAGTCTAGATGTCCACCAAAAGTCACAATAATAATACAACTCAAATCTCAGTCTAGTACAAGAATACATGAAATATGATAGTCTAAGTGCATGTAGGTAGAATCTCCTCTAAGATGGGTAACTCCTCTGGGATTTCTGGTATGAAATCTCCCTCTGCTCTCGGGCCGTAGTGGGTGGGGCAGAAATCCTCCAAGTCCTCTGAAAATGTTATCCAGTCAGGATTGGAGCAAAGCGCAAACACTAAACAACAGTTTTATTTATGTTGACAAAAACTATAAAACAGTGTAAGGAATACAAGATGAAATAAATATTAGAAATATAGAGTACTAGAGAATGTGAAATAAGAAATAAAATATCTAGCAATGAGCAAGTATATAAGTGAATGCTAGAACAAGTGAATCTGGAATAAAGAATAAACATCTGGCTAAGTGTTTGAAATATCAGTTTATTATGTGATCGGCTTGGGACAGATCAGGCTGGTTACATATGATTAGCTATGATTCATGTAGGTCAGTCTAACCATCTGGTTAGCTATGATGCAAGTAATGGCCAGGCTAATCATATATAACAACTATGAGGCATGTAATGGTCAGGCCGTACCCGACGTGAGATGTGGGGTGAGCTATGATGCATGTAGAGTTGGATATGATCACATAATCTACTAATATTTTCCCATCCCCAGCTAGCACGATGGGTTCCGATCACGACTCCTCGTGACGAGTATCTAGGGTGCTAACCCGTGTATTCACAGTGTCAGAATCAAGTATATAATACAACTAGAATTCGCCTGTGGTCCCGAGGAAAGTGCGAGGGTCGATGTCCAAGATGAAATCACAGTCACCTAAAAATATCAAATATCCATATCAAAAGTGTTTTGAAAAGGCTTACATGCATACCTAGTTCTATGCTAGGTACAGGGTCATTTCTAGGTCTTTGATAAGCTGACTATGCACCACCTAACTATACTAGTCAATTTAACTATAATTGTCATTGATACTAAGGTATCCACCTATACTAGTTAGTAATTATAATTCATTTCTATTTTAGCAATAATATAGTATCTAACTTATTTTACCTTAGTTATATAACTATAGGTGATATACATATTATCTACCCTCTCATCAACCCAACTTACTAGTGAGATACCTTGACACTATACCTGGAATCTCAACTCTCCTACACTAACTGATACCAATTGATTTCCCCCTACTCTCCTACTTCCCATGTATCAACTCTATATTCACCACTCCTTAACACTAACTAATGCACTATACTACTAATACTGACACAGTGATCCTCTAGTTGATACTACAACATTGATACTGCTACTGTGTAGCTAACTGCACAGTGCTATCTACCATTGCTTGCTGCACTTAACACACTGTGATACCAACTGCTCCCTCAAAGAAACTAAACTCACACTAAACACACAGGAACTCAGAGTCCCTTAACTGCTACTGCACTGCTAATATATCACTCACTCACACAGTTGAAAATGTTCAGGCTTACACAGGCATGGCTTAAACTAGCTACTGATACACACATACACAGGTATACACACACACACAGACACTCACATTCACAGGTTTCACACACACACACACAGACTGAAACTGATACACAGTATCAGCTATTCTATATAGGTAAACCAATGCACACTTAAGTGGCTAAAACTACTGATACCTAATACCCATACATGTCCCTGACTAAACCGATACACACACAAACTGACACATAAAAAAAATTCCTACACTACCACACACATAAGTGAACTGACACAGCACAACACAAGATATTCTCACACTGATACACACACAAACTGATATACTGAGACACACACAGCTAACACTGATACACACACAAAGGCAGACACACACACAGGAGTTCACTGAGACACTCACACACAGGTTTCACACATACACACTGGGAGATCCTACACTGTTATTGATGCTTTAGAACCTGGAATTTCTCACTCACTCACAGGAATTACTGATACATAGCATATTGCTCACTCAACCCAAACTCACAGAACTACTGCACACAACTTATTGCTCACACACATACAGATACTGAGACACAGAACTGACCTCTCTTAACCCCTAACACAGGCACACACACGAGCATTCCCAAAATACTGAGATATGGAATACTATGAACTCAATTCACTAATGCACTAACTCCTCATACCCTGGACTGATACATAACTCCTGATACACACCCTAACACAACCCCCAATTCATAATGCACATATAACCTTAGACACTCTACACTCACTGCTCACTTACTCACTGAATCAAACCACTACACACACTACTACACAGTGCCATAGTCTGAATTATTCATACCCACACCCAGCTATACTCACACAAGTGAACTGGAGTTCACAGTTCTCTCCATTCAAACACCAAATTTACAGAACTACTGATATACTAAGGATTCTGGAACCATACCTACAAGACACTGGCACAGCAGCCTCTTGCCCGAGCTTATGCACAGCTAACATAGCTACCTCATCCCTTGTTCCCACTGTTGATACACATAATTTATCTCACCCGAATGTGCACAGAACTTTCTCCAATGCATTCGACTATACAGATTTAATCAAATCAAACAACACTTCTACAACGTATGCATATCTATATATATACATAAAAAACAATTCAAGATTAGAATAGATCTAATATCTATTCACCCTACTAATCATATCATCAAGCACTTAGTGTGCTGAAATCGATCCCACACTAAGAACTCCTGAAAACCCAAAACAAAACCCTAAAATCGAGATCTAAACTACACGTAGGAGATGAAATCATGACTACATGCAAACCCCTAGTATTAGGGTTCACGAAAATGGGGGAAACCAACCATATGAACAACAAAACCCTAGATGCTCCTAGGTCTCCATGTAGAAACTCTAAAAAACAAAATCTAAACAATTTGGTGGGCTCCTAATGGCCAAACACAAATAAAAAACAGAATTAAAATGGATTAAATTCGGGTTCTCACCTATTGGGAGATGGTTTCCCAATGTAGGTCCTCTTTCTTCAAGTCTTCTTGGTCCAAGCTCCTTGATTTCCCTTGATGGAGGAGGAAAAGGGATTTTTAGGGTTTGAAATTTTAAAATTTAATGGGAAGGAAGGGTTTGTCTAATGGAGGCTAGGTTTTGGCTTTCTTCATGAAGGAAAAGACTTGAGGGAGGCTTCCCTTCATTATATAGGGCTAGGGTTAGGGTTTCAAATACAAAGGATTAATTAACCCTTCATGTTTAGTCATGAAGAAATCTAATTAATTAGGGTTTAGTCATTTCTAGGGTTTTAAACCTAAAACTAAAATACAAATTAGGGTTTCACTAGAACTTAGAATACCAATTAAGGTTTGGTCACTAGGGTTAAACCTATTGGGTTTTTAGGGTTTAACCTAAACCTAACATTTAGAACACCTCATAATTATTTAATAAAACTCATCATATTAATTATTTACATAATTAAACTAAACAGAGAAATTACAATAGTGTCCTAATCTGGAAATATGGTAGTGACAAGTCTACCCTCCTAAAAAAAATTCGTCCTCGAAATTGGATTAAACTAGAACAAGAACGAAATCAGATAAGTAATTATACCTCAGGTCTCGAAGAGATACGGGTATTTCTCGTGCATTTCGTCCTCTCTCTCCCAGGTCGACTCTCCTAGAGAGTGATGTCTCCATGCAACACGAACCAAAGGAATAGTCTGGTTCCGCAACACCTTCTCTCTGCGATCCAAGATCTCTATGGGCTACTCAGGGTAGCTGAGAGTCGGACCAACCTCGATCTCCGAGTGATCTAGTACGTGACTAGGGTCTTCCATGTACCACCTCAGCTGCAATACGTGGAACACGTCATGCACTCCCTCTAGTGCAGGTGGCAAGTCTAGTCTATACGCCACTGCACCGACCCTCGCAAGAATACCGAAGGGTTCGATGTAGCGTGGACTAAGCTTCCCGCCTCCACCAAAATGAATCGTGCCCCACGTCGGAGAAATCTGTAGGAACACTAGATCGCCAACCTAAAATAAGACAGTCTCAATATGCAGTCTAAACAAAGCAATCACAAGCCAGAAAATAGCAATCTATACCTGAAACTCAAGGGGTCTACGGTGGCCGTCGGTCCAATGCCGCTGTCTGTCCTGCGCCACTCACAGTCTGGCTCTGATGAGTTTTACTTTTTCTGTTGCATCCACGACCATTTTTGGTCCTAGCAAGGCTCTCTCTCCAACGTTGTCCCAAGATAACGGTGTACGACACCTTCGTCCATAAAGAGCCTCGAATGGCGATATCTCGATGCTGGCCTAGTAGCTGTTGTTGTAAGCAAACTATACCAGGTGTAGATGATCCTCCCAAGAACCTCCGAGATCTAGAACGCAAATGCGTAGCATATCCTAGAGAGTCTGAATAGTCCTTTCAGACTGCCCATCTGTCTGGAGGTGGTATGCGGTACTGAACTTGAGCTGAGTGTCCAAGCTAGCCTGTAGACTCCTCCAGAAGTGGGAAGTGAAACAACTATTCCGATCCAAGATGATGCTCATAGGAACTCCATGAAGTCTAACAATCTGCCGCACGTACATCTCTGCTAGCCTCTCTGTCGACGTGCCCACCTTGAAAGGTAAGAAGTAGGCTGATTTGGTCAACCTATCCACGATTACCCAAATCGCGTCCTTCCCTCCTGGAGAATACGGAAGCCCTGAAACAAAATCCATGGTCACGTGCTCCCACTTCCACTCTAGGATAGGTAAAGTTTGAAGCAATCCACCTGGCCTCTGCCGGTCTGCCTTTACTTGCTGGCACACTAGACACCGGGATACGAAGCGTGCTACCTCGCGCTTCATTCCATACCACCATACGTGCTCCCTCAAGTCTCGATACATCTTGTTGGCACCGGGATGCATCGAGTACTGAGAGCAGTGTGCCTCATACAAAACCTCCTCGTGCAACTCCCCGCTCGGCACACACATCCTCGTGCCGTACCGTAAAGACCCATCATCCGCAATAGTAAAGTCGTCTAACAATCCTGTCCGAACCTGTGCCCTGATACTCCTCATAATCTCATCATCATACTGTGTGACTCTGATTCTGTCCATCAGCTCGAACTGTATCTGCAATCCCCATATCTGAATCTCAATACCGGGGACTAGCACCTTAATTTCCAAGCTTTCCAGATCAGCCAACAAATGTCTATCCGTCGTCAAATACATAGCCATCGAATACCTGCTCAAGGCATCGGCGCTGCAATCCTGGAGAAGTCTTGTACAAACCTCATGTAGTATCCTACTAGCCCGAGAAAACTCATGATCTCGGCTACCGAACTGGGGTAGCCCACGACTCCACTGCCTCGATCTTCTTTGGGTTAACCGAGATTCTGTCACCCGTCACCACATGCCCAAGAAATTCAATCTTATTAAGGAAGAGTTCACACTTTGAGAGTTTCCCGTACAGCTCCTCCTTCCTGAGAATCTCTAAGACCAACCTCAGGTGCTCTTCGTACTCCTTCGGGGTCTTAGAATACACAAGAATATCGTCGATGAACACCACCACAAATTTGTCAAGGTACTGGTGGAACACCTTGTTCATCAGGTTCATGAATACTGTCGGTGCATTGGTTAAACCCAATGGCATTACCATGAACTCAAACTGGCTGTATCTGGTCCGAAAGGCTGTCTTCGGCGTGTCTTCTCTCTTTACCTTCACCTGGTGATAGCCTGACCTCAATCTATCTTCGAAAACACCTTTGCCCCGCTCAACTGATCGAAAAGATCATCTATCCTCGGCAGCGGGTATTTGTTCTTGATAGTGAGGTTGTTCAAAGCTCTATAATTGATGCACATACGCACCGTACCGTCCTTCTTCGGTACGAACAATACCGGAGCTCCCTATGGTGATAAACTGGATTGAGGACTAAAGGTATTCTACTGCTAGCAAACAAAAAAAGTGATGGAATAAAGTCCTGTAATAACAGAAATAGATAAGTGTTGAGATGATACTTTAAGAACCAATTTAAGATACAACATGATAATCATACACATCTGTCAGAAATCATAACACTCAGAATCCTCGCCACGCCAGTAAGCATAGGTGCGATAAACGACAGGTTCCGTAACTAAGGTATGCAACCCTATAATCATGTCATCTAGAATCCTCGCCACGCCAACCGGTATGGCTACGAGAGACTCTAAGTTTCATAACTACAGTATATACATCCTAGTCAGGTTCCTATGTTCTCGTTACGACAGCTAGTATGGCTGCGATAAACTCTAGGTTCCATAATCAAAGTAGACGTTTTACCTTTCTCACTGTCCTCATTAATATATGTCATCAGATGATACCGTAAATTTTAGCCCGTAAAATTTATCTTGATATAAAATTAACTCAACAACGATACCAAGAATTAAATTTAACAACTGGTCAACAAGAATCAAACTCAATATCAACAAGCGAGAACAGACAAAAACAAGGGGAAAGGAATTAAATTAGAATTCATAATGAGACTCTCAAGGGTCATCCCAGGAATTTCTCAAATAATTTGTGATTAAGTATCCTGCTCTGCTCCTCTGGCAACCTCGAACTCTGGCTCTCCTGGTGGTTGAAATAATACTCTACCTCCATGACAATCTATAGTAGCATGATGCCTACTCAACCAGTCCATTTTGAGTACAATATCGTATCCCAGAAGTGGCATGACGAGTAAGCGCACGCTTAACTCTCGGCCTTCCACTGATACTCTCCGGTCCTTACAATGATCACGGACTAGGATAATACCTCCGCCAGTCGTGATCATGCAAGTCCTAGTTAATGGTTCTGTCTCTAAATGATGTTGAAGAGCATAAGATACAGACACGAAACTATGGGAAGCACCAAAGTCAAATAATGTAAATGCTGGAATGCAATTGAGAAGAACTGAACCTGTAATCAAGTCTCATGCTGGCTCGACCTTCTCGACCGCCATGGCGTATGCTCGTTCCTGGGGTGCACCTCTCTGCTGCTGGTGCTGAGCAAACCTCTGCTGCTGCGGTGGAAGTGGTCCCCTCGGCTGGCCTCCTAGTACAGTAGGTACCCTGGCTGGTCCCCTATAGGGCGGCTGCTCCACCCTGGCCTGGACGAGTCTGTATGGTAGGACAATCCCTCAGCTGATGTATTGTCGATCCGCAAAACAAATATGGGCCCAACCTCTTCCTGCAGATGTCTCTGGTATGTCCCATCTTCCTGTAATACGCACACTGGATAGCGGGTTGAGTCTGTCTCTGTGGCTGTTGCTGCTGGATGTGTCCTCGAACTGGTGTCTGGTGCTGCTGATGCTGAGCCATCTGCGGTCCCACAGGTGGCTTAATTGGACTTCTTTGATTTGGATCTGCGCGCTGGTCGGAAAGATAAGGAGCTCGAAGACAACCCCTCACTTGATGTCCCGCAGTGCCACAGTATAAACAAAGTCCTCGCCTTATCCTACAGCTCTTCCAAAGGTGACCTGGCTTCTTACAGAAGTGACAAGCCTGCTGGATCTGCCTCGAAGGCTTCTGTTGATCCTGCGATCTGGTCTTCGACGGCATCCTGAGGACAGACCGAAATGAATCAATTAAGGTAATAGATACGATATCATCAAGGGAGGACAGTAAATATTATAAAGGAAGTAATCATTAAGAGTAACATTATAAGAATCAAAAATTTCCTAATTGTGATTGAGCATATCCTCGGCCTAAATCCTATCTCCTAAAATAGGCCCGTAGCTATACTCTAAGCGAGAACCATTACGATATTGCTCTTAATGCGAATCTAGACCTGCATGGGCCACCACTAAAATATGTCACGATCCGCACCCGGAATTTGGACATGAGCCGTGGGTACGTCCAGCCTACGTCGCAGCATCGACGGTAGAACGCTGTCTAGGTCTCAAACATAACTCATCCTGTCAATAGTCTCAACTCCATAAGGAAGACAATGATAATATATGGATCCACAGTTTAATAATATACTCAATCACAAGGCTATATGAAAGTAATTGACACGATGAGAAATGAGGAATAAGAGTTCTATCATAAGTCAACACAAATATAAATACATCATAACTCTAGAGTCTAGATGTCCACCAAAAGTCACAACAATAATACAACTCAAATCTCAGTCTAGTACAATAATACATGAAATAGGATAGTCTAAGTGCATGTAGGTAGAATCTCCTCTAAGATGGGTAACTCCTCTGGGATTTCTGGTATGAAATCTCCCTCTGCTCCCGGGCCGTAGTGGGTGGGGCAGAAATCCTCCAAGTCCTCTGAAAATGTTATCCAGTCAGGATTGGAGCGAAGTACAAACACTAAACATCATTTTCATTTATGTTGACAAAAACTATAAAACAGTGTAAGGAATACAAGATGAAATAAATACTGGAAATATAGAGTACTAGAGAATATGAAATGAGCAATGAAATATCTAGCAATGAGCAAGTATATAAGTGAATGCTAGAACAAGTGAATCTGGAATAAAGAATAAACATCTGGCTAAGTGTTTAAAATATCAGTTTATTATGTGATCAGCTTGGGACAGATCAGGCTGGTTACATATGATTAGCTATGATTCATGTAGATCAGGCTAACCATCTGGTTAGCTATGATGCAAGTAATGGTCAGACTAATTATATATAACAACTATGAGGCATGTAATGGTCAGGCCGCACCCGACGTGAAATGTGGGGTGAGCTATGATGCATGTAGAGTTAGATATGATCATATAATCTACGAATATTTCCCTATCCCCAGCTAGCACGATGGGTTCCAATCAGGACTCCTCGTGATGGGTATCTAGGATGCTAACCCGTGTATCCACAGTGTCAGAATCAAGTATATAATACAACTAGAATTATAGAAGTAATCAACAAAAGCGAAAACTGTCAGAGAATGTACTCGCCTGTGGTCCCGAGGAAAGTGCGAGGGTCGATGTCCAAGATGAAATCACAGTCACCTAAAAATATCAAATATCCATATCAAAAGTGTTTTGAAAAGGCTTACATGCATACCTAGTTCTATGCTAGGTACAGGGTCATTTCTAGGTCTTTGATAAGCTGACTATGCACCACCTAACTATACTAGTCAATTTAACTATAATTGTCATTGATACTAAGGTAACCACCGATACTAGTTAGTAATTATAATTCATTTCTATTTTAGTAATAATATAGTATCTAACTTATTTTACCTTAGTTATATAACTATAGGTGATATACATATTAGCTACCCTCTCATCAACCCAACTTACTAGTGAGATACCTTGACACTATACCTGGAATCGCAACTCTCCTACACTAACTGATACCAACTGATTTCCCCCTACTCTCCTACTGCCCATGTATCAACTCTACATTCACCACTCCTTAACACTAACTAATGCACTATACTACTAATACTGACACAGTGATCCTCTAGTTGATACTATAACATTGATACTGCTACTGTGTAGCTAACTGCACAGTGCTATCTACCATTGCTTGCTGCACTTAACATACTGTGATACCAACTGCCCCCTTAAAGAAACTAAACTCACACTAAACACACAGGAACTCACAGTCCCTGAACTGCTACTGCACTGCTAATATATCACTCACACACACAGTTGAAAATGTTCAGACTTACACAGGCATGGCTTAAACTAGCTACTGATACACATACACACAGGTATACACACACACACACAGGCACCCACACTCACAGGTTTCACACACACACACAAACTGAAACTGATACACAGTATCAGCTATTCTATATAGGTAAACCAATGCACACTTAAGTGGCTAAAACTACTGATACCTAACACCCACACATATCCCTGACTAAACTGATACACACACAAACTGACACATAAACAAAATTCCTACACTACCACACACATAAGTGAACTGACACAGCACAACACAAGATATTCTCACACTGATACACACAAACTGATACACTGAGACACACACAGCTAACACTGATACACACACAAAGGCAGACACACACACAGGAGTTCACTGAGACACTCACACACAGGTTTCACACATACACACTGGGAGATCCTACACTGTTATTGATGCTTTAGAACCTGGAATTTCTCACTCACTCACAGGAATTACTGATACATAGCATATTGCTCACTCAACCCAAACTCACAGAACTACTGCACACAATATATTGCTCACACACATACAGATACTGAGATACAGAACTGACCTCTCTTAACCCCTAACACAGGCACACACATGAGCATTCCCAAAATACTGAGATATGGAATACTATGAACTCAATTCACTGATGCACTAACTCCTCATACCCTGGACTGATACATAACTCATGATACACACCCTAACACAACCCCCAATTCACAATGCACATATAACCTTAGACACTCTACACTCACTGCTCACTTACTCACTGAATCAAACCACTACACACACTACTACACAGTGCCATAGTCTGAATTGTTCATACCCACACCCAGCTATACTCACACAAGTGAACTGGAGTTCACAGTTCTCTCCATTCAAACACCAAATTCACAGAACTACTAATACACTAAGGATTCTGGAACCATACCTACAAGACACTGGCACAGCAGCCCCTAGCCCGAGCTTATGCACAGCAAACATAGCTACCTCATCCCTTGTTTCCACTATTGATACACACAGTTAACATAGCCACCCGAATGTGCACAGCTAACATAGCCACCCGAATGTGCATAGAACTTTCCCCAATGCATTCGACTGTACAGATTTAATCAAATCAAACAACACATCTACAACGTATGCATATCTATATATATACATAAAAAACAATGCAAGATTAGAATAGATCTAATATCTATTCACCCTACTAATCATATCATCAAGCACTTAGTGTGCTGAAATCGATCCCACACTAAGAACTCCTGAAAACCCAAAATAAAACCCTAAAATCGAGATCTAAACTACACGTAGGAGATAAAATCATGACTACATGCAAACCCCTAGGATTAGGGTTCACAAAAATGGGGGAAACCAACCGTATGAACACCAAAACCCTATATTCTCCTAGGTCTCCATGTAAAAACTCCAAAAAACAAAAACTAAACAATTTGGTGGGCTCCTAATGGCCAAACACAAATGAAAAACAAAATTAAAATGGATTAAATTCGGGTTCTCATCTATTTGGGAGATGGTTTCCCAATGTAGGTCCTCTTTCTTCAAGTCTTCTTGGTCCAAGCTCCTTGATTTCCCTTGATGGAGGAGGAAAAGGGATTTTTAGGGTTTGAAATTCTAAAATTTAATGGGAAGGAAGGGTTTTCCTAATGGAGGCTAGGTTTTTGCTTTCTTCATGAAGGAAACAACTTGAGGGAGGCTTCCCTTCATTATATAGGGCTAGGGTTAAGGTTTCAAATGCAAAGGATTAATTAACCCTTCATGTTTAGTCATGAAGAAATCTAATTAATTAGGGTTTAGTCATTTCTAGGGTTTTAAACCTAAAACTAAAATGCAAATTAGGGTTTCACTAGAACTTAGAATACCAATTAGGGTTTGGTCACTAGGGTTAAACCTATTGGGTTTTTAGGGTTTAACCTAAACCTAACATTTAGAACACCTCATAATTATTTAATAAAACTCATCATATTAATTATTTACATAATTAAATTAAACAGGGAAATTATAATAGTGTCCTAATCTGGAAATGTGGTAGTGACACCCTTACCTTGGACTTCAATGACAAAACAGTTGCCGCCAACATAATATCTCTCCAGTTCGATAAATTTTTGACAACGAAAGCCCTAGACGGAGTAATCCCGATCCCCACGGAAATAATGGAGGTTGTCAACCTCCTGCCAGCTAATGACCAAACAGCCAGGATGATACCTCTCACTATATCACGTGGGGAGGTCATGTGGGTCCATCCAGATCTTGCTCCAGACTTGATGCAGGAGGCAATGCCTTCCGCCACCAAGTCCAAGGGCAAGAAGTCCAAGTCATGTTATACGGTTTATATCCCTTTCGAAGAAGCTATAACAGGAACAACGAGGTCAGGCCTGACGTACCAACAAGAGTGCGACATCCCTGATGATGGTGCGCTCCCAATCATCGCATCTGATCTGGGTCCAACCCAGCCTCCAGCAGTGGACAAGTCCAAGCAGAAAGAAACTCGCTTCGATAAACCGTTGCACAAAGATACCGCTCAGGGGTTGGAGAAGCCCTATAAATTTGATATCTTGGCACAACTGGCCAATACCCCAGCAAATTTGTCACTATTTGAGCTTTTTCGACTCTCCAAAGATACTCGAATAGCTCTGAGTGAAGTATTGCAGAATGTCGTCACCTACCTAGCACAGGTCAAGCCGCAAGCTGAGGATCCTGCTATATACCTCTACTGCAATAATATGATGGAGGCGAAACCCAATAACACATTCTCTCAACAAGACATATTGCTAAAGAACAATCGGCACGATCGTCCTCTGTATTACATAGGGTACATTGGCGCCATTAAGGTGGACCGGATGCACATTGACCCCGACTCGTCAATCAGCATCATCCCGCAGAGTCTGCTTCAGAACTTGGGCATCCAGATGCATCACCTGGCAGCAACCAATACTGCCATCAGTGGCTTCAATGCATAGAAGAGCTACCCTATGGGCAAGATTTACTTGAAATATCAGATCGACGATTTAAAAATAGAGGTCACCTGCTACATCATAGACGTAGACGTATCCTACAATGTCTTATTGGGACGTCCTTGGATACATCAGCACATGATTGTACCGTCGACCCTGCACCAGTGCTTGAAGGTCGTGTACGATCATGGCATCGTCAAGACAGAATTTACCAACGTGGATCCATTCAAAGGGGTTGAGGCCTATTACTCTGACTCGATCCTCGACAAGCAAGTCCACCAAAATGAATGTGGCAATGATGCCGACGATAAGGCAGAGACTGGGACAATATCGAACGAGCCCTTGAGAGTCTGTCTCAAAGCACGCGCTCCCGACACAGTCCATTCCCTTATGGTTAAACTGTATAAGAAATTATCCGAACCTCTGGTCATTCGCCTCGTAGACCAAGTCAACCAATGAAGAAAGATCTGGCACCTACTACGACTTCTGAACCTCTAGTGGTAAAGGACGAACTGGAGGAGTATATAGCCGCTCATGCTAACGTCCCTTCTCTTGACAATGTAATTCCTGAGGATAAGATACCTTATTTTATGAATAAAGGACTATCTTTAAACTACTCAGATGTTGCACATCTTAGCATATTATATTCTAGGGAGTACGGTCTAGGATTTCACCTGCATGCACAAGTGACTACCACCTATGCAGTGAACCAAATTCTCTCCAATCAAAACCCTTACTTCATAGTTCCAGTAAGGAAGAGGGGAGACAAACTCATCATCTTTTGCAGGGTAAAAAATCCCCAATCCTCCGTCTTAGAGGAACCGGAGCCAGAACTCGATATCGGTAAAATATTATTTCACAGGTACAGCTCTCAAACCAAGCACCTTATCCAGAAGATGGGGTATGACTTAAAAAATGCTAGGGGCTTAAACTAAGGCAAAGGTCGATGGCTGCCTCTACGTCTGCAGGCTCCTGGAGTCAAGTTCGAGGATTACTACCATAAGACCAAGCATGGCTTAGGGTACGTCATGCCTCCCACAACCCCCAAAGGCTCGGATTAAGAAGACGAGTTACACTCTCACTCTTCAAAATCTTTCGCTTGAGACTCCGATATTAGTATCGGAGAGATGCTATCGATGTCTTTGCCTGGAGTTACGAAGACATACCGGGACTGGACCCCCAAATTGTGGTCCATAAGCTCAATATCTTGTCGAATGCTAAGCCGATCTAGCAACAGCAACGACGATTCCTATCAGACATCATGAATGCCATCAAAGCTGAAGTCAACAAACTGATAGCTAGTAGCTTTGTCCATGAAGAATAACATCCGGTTTGGGTAGCCAACATCGTGCCCGTCGTCAAAAAGAAAGAGAAAATCTATATCTTTATTGAATTTTGTGATCAAAACGCAACATGCCCTAAGGACGAGTTTTTCCTTTCGATCATAGACATAATAATCTACAACACTTATGGCTTCGAGTGCATGTCCTTCATGGACGGATTCTCATCCTACAATTAAATTAAAATTTCCTAATGACGAGAAGCATACATCGTTATAAACACCGATAGGAGTGTACTGCTACACAGTCATGCCCTTAGGTCTGAAAAATGCAGGTGCTATATACCAGCGAGCTATGAGCACCATCTTTCGTGAACATCTACGCAAGACAGTGGAGTGTTGCATTGATGACATCGCTGTCAAGAGTTGCTCTAAAGATGATCACCTCTGAGACTTGAAGACTGTGTTCGACCTCATGTATGCGTACCATATTAGGATGAATCCTACCAAATCCTTCATGGGAGTCTCCAGCGATAACTTTTTGGGTTTTATCATAACTTCGAAGGGTATTCACGTAGACCCCGACAAGACTAAAGCAATCTTTGAAATGCACCCATCGAAGAACCTCAGAGAATTTTGTGGCCTTCAAGAAAGACTGGCATACATCAGGAGGTTCATATCAAACCTCTCTGGACGTTGTCAGCCATTTACTCAGCTCATGAAGAAGGGAGTCTTCTTTGTCTAGAACAAAGAATACCAGCGTGACTTCGATGACATCAAGGAGTATCTCATTAACCCCCCCCCCCAGTATTAGTGGCCCCCGTTGTGAGAAGACACTTATTTCTATATGTGCGGACAATGGATCACTTCCTCAGAGATCTACTAGCCCAAAAAAATGATAGGGGCGAACAGGCCATCTACTATCTCAGTAGAATGAGGATCGGCATAGAGCATAGGTACAACCCTATTGAGAAGGAGTGCCTCGCTCTAGTCTTCGCCATTCAGAAGACCCAAAATTGCATGGAAGGATAAATCATCCATATAATCTCGCGAGTTAATCCTCTCAGAGTCCTCATGATTAAACCTGGAGCACTCAACTCTTGCCTAGCCACATGGGCAATACTGTTGTCGCCGTACGACATGTTATTTATCCCACAAAAGGCGGTCAAATGCCAAGCATTGGCAGATTTCCTGGCATCCCATCTTGTACCAAAAATCTCAAAGCTCTAAGAGGAGATCCCAAATAAAGTAGCAGACTCAAACATGACCACAAGCGCAGGAGTCGTTTGGCGAATGTTCTTCGACGGTGCTTCAAGAACAGAGCCCAAAGGCGATATTATCGTTTGGGTCGGGATAGTACTGATTTTCCCACACGATCAGGTCATAAACCGTGCTTACTCTCTCATAGAGCCATACTCTAATAATGTGGCAGAGTGCAACGCCCTCGTTATCGGGCTCCAACTCACTAAAAAAGTGAGAGTAGACTACCTGGAAGCCTATGCGATTCTAAGGTGATAGTCAATCAGGTCTTGGGCGAATACGAGGTCTGACACGAAGACTTAATTTCCTACCACCAAGCCGCGCTTGGAATAATCTCCACCTTCGAGGGGTTCTTGATAGAGCAAGTCCCTTGGATGTAAAACATTAAGGCTGACGCCGTGGCTGGCCTTGTTGCCTCCCTTGTTGTTCCGGTCAAAACCTATCAACTGATCACAGTGGTCGATCAAGAGCTGGTATGCCTGCAAAATAATCTCGAATTATGCCTGAGCTACTCAGTAGAAATAGACACCGGCATCCAAGATTGGAGTCTCTTATTTATCGATTATGCAGTCTATAGAATTCTTTCCGAGAACCCAAAGGAAGCCACTTTCATCGGAAGATGTTCCCTCCGGTTCTATTACGATACAACTACCAAAATGATGTATTGTCGTTCCTACGATGGTCTTCTGCTAAGATGCCAATCAAATGCAAAAGTAAAGCAGGATCTCCGCGAGACTCACGATAGGATTTATGGTTCCCATCAGCCTGGACCCAAGCTACAAGACTATCTTCAGATAATGTGTTACTATTGGACGACAATGGTAGCAGAGGCTGTTGACTATGCGAGAAAGTGCCAAGCGTGCCAAATTCACGCAGACTTTATCCACCAGCCCTTATAATTCCTACACCCAACGGTAGCATCTTGGCTGTTTAAAGCGTGGAAAATGGACATTATCGGGCCAATTAGTCCACCTTCTTCTAAGGTATATCGGTTCATCTTGGCTATCACCGACTACTTCTCTAAATGGGCAAAAGTTATTTCACTCACTGAAGTCAAGACCTCAAACATGATCAGCTTTGTCAAGCATCACGTTATATACCACTTCGGCTAGCCACGAAAGATCATCCATGATAATGATCCACAGTTTGCAAGTCATGATTTTTATCAATTTTGTGACACTAAATCCAGAATATAGTCTCGATCGCCGACAATCCAGCAACAAATGGTCTAGCAGAAGCATTCAACAAAATAATCATCAAGCTACTCAAGAAGTTTGTATCATCCAATAAGACTGGAATAAGAAGTTGGGTAAATTTCTTTGGGCCTATCGTACAACGGTCCGGACACCTACTAGCAGCACACTATTCTCCTTAGTTTACGGAAGCGAAGCGGTTCTTCAACTCAAGATCTAAATTATGTCACTCTAAGTGGCTCTGTCCAACCAATTTACCATTGATGACAATCACCGTTGATGGTTATAAGAGTTGGAAGCACTCAACAAGAATCGTCTCTTAGCTCAACAGCGTATTGATCTATACCAAGCACGCCTCTCGGGAGCCTTCAACAAACGGGTTAAGAAGAGGGCTTACCAAGTGGGTGACCTCGTCTTGACGATAAGAAGACCGAGGGTTATGACCCATAAGACGGCCGATAAATTCTAACCTAAATGGGAGGGTCCATTCATTGTGGAGTTTGTGTTCTCCAACGGCGCTAACCGGCTCGCAAAACCCAATAGCGACTTGCTTGATGCCTATCAACGACAAGTTCCTTAAAAAGTACTATGTCTAAGCTAGACGTGTACTCCTTTTACTATCAGCGGGACAACCAAAATGTACAGTGTATATTTCTCGTTGGTCATCTCCAGCAAGTGTGTAAGAACAATATGTACTTCTCTTCCACAAAACTTTGACGAAAGTCATTATCTGTATTCAGGAATTCTGGATACGCAATAGACAGTGGATCCTCAAAAAGCTTCCCAACGGAGCCACCTTCAGGTTTATCCACACTTTCGGGTAGACCGCTCACAATCAGTTTTCTTGGACATTAGTTCACGTTCACATCACCTCTGAACTACTGTCATAACCGATTATCCCCAGCAGGGTTTGCCATGTCCATATTATCTCTGAGCAAACCTTTCTGTATGACTATCGATTGTCACGTCCATAATATCTCTGACATTGGTCGTCATCTAAACTTATCACCCGTACTTAACTATAAGTATACCAGGGGTGTTAATTCTACAAAATTTGCTACATCTATATCACCTCTGGTAGGGCTTATCTCGAACTTATTACTTGTACTCAGGTAAACAAGAAGTAATGAGGCCACAAAACTTTCCATGTCCATATTACCTCTGAGCAAATCCCTATGTATGACTATCGATTGTTACGTCCATAATACCTCTGACATTGGTCATCATCTAAACTTATCACCCGTACTTAACTCTAAGTACGCCAGCGCTAAGTCTACAAAATATGTCACGTCTATATCACCTCTGGTAGGGCTTGTCTCGAACTTATTACTTGCACTCAGGTGCGCAAGAAGTAATGAGGCCACAAAACCTGCCATGTCCATATCACCTCTGGCAGGGCTTATCTCGAACTTATTACTTGCACTCAGGTGCGCAAGAAATAATGATGCCACAAAATCTGCCACGTCTATATCACCTCTGCCAGGGCTTGTCTCAAACTTATTACTTGCACTCAGGTGCACAAGAAGTAATGAGGCCACAAAACCTATCACGTCCATATCACCTCTGATAGAATTTTATTTTGAACTTATTACTTGTACTCCAGTGCGCAAGAAGTAATAGATCCACTGAAGATCTCCCAATGGAATATCCTCAACAAAAGCAAACAATTCATGTTCATATTATCTCTAAACTATGAGCTGCCTATTTTTCCATCCAAAGAAAATAACCATGTTCATATTACCTCTGGCTCTTTTTCTTTTTCTTCCATAAAAATACCATGAGCGTACCTAACCTCTCGGTATGACTATCGATTAGTTTACATCCACATTACCTCTGAGATATCGTTAGCACATCCTCCCCAGTAGAGTTTGTAATATCCTTCTTACCTCTGAGCAAACCTCTCTATATGACTATCGATTATCACGTCCATAGTACCTCTGACATCAGTCGTCACCTAAACTTATCACCAGTACTTAACTCTAAGTATGCCAGCAGTGTTAAGTCCATAAAATCTATCATATTCATATCAACTCTAATAAGATTTTTTGCTCCGAACTTATTACTTGCACCCAAGTGCACAAAAAATAATAGGTCCACCAAAGTCCCCCAGTGGGACGTCCTTAACAAACTACGGTATTGTGCTACTTCCATATTACCTCTAGTACAATATCCAAAGTCCACAACATGCAATAAGACAAATACAAAGAAAAAATTCTGGAAAATGAGAGACTTTATTGATTAATATTCAAGATCATGAGTACATATGATAGAAATTTATTTTTTATTAGTATTCAAGGTCATGAGTACATATGATAAAAATATATTTTTAAGGGTTTCCATGAAGTCTCGCTGACACAAACATTTTCCATTAGAAGCGCCCCTCTGTGCTGTTGTTGCTACCAACACAAGTAGAGCCAGCAGCAGAGCTCAATGCTTTCTGGATCATCCTTCCACAGTGCAAACCACAGAATATGGAAAAGAACCCATACTGATGGATAGCAAGAAAGGAGAAGGAGCAAGCACTCTACAACTATGCAGGAAGACCGAAGACAGGAATGACAATTAATACAAATCTTGTCATCGAAGCCGCAGGCCCCCGGCCGGTAGCAAGCCGCATAAAGAAGAGAAATGCAGCTAGCACGCTGCATAAATAGGGACAGCTCCACGCATGAGGCAGGATGTTCACCTCGTCTCCTGGATCAGTTCTTGGAAAGAAACTGCCATGTAAGGTTGGTATTCTCTTAGAATGATGGATTCTATAATATTCTTCCATGCCCTATCATGGGAACCACGAAAGATGGTAAAACCTGCATAAATAGAACACATATCAGTCTCAACGAAGATTGCAAAAGTGTACAATAACCGCATGCCGCTTACAGGATGCAATCACACGCAGGAGGGGACATCTCAAGATAGCTAAGTCCGCACACATGAGCAGATGATGGCTCATCCATGTGGCTAAGTTACAGATAGGCTCTACGTGCATGTTGCAGATAAGTTCCTATCTAGGCGACTCAGCCACACATGGGCTCTACACGCATGATTGCATACGATTCCTCATCCATACGACTAAGTTACATATAGGCTCTGCGTGCATGCTGCAGATAAGTTCCCACCCAGGCGACCCAGCCACACATGGGCGTTGCACGCATGATTGCAGATGATTCTTCATCCATGCGGCTAAGTTACAGATAGTCTCTGAGTGCATGCTGCAGATAAGTTCCCATCCAGGCGACCTAACCACACATGGGCTCTGCATGATTATAGATGATTCCTCATCATGCAGCCAAGCTATAAATAGGCTCTGCGTGCATACTGCAGATAAGTTCCCATCCATGCGACAAAGCCATATATAGGCTATGTGCACATATTATAGATGATTGCTCATCCATACGGCAGAGTGTTATGGGGGGGCCTGCGCATGTTCTAGATAATTTCTCATCCATGTTGTGAGGTCGTGTACTTGTGTCTCTATGTCCCTGCCGTCATGACACACCCCTATCTCCAAAAAGAACGCCAGCATCAGGGGGCTATGGATCGACGTCGCTCTTGACAAACCCCTCGGCGAGATAGACAGCAGCCCTCGGCATCTTCTTTCACAAAATAGGTTAAAGCCAAGAGACAAAAGACCTCTCTCCTCCTGAGCCCACCTATTTATAGGCTAATAGGGCACGTAAGAAGATCGAGGCGATTAACCATGCAGTTATAAGGATAAACTTGATGTCTCAATTTGCGTGATCCTTATTTATCAACTCGGAAACTGTCGTTGACTCAGAATTCCCAAGAAATCTCCTCAGAGATCGAACCAAATCTCAGCATTTAATGATCTGACAGCCTGAAGGAAGCACCTTTGCGGCAACGTGTCTATGCGGTATGTCACTTAGATGCGGCCCAAGGTCCTCTCATCCATGCTTCTTATTCAAAGTATTCCTAAACTTATCAATTTAAAAACTTTGTAGGGGGTCTTGTAGAAGCATGAAAAATCTAGATTCATGCGTCCAACAAACATGCATCCCAAGATCAACTCAGAAGAAATTAGGTCACAGAATGACTATACGGCCTAGAAAAGTAGCTACTATGTGACGACCGCTTCATAACTAGTGTTCCCGTGTGCCATCAGTGCCATACACCACTAAGTAAACTAGTGTCCGCATGCGCTAGCAGTGTCATGCGCCACTACTCCCTCAAACATTCCTGCGCCCCAATCCTGGCCACATAAAGGTCTGACACAAAGATTATGTCTGACATAGAATTCTGACAAAAAGGACTCTCTGAATGCCTCAATTTTGCCACGGACAGTTGGCATCAGTGCTCACGTCGTCGTTATTATTACTTTTGTCACTGTGCAGCCATATAGAGATACGTGAATGTAAGACAGTTTTCTATATATTCCATGCGACTCTGGCCCCATGCGATTCTAGACTCCATGTGTTTCATGTGTCTCTGGTCCCATATATTTCATGTGTCTCTGGTCCCATGTGTTCCAGACTCTATGCATTTTATGCGTCTCTGGCCCCATACGTTCCAAACTCCATGTGTTCCATGCGTCTCTAGCCCCATACGTTCCAGACTTTATGCGTTCCAGACTCCATGCATCCAACATGGTAGGGTTTCCTGAGATAAAATCTTTTTATTACGACTGAAGTGATTATCTCCAACTAAATGTGGGCCATGTGTTAAGCTGACCAAGTCACGCAAACAAAAGATGTGAACCGTCCTGATCTTCAGTAATAGTAAATCACAACAAACGTCCATATGGCAGCTCAGTTTAGACTCAACTACATCCTATTAAGGATGTCCACGTGGCAGTCTGCCCGTAATATGTGCCTGCAGTTGCTACCGTATTCTGTTGAAGGAGCCCCCCCCCCGGCCACCAAACAAAAGCATATGTGGCACCTATAGCCCCACCAACATGATGGCTACAAATAGGAGCAACTTGGATATTCCAAGGGCTGGTATTTCTACTTAAGAGGCCATATCCCTCCAGGTGATCTACGTACGTGCACACAAGCTCAGGAGAGAGAAGAGACCATCATCATTCCCTCGTCGGACCATCAACAAAGTAAAAGAGTCGCTGTAGTACTCGATCTCCATCGTCATATTACCCAGATCAAAAATATTGTACTTAGATTTTATGTCTAGGATTTCTTTGTACTTCTTTTGTTTGTTATTAAATGAAGGTTTTCCAAACTCAAATTCAATGAAAAACAATCCTGATCCCTCACATAAACTTGCTAACAATAACACAAGTCTAAATATGTAATGCCCAGCACAACTCAGCCAAGAAGGCCTTCTGCATAGCTATCCCTGGTCAATCAAAACACCCGATGAGATTCAAAAAATATCTAGACTTATTATATGGAATATACCGCAGAATATTTGAGAAAGCATCAATAACATCGATCACCAATACAACTTGATGGTAAAGAGAATCGATAAGAGGCTAATGACGTAAAGTCGTACTCTTATACCAAAATATCATGTCCCGGTTTTGCAGAACCAAACGTTCTAGCTAGACGTGATGTCGCACAATCCTAAGTTGCACTCGCACAAGGCAAGCACCGAAACAGCCGCTCAAAATTCTAAGTGACAAAGTCGCACAGAAAGTCCGAATCAACACAAGTAATACAAGAAAAAATGCTCTTTATTGATATTAAAAATAAATGTTACAATGGAACGAAGCCAAGATTTTATAATCTCTCTCTCTCTCTCTCTATAATGAATCGGCCGAATGGCTTACAACTTTAAGAATGATACAAAGAATGATGTTGATGTTCCATACATTATGTGATGTATGCTTGAGTTTCAAGGTTCAGCAGCCTCGGGCATCCAAGACGTCAAGCATGCCCAATACCTTGGCTCATCCAAGCGAACTCCGTACCGAACGAGTTACTCCGTGCATCCTATACACAATCTGGTGGAGTGTCAATACATTGAATGCACTGGTGGGGTAACTTTTTGCCCACTCAACAATACCAACACATTCATTATGTTATGTACACCAACTGAATATGTTGTCTTTCTAGTCTTGCCTTAGGATCAATTTTATGGCATATGTTAAGAAAATCTACTTGTGTCGCAGAGTGTCATGCAATATAAATGAAATATGGTATAACTTACCAAACTTACCATCCATCCTTCTTTGCCAAGTACAACAACATTATCCAAGCAAACTGATGAAGCAAAAGGATATATGTATAAACTCAGTGTGTCACAAATGTCTCTGTAGCAGACATATTATAATTTGAACTACATAGTGTATCATGCATTCATTCCTTAGTGCAACAACAACCTGCACGCGGATTGCCGCTCACAAAGCCAACTTAGTTTATATGAAAGGTCACTGGCACCATAAGCCATCTAGGATTATGAATGAGACGGTTATCTTTCCAGTTTGGTAGCGAGCCTGACTGGATATTCCAAACTCATCTGATAAGATATCTTTCCAGATTGTTAGCTAGCTTTATTGGACGTCCCGAACTCATTTGTGCTAGGACTGACTTCACTAGCACCGCGCTATGACTTCAGCTAACACCGTTCTCCCGGGATGACTCAATTTTAGTGCCCCAGATATCACTCAAAAACCAAACCTTGTGCCACAAGTTGTCCGATCTTCTCTTTCTCAACTTTCCATACTACTCGAGCCCTTCCGTTCGGTCTTCTTTCTATCTCTATGCAGCATCCCAGTTTAGGGGCTGCCTTGGCGACCTAACGATCCTGAATAATTTTTATGTTTTTATCTCTGACTTGGAGCAACTACTTGATAGTCTTTCTGTCTAAACTTAATGAACCGTGTTCAGTGAACTACTCCAAAATAGTAGCTTTTTCTATGTGACAAGCATCGCAACCGTGCGAAAGTTGATACTCTGTGAGCATAAGCAATTTTACTTTACACAGAATTATCTACATATGAAATTACTATCTCTAGCAGCAAGTTCTTTCGATCCATGTTCTATACAATATGGTATAAAATGGGATTATTCCCTTAGATGGGTGGGTTCATCTCTTTATTAGCATGCAACAATGATTTGCCTAGCGAACTATCATGTATCGTTCATTATATTAAGTTTAAAGTCCAAGCAAATACAGCTTCATCAGAGCCACCCACCTTAGCGAGGACTTGCCTAGGCCAAGCTAGACTTCGAGCAAACTCCTGAATAAACCATCTCCAAACGTCATTGCACCAATGCTTCATCTTGCTAAGCTGAGCGGAGCGGGTCGTTACGTCAAATACAATAACGATATTAGTATGTAATAAAATCAAAATGTATATACCCAAAGTTTTATGAGTTTGTATCTGCAGAAGATAAATGTTAGGCTCATAAAATGTAATGCGTAGTACACTCATTTCCTTATAGAGATTACCAACATACTTGTACGCAGATAGACGTTATCATGATGCCTAACTTTATATGAAAGTCACCCGCACCACAAGCCATCCTCAACTATATAACTAGGTTAGATGGCGATCCTTTCAGCTAGCTACACTGAAAGTTCTAGAATCACCAAATGCTAGTTCGTTAGCAACAGCTATACCTGCTCCTCCTAGGCCAAATAGATCCCAATGTCCGACGATCGTTCGAGGAATTATACCCTTGTGCACAAGTTATCCAATGACCATACAAATACGTAACATCTAGACTCTACACAAAAGCATGGTATAAATTCTGAAAAGAAACATACGGCATATCTCAATTAGCTTAATCTTCCTCGAGGTATCGCTCGCATAACTATACACAGTCCAGGGTCTATCTATGCAGCTCCCAGTCCAGGGATACGGCCTTGGTGACCCAACGGTCTCAAAAACTTTCTATGTCTCTCTCTGAACTCAGAAATGACTAATTGTAGCCTTCATGTATAAAGTGGCAGTACTTTGTTCCATATGATAATACTAGTATTATAATCCATGTGATAAGGTACATCAAAGTACGAAACTCTATTTATCGCAAACGAGATAGATAATCTATGTGGCATGATATCTCAATGGTGTGGAAGCCTACTTTTGTGGCATCAAGTGAGATAGTCTAAGTGACACAATAAAGCAATTCTACTTGTACAAGTCTAAAGTAGCAGTAGCTAATATATGTCTAAGCACAGTAACATTCTAAACATTCTATCTCTTTCATCAAGTTATTTTTTATGTTCTAGCAACAGGATACATAATGAGATTATTATCTTATCTATGTGGGTTCATTTCCATTATTAGCATGCATCAATTTAGAGTATAGATACTAGTATGTAGTATATGTTTGTTAAGTATGAAAGTAAGGCAAAGATAGGTTCATCGAGACCACCCACATAAGTGAGGAGTCTACCTCGACCGAGCGAAACTCTGAACATGCCACTGAATACACCCAAGTTCAAACTGTACCACACCAATAAATAATCTTGTTGAACCAAGGGGAGCGGGACAACTACACATAGGTTGACACGTAACACTGCCCTGCAAAAAAAAGCAATAAAGTGCTATCATTAGACAAGCATAATCACCGCTAACTCCTCATTCTCTACAACGTTTGTACGTTTCATGCACGAGAAATATCAGGAATATCAAGGCTTGGTCTTTAGTGCAAACCGCTATTAAATGAAGGAATTTGAATTATTTTGTCTTTTTACTCCCTACGCGTGCATATGTACTCGGATATTTGATCCATGCATAGGCACTCGAATATTCGATCATGCTTTAGTTGAGGACTTATTTTCTGTGCAGGCAGCCTGACCCTCTGCTTACATACGTGCAAAGACTCAAAAAATATCCTTTTTTAGGTTTTAAGAATATGAGATTTTTTTAATCCATGCTTAGGCACTCAGATATTCTATCATGTTTTAATTGACTTATTCCATGCACAGGTGGTCTGGCCCTCTACTTGCGTACGCGTAGAGACCAAAAAATACCCTTTTTTAGGTTTTATGAATATAGGATTTTCCATACTTCTATATGGAGATCGAATCAGTGTGCGATTCCTTTACACCTTTTGACGATCCAACGATCTTACGAATGCTCTCGATATGCAAGAACAATTATGGGCAGCGAGTACTAAAAAAATATCCTCAAGACCGTTGTGCTCAGGTGCATAGATATTGTCTGTTTGTTTAAGCACAAAAATTGAGTCTATTCATAGACAAGTAGATGAATATACATATAAATTTTAAGCACAAAATAAAATATGTAGCTCTTTCAAACCCTCGCTTAAACTCAAAAAACTTTTAAGAACTCCATGTTGAAACCCCCTCCAAATACTCAACCAAATAAAACCCTAACTAAATTTCTATGCTAAATTATCCTTATACCACCCCAACTATAGCACTCATACATTTTTTGCAGCTCAACTTTTTACTGCTCGATTTTAGCACCTAAACGTTATAAATTTCTCCCTTGAAGCACATTTCGTCAATTTTGAAGCACATTGAGATCACTTCAAAAGAATATATGGCAAAACAAATATTTAAATTTCTCTTTTGTACTAAAAGATATACTTTTAAAGTGGTCTCGGTGTACTTCAAAATTGACGAAATATATTTCAAAAAAGTAATTTATGAAGTTAGTAATGCCAAAATCGAGCAGAGAAAAGTCAATGTGCCAAAAATATCTAAGTGTTAAGTTGGGGTGTCATTAGGATAATATAGCCAAATTTCTATATATATACAAAATTACAATGATTTGGATGACTAAGATCTGATCTGGCTAATGATCTACGGTAGAGAAGATGTGACTGTAATGCGGGACGGTGCTGACTGGTGGACAACGCCCCTACAAGCCGCACCACAACGCCCCTACACAACGCCCCTAAAATTTTGGGATCAAAATAGTTAAAAGTGATCTTAATAAAAATTCTAGAACTTAATAATTAACTATTGATAAAGAGCTTTTAACGAAATTAAATTCTAATAATACTAGAAAAATCCTAGAAATTTCAAATAAATTTCTAAGTTATTCTAAGGTATTCGTATGGTATCTAATTTCGCTCTAGTCCAATGTTGTCCAGGTTATGATTTTAAACACCTTTTTCTAACTTAGGTCTTCTCAGTACAAATGCTACACAATACGCTGACAGTCGGCTCATATATATATATATATATATATATATATATATATATATATATATATATATATATATATATATATATATATATATATATATATATATATATATATATATATATATATATATATCGATTTTTTTAAATAAAGTAATATATTTATATATAATTGTAAAAAAAGGGAGGAGTTTGGGGAAATTATTGGGAGGGGGAGAACTCGCCAACTCAGTTGGCGAGGGATGCTGGAGTTGGAGGCTGTGCCCGCCAACTGAGTTGGCGAGTGACGGTTTAGGGGGGAGGCTGTGACCGTTGCACTCTGCCCGCCAACTCAGTTGGCGAGTAAGGATCCGTTCAGATACTTGGGAAGCATTATAGCCGTTGCACAACGGCTATTACATTCAACACTCTCACTCTATATATTTCCTATGTCAACCAAATCATCCAACACTCACTCTATTTCCTCTCTTCCCTCTAGCAAAGTCTCCAACACTCTCTCTGTCTCTCTGCCTCTAGCAAAGCTTCAGTCAAAGTTTTGCCTGCAGCTAAAGTTCATCTGAGTTTCTTGTAGCAAAAGTTCTCAACCGTCATGGATCGTAGCGTAAGAATTGTATGCTCGCATGGCGGTAAAGTAAATAGGTTAAATTACGAAGGAGGACAAAGTATAATTTTTTTAACTTATCCGAATATTAGTTTTGAAAATATACGTAATCATATTATTGAACGTTGTTCTATTCATTATGATTTTATTTTGAAGTCTATTTTTGGTTCTAATTATTTTTTGATAGATAGTGAAGATGCATGGAATTATATTCTTGAAATTAATTCACAATCACGGTATGTAAAAATATATGTTATTAAAGTAGCAACAACATTAGATAATAGAAATAATGAATATTTTTCTGAATATCAGCATGTTAGTTCGGGTGCTAGTTCTTCTCAACAAATTATTTTATTTTTCCAAGAAGGTCATTTATCAAATAAATCTAACCATGATGATGATAGTGACAACGACGATGGAAATAGTGATGATTTAGTTAAAAATATAGACTATACGGTAGATGATGATGTTGTAAAAGCTATCACTGATGAAGTATTTAAGGGACAATCATTTCCTAGTCGTTCTCATTTTAGAAGCTTTATAAGTAATTTAGCAATTAAATATAATTTTAGTTGTTCAGCTAGTGTTATGAATAATGCTCGTGAAATTATATATAGTTGTGATCAACCGAATTATAATTGGAGAGTATATGTCAAATCTATTGGAAATGGCGATATAGTTTAAAGTTAGTATATTAGAAAATTGTTATTCTTGTTTAGGGAGACTTAGTACAGGACGTCATAGACTAGCTACCGCTGCATGGATTAAAACCATGATAATTGACATTATTAGAGATAACCAGTCATACAGTCCATCACAAATTGTTAAAGATATATATAGGGAGCACCATATACAAGTTAGTTATTCCAAAGCCTGGAGAGCCCGAGAGACAGTGTTAGCTGAAATTAATGGTAGTTATGATGAGGCATACGCTAGTCTTGAGGAGTATTATTATAGAATTATGGAGACAAATCCAGGTAGTACATGTTTTATTAAAACTGCCAAAAATAATAGCTTCCAACGAATTTTTATTTGTTTTAAGTCATGTATTGATGGATTTTTAAGGGGCTGTTTACCAGTTATTAGTACTGATGCTACATTTCTTTCGTCTAAATATCAAGGTATCTTATTTATTGCTTGTGCTCACGATCCTAACTATCAATTATATCATATAGCTTATGTTGTTGCTGAAGGTGAGAATAGTGATTCTTGGTCTTGGTTTTTAAATTCTCTTAAAATATCTTTTGAAAGTTGTTTTAATGATTGGAGTACAATTTTATTTATATCTGACAAGCAAAAAGGATTAATATATGTTGTTCGTGCTATTTTTCTTGTATCTCCTTTTTTTTTGTATTCAGCATTTTAAACAAAACATGAAAAAAGTTACCAAAGAACCAGTATTTCTACACTTGTTAGACTCGCTTGCTAGATCATATAATAAAACGGATGCAGAGAGTGTGTTTGATATAATTAAAGCCGAGAACATAATTTTGTACAATTGGCTTATTGGTGTAAACGATGAAAGTCGTCGATTTGAACAATGGATAACAGCGTATGCTACTTGTCCTAGATTAGATATTAACACTTCTAATCTTGCTGAATGTTTCAATAGCTGGATTAAGAAATTATGAGATAAGCCAATAACAATACTTCTCGATGGTATTAAAGCCAAGATTATTATACTTCATGACAATCGTAGAAAGAATGCTGAAAATATAGACACAGATTATTGTCCGAAGATGTTAAAGACCATGGCTTGTATTATCAAAGAGAAGAATCACCTATAAATATTAGCTATTGATAGTTATAAGTTTGAAATAATAGACCGTGCAACAAGTAGAACCTATATTGTTAATATAACTGACAGATCTTGTACATATTTTAGATGGTACCATACTTATATACCATGTATACATGCATATTTTGTTTGTAGATATTGCAATATTAGTATTGATAATTTTTATCCTGCAGTATTTTTGACGAAGACCTTGAGAAGTGTATACGCACCAAAAATGTAGCCAATTCCAGTTCCCTACAAAATCCAAGCTCCTTTGGTTAGAGGACAAATTGGGGTACCAGATGTAAGACGCAAAGCCGGAAGACCAAAGAAGAACCGCATCAAACCCCAGGATTCATCGACGAGAGATCTACGTTGCAGTAATTGTGGTGCTATGGGACACAACCGAAGAAGATGTACTAGTCAACCGAGAGAGTAAAATAGAATTGTTCAATACAAACTAAAAAATATTGTAATAGTGAGTCTGATAATGAAAGTCTACTTAAGAATTGTTCAATACCCAAATATTGCAATCAAACATTATTATAAATCACACAAATATTGCAATCATACATTGTTACAAATTATCTACTCATCCTCGTCTTGTTGAGTATGGGTAGGAAGTGGTGCTGATGGAGTCGAAAATATTTGTATAAATATCTGGTAGCTTTCATCTCCAGCAGTCTGGTAACTCGGGCCCGCTCCAGCAGTCTGGTAACTCGGTCCCGCTCTAGCATACTGGTAACTCGGGCTCGCTCCAGCATACTGGTCACTCGGGGCCGCTCCAGCATACTGGTCACTCGGGCCCGCTCTAGCATACTGGTAACTCGGGCTCGCTCCAGCATACTGGTCACTCGGGCCCGCTCCAGCATAATGGTAAAAAGGGTCCTCTGCAGCATCCCTCCGACGACGACGAGAGTGTCTCTGTCGTACTAAGCCGGTTGGATAGTCTGGTGGAAGACGTGATTGTACTGGAGGTATTTTAGGTTTCTGTCCAATACCCAGATGATCAACACGAGTCACAAGTTCCTCCATAAGAAGCCGACTTTGTAGGGAAAGGTTTATATCAGGTTGTTGCAAATGTTGTCGGTATACACCACTCTGAAATATGAAACTTGTAAATTAATATATTTATCATATCTATGTATATGTATTTTTTAAAGTATAATAAAGTCATACCAAATCATGCATGCCATCGGCAAAAGCACGCAGAGTAGAATCATCTACGGATCTACTCTTGAACCTTTGCTCCTCATATTGGTATACTCAGTTGCTCATAAGAGGGCATCCCCACCATTGCCTATAGTCCAGGTTACCCATGTCTGCATAATGTAAACAAAATTTTAGCAAACTATTTACACTAAATCAATACGAATAATGAGTAACTTATAACTTACATTCCTCAGCAGATCTTAGTCTGGGAGACATGTCCCTCACACTATAATTCTTGAACCGATTATTTCAGTTAGCAACGAGACCAAGGATTCGTTGTAATGCATTTGCTGCCTCATAACCGACTGTCGGTGGATCATCGGGAATTATTGGGCTCATTCCAAATTGTCGAAGAACATGGTCTGCCGGATGGTACATGGTGAACCGATCATATATAATATGAGATCTGTGTAAAGTAAACGCATATGATGTCCTCTTGATTTCTGGAGCATCATCTTCACATGAGTAAGGTAACCAGGTAACCTATTTAAAGATATTGTATCAAATAGATGTGATATTTATCTACGATCAAAACTGAAATAATTTAAAGATATTTATTAGATATTTAAAAATTACCTCATGATACTGCAGTGTATCAAATTGGCTACGATAAAGTGATACACTCCTGTATTGGTAGTGTCGATAATCCACTACATCTGTGGGCCATCGCATAGCAACTGAAAATACTCCAACATCACTAAGAATGCTAGTAACAGGCCTACCAATATAGAAGTGCTCGTAGGACCAGAACTATAAAACAAAAATATGATATTAGTACAAACAAAATTTGCGTATAAAATTACTCTTAACTTTTTTGCTCTTTCATTCATACCTGAATCAGTGAAATACATCCACAAATACTCTTGCGATTGGATCTCACAAATTCTGTCAGATTGGCGTATAAAAAGGCAAGAGTAGCAGCTCCCCACGCATGCTGAGTAGGTTTTGTCAAATCATCCAAGAATGGTAGAAGATGCACATTTACCATATTTTTCGATGCATCGGGAAATAGAATTGCACCACATAAACAGAGCAGATACGCTCTAGTACAACGAATGACCTGAAAATATTAAGTGTTATATAGACACTAAATTAAGTCATAAACAAATATTACTAATAAAAATACATACGCGCATTTCATCTACATCAACCACCCCGTCAATAGTGTGATGTAGGTCCATAAAGTTGCCACGAAGCCATGTAAACTTCATAAATTGCCGTCTTTTATACCATACGGAGGGCTAACACCGAGATACTTCCTGATCAGATCAGATCCCTTTAAGTGCGGATCAAAATATATAGCGTCACCTTTAATAGGTAACCCTAGTTTATTTGCCATATCAAATAGGGTGATCGTCATCTCGCCGAATGGGAGTTGGAAAGTGTTGCGTTCAGGCCACCAACGCTCCGCAAGGCTTACAACTAAATAAAGATCGTGGATTAAATATCTAACACGATCTATATAGTGGAATCCAAAGGATTCCACCAAAGCCTTTTGGACCGAATTTAGCTCCCACGTACGATAATTCCTTTCGGTCCGCCAATGTACATGGATCCGGGTTCGTAAACCAAGATCATGGTCGTATAACTATAAAAAACATATGCATTATATTTTGTGTGTAAATTACTAAACTTGGAAACTTATAATTTCAAAAATTACCTCGCCAGTAAATATCCGACTAGAAATGTGGTCTTCACGTTGCTTAATAATAAGCTGGATAGTCGGTCCACCAGGAATACGACCGTCATTGTGGTTAGCCATCTCCAAAAATATAGATTATACGATGAAGGGGGATTGCTATGAGGAGGAGGAGGAGGAGGAGGAGAAGAAGTGGTGTGAGGAGGAGGAGGAGTTGGGGAGGTAGTTATAGGGAGGGGAGGGGGGAAAGTTGAGGGGAGGGAGGGGTCTCCGAGAAGGGGAGGAGTCGGGGTGGGTGGTCTTCGAGGCGTCAGGGGTATCCGAAGCGTCGGGGGAGGGGAGGATAGGGGCCGGCCAACTGAGATGGCGAGCTGCCCAGAGCCCGCCGACTGAGTTGGCAAGTTCCTCTCGAACTCTGGGCCCCGCCAACTCAGTTGGCGAGTGCTCCTCCTCCCTCTAATTTTCCCAAACTTCTCCCTTTTCTTATAATTATATATAAATATATTACTTTTTTTTAAAGAAACCGTGTGTGTGTATATATATATATATATATATATATATATATATATATATATGGTATTAGAATAATCCTAACTTCAAATTTAAATCTTTTGGGCAATTTATTTTTGGATAAATATCTTCCTCCTCGTTAATCGAGCCTTCATAATTATTCTTGTCTGCTACAGAAGTTGTTATACTGGAAGTAGGTAAAGTGCAAAAAAAATCGCCTCAGATTACCGTTTTAAGTAAAAAAAGAAATTCCTAGCTTAAAAAATTTCTCGTCTTTTTATTTTGACTCAGTTTACATCCAATTTGATTTATGTCGTTAACAGACGTTAAATTAGACCTAAAATGACGATTATACCCATGCAAAAAAATTCTTCCTCCATTCTATCTCCCTCCCTCTTTATGGCTGCCCCCTCCCCTTAAGATGTGTATTGGGCCGGACTAGCCCGGCCCGCGGGTGGAAAGAGCGGGTCGGGCCGGCTCGGCCCGGCCCGATCGGATAGGCACCTGACCCAGCCCGGACACGTGATCCGGTCCGTGGTGGACCGGGCCGAACCGGTCTGGGTCCGGGTCGGTTCACAGTCGGGCCGGACTAGCCCAGTTTTTTTTTTTACTTTTTTTTTTATATATGATATAACTTATATGTTAATAAACTCAAGTTAAAATTTATAGGTTTTTTGTTACTAAGTTAATTTTGTATAATTTAAATTTTATAAGTTATTTGTTATAAAAAAAAATCTATAATTTATGTAAAAATTTATATAAATATTAAGCAAGAAAATTTTATTTGTTTTCTTTATATCAATATTTATATAACTTAAAGTATAAGTTAAAATCTAAATATTTAGAAGTTAGAAAAAAAATTCAAATTTTTTTTGAATAACTTATAAAAAATGTATCTTTTTTTGAATTTAAATATAAATTTATAACTTAAAATTTACAAAAGTTATTTATATATAAATAAATAAGTAAAATGTAAATAACTTAGAACATTAAGTAAGAAAAGGCTGAATTTTTTTTATTAATGACAATAAAATTATAAATGTATTATAACATTAACTAACAAAAAAAAATAAAACTTGTAAATGATATTTTATTTGCATAAAGCTTGTAAAAAAATGTAAAGTTTTTTCAAAAAAAATTGTCGTCTGTCTTTCTTTGAAGTTTATTGCTTAGTTCCTCCTTCAGTAGCGTCATCCATAGTAAGAGATTGAAAGTCCATCTCTAAGATATCAGCACTTTCATCTCTTGAGTCTTGAGTTATTTTTTCAGCACGGGTCCAATCATGAACGCAGACACAAGCTTTCAAAATATTTGACAGCAACCGACTTCTCTTCTTGCTTAGCATCCTTGAACCTGTACTAAAACAAGATTCTGAAGCTACCGTGGACACCGGGACCATTAGAATATCACGTGCTATAGAAGAAAGTAAAGGATAAAAAAATTCGTGCCTCTTCCACCATTTTAAAACTGAATAATAAATTGAAGAGTAATCTTCATCTTTTTCATAAGAATTTAGATATAAGGACAATTCTTGAGTGGGTTGGGAAGATTTTGTTTGTTTCCTTAATTTTAGTACACTTTTAACACATGATAATTTAGACACAAAATCAGAGCTACTACCTTGAACGGTTGTACCGTGTCGGATGGATACAACTTTTTCTTCATATAAAGCAATTAAACTATCTAAAGTATCCTAATTTCTACTTTCAAGCTAGAAATCGAAGTCAAACAACATATAAGAAGTATATTACTCCAATATTTTTTAAATTTGGCTTCCATTTTAAAAACCACATAATCAAAACCAGGGACATTTCTATATCTAGAAAATAAATAAGACATGTTAAGAATTTTTGTTAAAGCTAAAGAAAAAGTTGGATAATAAACTCTAAATAGAATGGTTGTAGCATTGTAAAATAATTCAAAAATAGAAGTAGCAATTAACCAATCATTCTCAGTTACTTAATAATCAAAACTAGGATTAGCATTACAATAGTGTGTAATAACATCTTTAAACTTCATGAAAGATTTCAACATTAAATAACTAGAATTCCATCTATGTGGTGCATCCTTAACAAATCGCCTAAAAGTAACACCATATTGTGTACATAAAATTTTAAAAGCTTGTTGTATACTTGCAGAAGTGTTCAAACTCTGCAAACATAATCTAACATTTTCTAAATTTAATTGAAAGAATTTAAGACATTCTTGTACAATCAAATTAATAATATGACAAGCACATCTAACATGAAAAAGTCTACCTTCTAACATAGGCGTAAATCGTGTTTTCAAAACATTAATAGAAGAAGTGTTATTACTAGCATTATCAAAAGAAATCAAAAATATTTTATTGTGAATATCATATTCACGCACAAATTGCATTATCGCGCCACCGATTACAACACTAGTACGTGAAAATTCTAAAGGCCTTAGACAAATGATACATTTTTGCAACATCCATCTTGGATCTATATAATGTGTCGTGATACAAATATAAGCATAATTTGACTTAGTGGTCCATATATCAGAAGTTAGAACTAATTTACTAACATGCATAAAACTTTCTTTCAAAACAGCCTTATCTCTTTTGAAAAAATTCAGAGCCTCTGCTCTAGCAGTAGATCTAGAAACTTTAGTAAAACAAGGATTAAGGGTATTACTTGCATAATTATAATAGAAATCACTCTCACCAAATGTAAAGGATTTTTTTCTCACAAATAATATATCTTGCTAACTCAGTCTTGTTACGAGCATCAGAATGAGTAAAGTTACCTATAGAAGATCCTTGACCACCGGTACTTAGTTGTGTTTCTCTAGCCTGCTATAGCAAAGACACTATCAGTGACAAATATTTTTGTAAAATAATTTCATAAAAAGGATTTTTTTTTCTATTGTCAACATTTGGAGCCGTAGCCATACTCCTAACTTCAGGAGGTGACATTTGTGTCGGTGGCACAGAATCAGAAATATGATTATATTCAAACATATTATTATAATAATCATAATTTTTAAAAGGTTGGTTTGAACCTTATCCATCCATATTTTAAAAAAAAAAAAATTCAAAAAACTTTAGAGCAAAATTAATTACTTCTCTACCAAAAAAGAGAGAGGAAAGAAAAATCTCAAATCAGAAAAAAAAAACTCGGTAATATTAAAATTACTTGTATCTTCTGCTAGAAGCCTCCAAAAGAAATCGCAAGAAAATTTGTGAGAGGAAAGAAGTTGGACTCCAGTAATTGCTTTGCTTATAAACTTTATAATTGTCTTTCTTCTAAACTTTGTAAGAGAGGGAAAAAATTTTGTAAGAGGAAAGAAATTGTGTTGTATTTAATTTTCATGAATTATGGATTATTTATAGAAATTTTTTGGGACCAAATGACCTCAAAAAAGAGTTGTTATAATGGGTATTTTGGCCATTTTTAGCAAAATGGCCAAAATACCCCTAAAACGTTCAAAAAACAGCCACTAAAATGTGGGTCCCAACGGATATAACCCAAAAAAAAAAAATTAAAACCCAGTCGAACCGGGCTGAACCGGGCCGACCCGGTCAACCGAATTGGATCATGCCCGAACAAACACGAGACCGGGCCTGGCCGGGCTTGTGGGCCGGATCCTCCGACCCAGTCCGGACTCGTGGGGGGAGTGGGCCGGAGCCAGCCGGTCTGTTGACATGGTCCGGCCCGGACCAGATTTGACTGAGCCGGGTTCTAGGTCGTCCACCCTTTTACACACCTTGACCCCCCTCCCCCTACTTCTCCGACGACGGCGGAGGCGCAGCAGCGACGACACTACAACAACGCGGGGAGGAGAGGGCACGAGTGGGGGCGCGGGTGGGGGCGCGGCGAGGGAGGGGCGCAGGTAGGGGCATGGGGGGAGTGGGGGCGGCCAACGGGTGGGGGGAGGGAGGCGAGGGAGGGGTATTTTGGATTAAAAAAAATTTAACAATCACTAACATTCACTCTAAACGGTTACTTGACGGGAGGGAACATTTTGATTAAAATTTTTATTGTGGGAAGATTTAATTGTTGCAAACGTCTAATAGGTCTTATTTTGTAAAAAATATTTATTTAAGGAGGATATTTTTGCACTTTATCCAATAAAGTTTCTGATTGGGATGCATTAGGAGCAATAATATGATTCAAATATCCAAGAAATAAACTACTATAAGTTTCTAAATTATAGTTGTTTTCTACATAGTCACTACTAGCATTTGGATCCATTAGAATTACTAAATGTAAAAAACAAAAACAAAAACAAAAACAAAAATCTAAGAATGTAAAAAAATATATTCGAAAACTAAACCTCAACTTGATTTGGTAGCAGATCTCCAATAGTAGTAGAATGTAGAACTACTTCTGAATTGATCAAGTCGAAGTGTGAATTTTATCAACGTTGATTCATTGTTCACAAGCAGCCAAGCACTTAAACAACTGATAGAATGAGAAAAGAGAGTCCGAATGAATTGATGTAGTAAAATGGGTAAAATGACCCCTACATTGTTCACAAGCAGCCAACCATAGTCCTCGTCTTCTCGTATCTGACATCTTAATCATACTTGGGCATATGACCATGTCCCTAAGAAAAATATTCCAGTCAAATTTCAGGCACTTTTGGAACACCTAGACAAAACCATGTTAAGTATGGATGTTGAGAAAAGTACTATGTCAAAAGTTACTCCATTTTGTTCATAACTATATTCGTAAAAGGAGAACTTATTGTATCATCTCAATTTGTGTTCTTTCAAGCCAATTGTTTCTTCTTCTTTTTAATGACCTTATATTCGACTAATAATACATTCAAAGTGGCCAATATGGCAATACATCACATGCGGATATGGATATCCCAATATTTGTTCAGTATATCTTCCATTTGCCTACCTAGCTGCTTCCCAGTTGGCAACACAACCTGCTTCTAGTATTTTTCTCCGCAATAAGTTTGAAACCTTTTAAGCCCACACATCAAGTACTTGCGAAATGAGTTGCTCCTTTCAAGAAAAAGATTGTGCACGTTTGAAAACTGAATATTAGCAACATTCAAACAGAGCATGGTTATGACTACATGCGTACTTCATATATATACAATACATCACTTCAGTTAGAACAAGTTTTGCAAAATGATTGGCTTTTGCCATCTTTAAAACAATTTCCAACAAAATGACGAGGCACCTTACAGACTTCGCAAAAATAGATGTAAATATCATAAGATGCAGAAGATCCTCATGCAAGAACCAAGTTTGCATAGATGCAATTACTTTAGCCAAAATGGTAGTATCGTACGTGTTAACGTGTCCACCACAGAAAATAAAAGCAGTTCTCATCTTTAGTCCTACCAAGCAATCATGCCAGAAAGATGTCCTGGGATCCAAATTCCTGCAGAAAGAGAGGTTTACTTAGCAGATACAGAACATGATACCACACAGGGACATTTTCCTTATTAGCAAGCTAGGATTGTAAAAGGATTGCTGGCAACAATCATGGAGGTAAAGTATACTACCACCAATAGCATGCCCACCTTCATTTGCCCAGCAATACAAGTATGACTGCAGAACTACTGCTACCAAACTAAGTTCTGATGCAAAGTAATATACAACCACCTCCAACAATGAGTACTTAACAATAATAGCATGCCTTTAATAAAAAATACATACCAGTTGGCTTAATCGCATGTCAGGAGTAGTATTCAGTAGCTCATCTACTGTATGCTGCTGATCAGTCTCAGCAACAGCAGGATGGTTGATGCTGAGAGCTTGGCAGTCTTCCAAGTCCTTCTTAAAATCGTCAACACCACCAACTCGAGCATACTCAGACAACAAGCAAGGCTTGAGCCTCTTTGTTTCTACACCACCACCACCACAGGAAGACTGGCTCATAAGGAATTCGTCACATAAAGCTAGACCTTCAGCCAGCTGCTGAGAATCCAAAAGATATTGTGATTCACCTTCCCACCACTTTGTATCTTCTTCTGTGGTAAGGTGGCTGTTTTTATCTTGCTCATCTGTTGCTTCCTGTAATGGTATCTGGTTGGCACCTCCTTCATTTATTGCCATCTCATTGTCCAGGGTTAACTGCATTATTTAGTGTCCTTTCATTAGATTGACTCTGGATAAATATTATCAACTGCTATCAGATAACCACAAGAGAATAGAAATGGAATCATATAATATACTTGATCACTAGATGTTTGTCCAGAATTTTGTTGCTTATTATTAGCAAGATGTTCAGGTGCACTGGTACCAGCTTCAGCTGCAGCAGCCAGGAATACAGCTTCAGGCTCTACTTGTGGTGCGGTTGTAGCAGTAGCCTCAGCATTGAGAGTCTCGTCAAATGTTGTTAGCAGCAGGTCTTCCCCTTCATTAATAATGTTGCTGCCCGTCTTCATCTGCAGCTGCGGCTGTTGCTGTTGCTGCTGGAAGAATACTTTTGAGACAACAAACTCGCCATCCTTTTCATCCTCCCCCGTCCCAAGGTGATACTGGTGCATCACCCAGTTGGTCTTCTCAGGTTTCCCTCCCTTCTTTAACACGCTATACAGAACCATTATTTTCTTGCACCCTACATGTTCCCCATCTATTATCACCGGTTTGGTCTTGCCAGTCTTGTGCCAGCGTACATCCCCAGATAGACTTCCAGTGTGCTCATCATCGTTCTGTTGTATCTTCCGACGTTTCCGTGTCCCACTGTTGTATGCCTTAAATGTTCTATGGAAGAAATGTGATACACTCCCATCCTGCTTAACACCTAGCATAAAAAAACAGAGTACATGCAGCAGCAACATACTGTTATCATCATTGTGATGTGTAATAAGTAATAACAACAGCAATACAAAAAAATAATATCATCTTTTCAATGATGTTACACCTGGAAGTTTCTGAGGATGGGTGTAGCATATTCCATCATTTTCATCAACAGTTGGAATGAACTCATTAATGAAAGGGTGAGGTCTGCCTCCCCCCTTTCCCAGTTTTGCTAGCAAATGTGACAACAGCTCCTGATCAGAAGGATCAAATTTAACCCCTCTAGGCAAGCCTGGCCACTCCTGGACAGCCTGATAACAAAATGAAAGATTAACAGCATATAAAAAGAGAAACTTTCCATGGCACAAGACTAAACTCCCAAGCAGCGTGATGCAGGACCATCCATGGACCTGAAACCGAGTCCAATTCATAGATCGGATTGATATTATTTTCTTAGATTTCCCGATTAAATTTTTGTTGTCAGAATTAACCTAAATAAGGAAAATTTTCTCTCTTTGAGTTGGTTAGGGATTTGAGTTATGGATAAGTATTTAGAGATTGATTTGATCTTTTTTCGATTGTTTAGTGGTCTGTAAATAGTTTGTGAATTCAGAATTATTCACTGTAGAATGAATTAAGAAATATATTTTTTGAGTGTATGGTGTAATGCCAAAACCCTAGAATGGATCTATCTCGTCTTCTTCTACGTCTCAGACGTCAACAACGAATTGGGTCTCGAGTACAAAAGTCCCAACATCGAGATTCGATGCAACCCACGCACCATTACGAAATTAATCCTCGATTGTTCTCTTTCTGGAATACTAATAAAATTAGTTGTGATAAATTATAGTTGATTATTCACATCTCTCTTAAAGCTTCCATGTCCAATTTTGAATTTTCATACTGTGACTTAGGATATCCTTATTCCTTTGGGTCTTCATTCTGTGTCACAATGTTAGCAGTATCTCATTTTTACACGACTTCTGATAATTCACGAGGCCTATTACACATTTTGCTATCACCTCATTTTCAGTGGACAATTGATTTTCCCACATAAATCACTACGATTACATCGTGTTAAAGGAAGAGCTTTTTGTTAAGAACATACAAGATGCTCAGGCAGGAATTAATAATCCTTATAAATGAAATTCTACAAGTTTCCATTCCCTTTCGGAATATACTGTTCAGTCCTAGTCACACACATCACAATCTTCCATCATAGGAGTTTGGGAATGACTTCATATAAAATATAAAGATAGATAGGTTAACACAGCCTTCAGATCTAGTGTATACTTCTTAAATCAAAATGTAGTCCTATTATCCTATGCAATCAAGAATTTCCTCATTACGAATGTTGATGCCATTCAAGGTGCAAAAAACCTCATCTAATCTCGAACACCAAGGAATTTTAGCTTAATCCTGATAGAGTATGACTTATTTATAAGATGCAGAAAAGTGTTCATATATTGATGTAACACAGGAATTCAAAGGATGTTCTTTGAGAAGCCAAATAGATCCAACCTTTTGAGCAATATAATGGACAACACGTAATACCTAGTAACATTCATCTCTAAGTGCCATAATAAAAATGATACTGTTCTAAAAGGCATGCACAATCGAGACATCATGAAAAACCTATAAGACTAACATTTAAAACAGCATCTCAAACAGTACTCATTTCAAATATATATATATATATATATATATAGCAGGAAACATTATTACCTGAAGTATAGAGACATTGGGAAAAGTTGCCACTGTGGAACTCCAACAGTAAACTGGTAAACTAAATTATCCATAAGGATTTACAAAAACATTATAGATGTCTTAAAACATTTTAAGTAAATTATGGCTTGTAAAACAAGTATGCAACTCAGGAAACTTATTACCTGAAGTATATAGACATTGGGAAAAGTTGCCATTGTGGAACTCCAACACTAAACTGGTAAACTAGATTATCCATGTGGATTTACAAAAACAATACATGCCTTAAAACATTTAAAGTAAATTATGGCTTGTAAAACAAGTATGCAACTGAAATCCTCTTAAACCCACCACTAAAAATGTAACACACACACACACACACACACACATATATATATATATATATATATATATATATATATATATATATATATATATATATATCGGAAGAAGGTAAGTGTATTAATTAAAACAAAAAGATTACAAATACAAGAGGCAATCAAGGGTGCGTCTTCTCTCACATTATAATGACATCATGCTCGATATTATGGATAATTCCAATGGTGGAAATCACCGACCCCTCAAAGATACGGTTGTTTCGCTCCTTCCAAACATGCCAGATCGTTGCAGCAAATCTGATCCAGGTCTCGTTGTACCAAGCAAAGACTCTCCACTTCTCTCTTCTGATGTCCTCGACGATTGCTCTCCAGTCATGGACCCCACTACTGGATAAACCCAACCTATCATGTTGGACTTGCCAAATATCCCACGCCACCTGACATTGGAAGAAAATGTGACATGAATTAATCCCCCTGTCGGCACAGTATACATCCCTAGACCTCCAACTACAGTCCAAATCTCCTCAACCTATCAAGACTAATCTTCCCAGGCTCAATTTGTATAGACACAACTGCATTTTTCAAGAACACCTTTGGCCCACACTATATCCGCTAACTCCATCTCCGGGTGTACGACTCTGATAGCATCAGCTACAGCTCTGTGTTAACCGATCCGCCCCACTATTATCCCAAGTCCATGCATCTATCCGAAGTGATGCATCCACCATCATCGTCCGAATGAGCTCCCTGGATTGTCGCGTGCCGCTATGTAAATTCGGTCACCAGATTCCATTCCTCAAGATGACACTCAAATGTTCTCTCATTCCATTCCCTCGACACGCAATTGACCCTACTTGCTCTACTAAACTTTGGTGTGCAATACATGGGTTAAATCATAGGGTCTGTGGTCTCTCCATCTTTGAAGGCCCTCGAGATCAACTGCTTCAATTCATAGCGATATAAGATAGTATTTTTGAAAACAACGGAGTCATTATTGTTTGAAGACCTACTCCAAAATTTCTGTCCCACCAAGTATCTGTTCCCTATCCAAGCTGCCCATAGTGAGTTTCTCGAAATAAACTTTTAAGTAAGCTTCAGCCCAGCCACATCACGAAACAGTTGTAAAGGCTGCAGACCTACTCCTCCTTTATGCGGTCGACAGAGGATGTCCTCCCACCCTATAATGAGGTTTGAAAACGGCTCAAAATTGAGCCGTCTAAGCCGTTTGTAAATCCTCAACCATTTAATTAAAAAAAAATTACAAAAGATTATAATTTTAAACATTTTTCTCTTTTCTTCCGCATAACCGAATACCCTCCTTTATTCACATATATCCATAACAAATTATAATTAAAATATAACTACATCTTTAACAAATCTTAATTAAAATATAAATATATATAACAAATCTTAATTCAAATATATTTAAATATTTAAATTATTCTTCAATAATATCATAAAGAATGAAAAATTATTTTACGTGAAAATTATTTTATATGCAACGCATGAAAATTTACTAGTATATATAATGTCTGGCACAGGTCTTTTATTGCATGTCACACCATACTATGTCCGCGTCTAGCTTTCTTCATGTTGATTATTGATTTTATGTATGATATTCCGCGATCCACACCACTCAGGTCGATATCTATCGCATATCCTACTCTAGATGATCGTTTGTACCACAATCCTTGTCTTCGATAAACCGCTCCTCTAGGTCCAACTCTCAACCAGCCGCTACCTTAATATCCTGGGTCATTCCCTCTTTAATACTTGAGCACATAGCGCCCAGGGAATTCGACCCTCCTACCTGGTTATATATATATATATATATATATATATATATATATATATATATATATATAATGCCAAAAGTAGGCTTCATGGTGAAAATTTTCTGTCCAAAAATACCCTTTATCATATTTACTAACTAAAAAGCTTAGTAAGTAAAAGAGTTGTCCTTTAGTATTCCTAATTACAACAGTTCTTAAATACATTGAGTATCTAAAAAGGAGACATTGAAAAATAAACTTTGTTTAGCATCATTCATTCATTGAAAAATTAATAAATTTTGACTACAAGTGACTTTTAATCTTCCTAATAATAAATACGTGCAACGCACGTGCATATATGCTAGTATATATATATATATATATATATATATATATATATATATATATATATGTTAGAGTTATTACTTTTATTTATCTTATGAGGGTACAAAAGTATTTGTGGATGTATTTAACATTATATACTAACCTCGTCAGAAGATTTGGTCTCCACCATACTTGCAGATACAACATAAAGACGAGATCTATGGAACCCTAGATCTCACAATGAACCACAACCGACAATGAACAACCAACGAAGATCTATAAAAATCATAGATCTCACAATATATGACTATCAACTACGAATACTGAGACTTGTAAAAACCCTAGACATCATAAACAAACCACAAACAACAAACGACGAATCATGAAAAACAGACGAAAAACTACCGTCTCCGAACCCCGTCGAACTCATAGCCGAGTTCGATCGGCAACAACACGGATGGAATTTGTAGTACATTCAAAAGATGCTTTGATACCAAGTGAAGTTTGGAGAGGAGAGAGAAAAAGAGGAGAAAAGAGAATATGAAAAGGAGAGTCCAATGGCATAAAACCCTAGGTTGCACCTCATATGTATTTATATTAATATGTATGATGATAAATATAGACACAATTACTTTTGTACCCTCATAAGATAAATAATAATAATAACTCTAACTCTAACAATATATATATATATATATATATATGAGTGTTATAGAACCACCCGGGTGGTTTCATATTATGAAACCACCCTATCTTACTTTGGTTGGATTTGGATTGAGTGGTTGAAATTAAAATGTGGTAGGGTCTATACCTTTTAATCTCAACCACCAAATACAAATCCAACCCATGTAACATAAGGTGGTTTTATAATATGAAACCACCACTATATATATATATATATATATATATATATATATATATATATATATATATATAATCCTACTAACCCTGGTGGTCAACGGGGAGACCCATCCAGGGCGGTTATGCCTCTCCCCGCTGACCACTAGGGTTAGTCGGATTATATATATATATATATATATATATATATATATATATATATACTAAAATCGTAGATTAGTCAAAAAAAAATTATTGGTCAGAGGGCATGGACATCTTTATATCCAAATTTCAAACTTTATGGTCCAAAATCTCAATTTCTATATCTATAATAGAAAAGAAGGTTGTCTCTTTCATGACTTTTACGATTCTCTTTCCTGAACTACCAAGATACTATATTGAACCGACAATATCTTGTCAAAACCAAAATATGGGAATATATTTTTGTGAAAAAAATAGCCTTATGTGTTAAGCAAACTAAACTTGCATACTAAATTATGCATTCCCTGATATTAAGTCAAAAGTCAATTAGCCTACTTTCATTTCATGCCTTGTTACGGTTATGCTCCTATTTAGTTGAATATGTATTCTCATATTCTCCCTAAAGCAAGATTTAAAGTATCGGCCGATACCGATACGTATCGGCCATATCGGATCGGGTTTGGCCACTGCCGATCCGATACAACCCAAAATAATCGGTATCGGCCGATTCGTGATGAAAATTTTTGGTATCGGTCTATATCGGCCGATACGGACCCGATACAGAGAGGTTTGCCGATAAAGCCGATACCAAAAAATATTGCCGATATTGTCGATACAGCCGATACAAAAAATTATTGTCTATTTTTTTACTAATTTATTAATAATTATTTAAATATTATCGATACAGTCGATACTAAAAAATTCGATACTCCGATCCGATACAGCCGATACAGCCGATACGGATACTCATACAAACTGTCCGATACCGATATCGAAACCGAGTTTTTGAACCTTGCCCGCATGCCCAAAATATAGTTTATTATTAATCTTTTGTACTAAGACAATATATGCAGTTTTAAGATTTTGAATGTTAAAAGTTTAATGAGTGGACAAAACAGGTTCAGATCTCATCTGACTGTACTGGACAGTCATATCCAGCTAAATAGTCTTTTTTACTACATAGTGACTAGTGACTACCGAGTAGAACATGAAATTCCTAAAGGAGATTTATGATACCAGATGGCTTCAGAAAAGCCCTTAAATATAAGTAAGAAATAGTGTTTCGAGGGGCAGTAAGACATCAATGTCCCTTATGTAGAATAGAAGAAAAAATAGTTTTTGCGTGACAAGCAGTCAAGCAGAAACATGGTTTTAAATTTAAACATGCTTGCGTAGGAAGTAGGATATAAAGTAAGGACATTTGAGATAGTATATTAAGATTTATTTCATCAATACTTAGTTTATAAGCTATATACTTTAAGTAGCTAATATGGATATGCGACATTTTAATTTATCACTGACATGTCCATGGCCTTGGACAACAGTTTTCTGGTTGTTATTCACTTCGATAGAAGGTACAATTCAAATTACTTTTCCTAGTATGAAGTAGGAATTGGGTAGGCTTTGTGGTTTGCTTAAGAATGGTTCTTTTGTGTGTACAAATATATATAAATGTATCTACAAGGGAAGAATTATTACCTACAACAACCTACTCTTGTATGCTTAATTTTGACAATTAATTGATTTCATTGTCTTCTATATTACTACTGGATTGATATCTATGTTGAACTTCATCTTGTAAGTCTGATCATCATGATAACCACTTTTGGCTACGTGAACCTGCCACATTTATGGGTCAGGGTCCCGAAACACAGTTCCTAGTGGGTAGAGGAATCCCGGCAACTTTGGATCGGACATATCACATGCCGAAACCCAATCCACGTGAACCAAATACCACTTTCAATACCTTGAAACTATCAAGGAACTCATGGTTCCCTTCCTCGGTGGGTCTGACTCTGGACTATTCAAGTTACTCGGTAATTTGGTGGTGAATGTAGCATACACTAAAAAGCATTAGACTGCACAAACCGGTTTCTACACTTGAGGCATGTTATAAAATATAAACATTTCAGCAGGTGAACAAATGCCCAGTGGCCAGAAGTCAAAGGTAGAAATGTAGTTAAATAGTTTAAAGTGTAACCCATAGTAACTTCATTATATACTTATGCTGTGTATTATATTTGAAAGACTAGTAGCTTGACCAAATCAAGATATACTCCTCAAGAGGAATTTAGGAACCTAGAGACTAAAGTAATAATACATGACAACTGAGATATAGTTGCACAAAACTGACAATAGATTATTTAATACGAATTACATCCAATGCAAGGATGGAAACCATAGAAGGGCAGCATGAGCACGAATCCTTTGTTAGCGTCAATAAATTAAAAATGGGCATAATAGCAAAACAGTTGCTAATCTTTCAGAGGTATGACCCTTAAGATCAGAACGGAAGAAAATGGTTCATGAAGCCCACTAGAAAATTTTGAACCAAGGCATTGTTGTTGCTGTTATTCTTATTGTTGTGCCAGATAAGCAAATGTGCATATTACATATAATACGAGAGACTATTCACTTAAACAAGAATATCTCACCACTAATTTTGGATAAAACCTCTTGGATATAAGACAAATTCTTATTAGGTCAATGATTAGAAACAAACCCAATGGGAGGTTTAAAATGTACTCAAAGATCAATAACAAAAGTAGAATTTAAAAGATCAGTGTCTGTGTCTGCCTGTCAATGAAATACATACATTGGTCAAAACATCTTTCTGAAAAGGTCAGATCATAATTAGGTTTCTAGAAAAAGCACCTAGAAACCAACGTAAAAAGATGTGATGAAAAACATAAATGTGACGGTTCTAAATCAAACTACTGCTAGCAATAACATTCAGTGAATCAACCTTAAGCTTGAACAATATTATATGTGTGTAAGGGCGTGTACGTGCGGAAAATAGATTCCTATGGGATTTCAGTAGGAATCCCTAATGGGAATCTAGGTGTCAATACCTAATGGAATACCAATGTCCATCGCACTAAATCCCAACTATTTTTATTTATTTTTTGAAATTGTAAGACTACATCTACTGCCCGGCATAGGCCAGGATCTTATATATATATATATATATATATATATATATATCACCATGGACTGTGTTCTGGTCTGGCTCTCTTTACACTGATGCTCGATTTTTGCGTTTGATGCAACTCCTCGATCCACCGTCCGGGCGATCTCTATCAGCACGCTCTACTCAAGCTGACAGTCGGTACCACGATCCAGTGGCAAAGGTAGATCACTTCTCTTTAATATTTAAGTGCATAGCGCGTCCAAGAGGATTCGAACATCTGACCTAGTTTACCGAGTTTTTGTACTCAAGTCATTAACCAAATCATATATATATTATATATATATATAGTCAAAGGCACGTCTCGCATTTCACTAGGCAAGGCGCCTTTCTCCAGGCACACCTAAGGCGTGCCTTTCTGCAAGGTGCAACCAAGAAAATGTGTGCCTTATAATTTTTATTTATTTATACAAAAAACTTTAAGGTAGGAAGATAACCCTTACCTCGTACAAATAGTTGGTTACAATTGAACTAGAAAAACTATAATTTACTAAAGCGTGGTAGGGATAATACAAACTCTTGTTAGTTCTGTTGACTACTACTATTGTTCTGCTAGTTCACTTGGTTATGTTTTACATATTTTTTTAGTTTTAATATGTTATTTGGTTTTATTTTTTACGTTACTAATTTATTTATTTATCTATGTATATTTTTATTATTTTTTATATTTGTGCCTCACTTCGCTCGGACACACGCTTTAAATGCGCCTTGCACCTCGAGGGCAATACATACCTTTTGCACCTCGAGTGCGCTTTGTGCCTTTGATTACCTTTATATATATATATATATATATATATATATATATATATATATATATATATGGGGGCTCAAGTGGGTCATGACTTTGAGACAAAGACCCTGGAAATCAGATCGGTGGTTCAAATTCCTCTGGGAGCGCTATGTGCTAAGCAAGGTAGTCAGAGACACAAGGCACACTTAAGACGCGTCCAAGCAAAACGAGGCGCACACACACACACACACACACACACACACACACATATATATATATATATATATATATGGCAATGTTCTAGAACCATCCAGGTGGTTTCATATTATAGAACCACTCTATGTTGCATAGGTTGGATTGAGATTGAGCGGGTGAGATTAAAAGATGGTGGAATCTACACATTTTAATCTCACCCACCCAATCCAACACATATAACATAGGGTGGCTCCATAATATGAAACCACCCGAGTAGTTATAGAATATATATATATAATGTAAGAAATAAAACCAAATAACATATTAAAATAAACAAAAAGAACTATAAGTGCCAACATCACTACTATATAGTGTTAATGTTTGTATATGCATTTCTTGGTTTTCTACCATTTCATGAAATCCAAATTATGATTGGAAAGTGTCTTTAAGCTAAAAACACTGAATCATATTAGTAAGATCATGAACATATTTTACACTAATATTATGAGGATAATGTTAAAAATGTGAATTATAAAATCAACTATTGGTTAGCAAAGTGTTAATTCGGATTATGGAATTTTAGTAAACAACAGACTTTATGTTGGCCAAAGAACTTTAGAAACTTATGACATTGAACTTAAAAGAGGCTAGGTTGCAATGACGAATCACGCACCACAAGAGGACCATACTCTGTCTATCACGTACCAACATATCCAATACGATACTTTTCTGACACATGCAACATCGTTGACACGAGTCTAGGGCCGAAAAACATAACAAAAGAATGATTTGGCATGTTTACACTCATGTCAAAAGTAATCAAGATATAAGAATATATAAGTTAACTGAATGAGCATTCAATAAGATATTCTAAAATAAATGGTGAATTTAAAATAAAAAAAACTTAAAGCGCCTTGGTCGTGCCCGGAGAAAGTAGGAAGACACCTCGCCTAATGAGGTATGAGGCACAATTGGTGCGTGTTGCTGTCGGACATGCCTTTGACTACTTTGGTGCTTAGATATTAAAAGGGAGAAATCTAGTTATTCATGTTGCGGCTGACTGAGAGTCAAACCTGTAGGAGCCGTCTAGAGAATCATGGTACCGCCGTTCAGCCGAAGTAGAACGAGCAATGGAGATCGACATATACGATGGATCAAGGAATGTCGCATTAGATGAAATAATCGAGGATCGTCGTATAGAGATATAGTCTTGGGCATAACATAGGAAGAATAATCTAATAAAAAGACTCAAGCTTAAGTTGGGAAGTAGTGTAAACTTACCATTTCAGCATAAGTATATATATATATATAAGTGAATATATATATATATATATATATATATATATATTTTGGAAGAGGTAATTATGTTACAGACTCTTGACCCGAAGACCTACAAACTCGACCCGAAGGCCCACCACATCCCGACCCGAAGGCCCCACACATCTCTGCCCGTAGGCCCGCACCTGTACCGCACCGCACCTGCGCTGCACCCATCACCAACTTACCACTTAATTCCCCCAAAGGGTTGGGAGAATTAAATGACATCCAGAAGTCTCGAACCCGCAACCTCCTGGATAATATGCATCGGTCTTAACCACTAGACTAGACATCATTTGCATTATATATATATATATATATATATATATAAGTGACAGTGAGAGAGTTACATAACATGTTGGTTGATGTATCAAAGGAATTGACAATAAAATAAAAATGTTTATGAATGAAGCATGACATCATACATCACTATTGTCGATATTGTAGTTGCATCTGGGACAAGCTTTGGTTGGATTGCTTATCCATCTTGCTCTGCTAGGATCCACTGTATCAGATGCATTTTTTATTTTTGTGGCAATCCTTTTGCTGTCTATAAGCCATGACGGTCTGCATGAGATATCATTAAGTAATTAGAATCTATCAAATAAGAGGATAAAAGAGTCAGATAAATTCTTCTACATAGCTACACTGACATAATTTCCAACACCTTGAATTTGACTTCAAACTAAAGGGATCTCCAAGAAAATGAGATAATATAAACTTTTCACAAAAATCAAAATTATAAAATTTACTAGTCTCCATAAACCAGTATTTGATAAAGTAAAATCTCTTGTTACATTAAAAAATAAAAAAAAGAACAAAGTTGTATATGTGAAATTTAACAATATTTAACTTATGTTGTCCCGTAAACGTATTTTAGTACTAAGTGACTGGAGATAAATCTCTATAGATAAAAATTGACTGGAGATAAATCTCTATAGATAAAAATGACATCAACATTTTTAATAGTGCTGATTTCTACACTACATACAACCATATTTTCAGAACATGACGAATATAGGATTCAATGTTTAGTAGTGCCATATATGACTATGCCCCTCAGAGAGAAGTGTTGCATGAGAACAGACATTAATTTTCAACTTAATAGATGCCTAGACTAATTTTAAAACTTGGAAGTGTATAGGATGTACCTAAAAGTTACTATTTCGTCTTGCTGAGATATTTTTATCAGGGTCTATATATAAAGTGTTGAGTTATGTGTGAAGTTTAGTTTAGTCCCACATCGGATAGACTAATAGTGAGAGAGGTTAGCCTCTAATATATAATGTACTCCCCTCTCTTCTTAATAAAATTAATCCATTATTTCCATCCTACATGGTGTCAGAATCAAAACTCTGACTCTCTCTCCTCCCACTTCTCTCTCAAACACTAGACCCACCCTGTCTCCGCCTCCCGCCCCCCTCCCCCTTCCCCCCCCCCCCAACCGCCACCACCACCCTACTGCACCCCCCCCTTCCCCCCCCCAACCGCCACCACCACCCTACTGCACCCCCCCTCTGTCTAACACCCTGCCGCAACACGCCTCCCGGCCGCCCCCCTCCACAGTCCCAGCGCCGGCCCCCCGCCCGCCAGCCCCCCACTCCTCCGCCTCCCACGCCCACCCCCTGCCCCATCTCCGCCCTTCCTCCGCCTCCATCAGCTGCGGTCGGTCGAATCAAGTGCATTGGTAAAGTTGATGTGATTATTGGGGTTGGAAAGATCCAGCGACGGTCGAATCAAGTACATTACAGGATGACAAGCACTGAGGCGACTAGCAGTGCTAACGCATTGGCGGGACCAACGAGCACTGGCAGACGATTTCTTCAATTTGACTCGTCGATCAGCGGTTGGACGGACCAGATGGTTACTCAACATGGCAGAAGAAGGTTAAGAAAATACTTCCGGAAATGCAATTGTCCAAGCATCTGATTCACAACCCTCCGGAGACGACTGATTCCACATTTGAGCAGTGGTAGACGAATGATAATTGATTGTTTACACAGTTAATGAAATCTATGGAACCATCGGTGGAGGACATGGTTTAGAACACGAACACGGTAAAGGAGTTATGAGAGGTCCTAGCGACAACGTTTGATGGAAAACACGACTTATCTCGTATCTAGTATCTACGACTCGATCGTTGGCGTCTACCGGGCAAAACAGGGCGACAAGCCTCATAAGGACCACTTCCGGGCCTTTAAGGCTATGGTCGATGAAGTCGACCGTGTATTACCTCTGGCGACGGATATCAATGAAGCGAGGGCTCAAAGTGAGCAGCTTCAAGTCATGACATATCTTGCCTCTCTCCGTCCTGATGCAGACTCAGCTCGCTCTCAGATAATTGCTGGAGCCGAGGTTCCATCTCTAATGGAAGCTCATTTTCGTATCCTACGGGCAGCAAAGGTCGTCGAGACGTCTCCAAGTGATGCTCCTGCTGATCGATCTGCTCTTGGTGCCGCTCGTAGTGGATTTCGTGGTGGACGACGTGGTGGTCGTAATGTTAGTCGTGATGGTGGACGAGGCATTGGCGTTCGTGATGGAGGTCGACCGCGCACCTGCTTCAACTGTGGTCTATAGGATCATTTCCAGTGGCAGTGTACTAAAGCTCCTGCCACCAATGTTACCTCAAATACACCTAATTTTGGCGGCCGATCCGTACAAATGACTGATGAAACATATGCAAACTTTGTTGAGTTTCAAGCTCAACGTCGAGGTGAAACCTCTACTTATGGGTCCACCGCAGGGTACTCAGCGGCATGTGTGATACAGTCGACGCAGTGGGTCCTTGATTCTGGTGTGTCTGCTCACTTGACAGACGACGCAGGTATGATACGAAATTATGTACCGGTTGATCGTATGTCTAATATTACATGTGCCAATGGTGGTTCGCTGATAGTCCGTAGAAAATGATTTGTCCGTCTTTCTTCGAGACTGTCAATACATTATGTATTACATACACCTGGAAACTCATTCAGCTTACTCTCAATTAGTCGGATTACTCGCGATATGTATTGCTTGATAACATTCTTTCCTGATGGTTGTGTTTTTCAGGACATAAAGACTGGAAAGACTATCGGTAGGGGACATGTGGCTAGAGACTTGTACTTGTTTGACAAAATTTTCTTTGTTGCATGTGCTAGTGTGAAACTTGATCCTTTTGAGTTACACTGTCGATTAGGACATCCATCTGTCCAAGCACTCCAGAAAATGTACCCATCTTTAGATGTTTCATGTTATATTCATTGTGAGTCATGTAGTTTGGCTAAGCATCACCGGATTTCCTATCCAGTCAGTCAGAATAAAATTGCTTCCGCTCCCTTCGAGTTGGTGCATTCCGATATATGGAGATCTTGTCCAGTTGAATCTATGATAGGATTCAAGTACTTTGTTACCTTTGTTGATGACTACTCACATGTCACTTTTGTTTATCTAATAAAAAATTGCTCTTAATTATTTAACATTTGGTACAATTTTTATGCGGAAATCAAAATATAATTTGGTGTTCCGATTAAATGCGTTTACAGTGACAATGATCGTTAGTATATGTCTCGTGAGTTTGTTTCATATCTGTCTAGGAATATCATCATCCACCAAACTTCATGTTCTTACACACCACAACAAAATGGTGTGGCTGAATGCAAGAATCGTCATCTCTTAGAAACAACGCGTGCTCTTATGTTCCAAGCACGTACTCCAAAAAGATTTTGGTCGGATGTCGTTCTTACGGCTTGCTATCTAATTAATGGCATGTTGTCGTCTGTTCTCAATGGCGATACTCCTTTCTTTCGGTTATATCCCAAACGAGAGTCGTTTCCTCTACCTCTCTGAATCTTTTGTTGCTTGTGTTATGTTAGGGATACCCGACCAACTCTTTCTAAATTAGATCCAAAAATTATCCAATATATTTTCATTGGGTATCCTAAGGATCAGAAAGGGTATCGGTGTTTTATCCCACTCTTGAAGAGGTATATTTTCTCTCGGGATGTTATCTTTGTTGAAACCGAGTTTCCTCCACTTCCACAAACTACTAATCCGGCTCCGCAAGTTTACCCAGAAGAGGATTTCTTGTTGGTTCTTGTTCAAACACAACAGCCCCCCTAAAGGGTGCCCTCCCCTACCGAGCCAATCTCCCGGTCCGACGGTCCACAAACACCGGCTCCGTTAGTACCAGCATCGCCGGAACGAGTTTTGCCTATAGTGCCCGCGGACACAATGCCTTCATCCTCCTCTAGCTCCAATGATTTGCTTTCGTCTGATCCTCCAGCTCGACCTCGTCGTACATGTGATCATCCCTTGTATGTTGACAATTACAAAGGTCTTTCGAAGTGCTTTCATCTCCTCTTCCATAGCAGCACGTCAGCCGGGATGTTTAAGACCCTCCTCTGCAGTATTAAGAATCTGAATTCCATCAATTCTTACCATAAGATCTTGACCTATGGTGAGAATTATTTTGAGACATTCTCCCTAGATGCTCGGATGACCTCTGTGGGCGTACTCTTGGCCTTAGTTGTTCGTTTTGACTGGCCATTGCTACAGCTGGATATCAAGAATGCATTTCTTCATGGAGATCTTGACGAAAAAGTGTATGTGGTGCAACCTCCCGGGTTCGTTGCAAGGGAGGGTAAAGTGTATCATCTACGAAAGGACCTTTATGGTCTCAAACAATCCCCTCGTGCATGGTTTGGTCGTTTCACAAATATGGTTACTCAGTTTGGCATGTGCCAATCGAAGAAGGATCATTCAGTATTCTACCGTCAGACATCAGAGGAAAATATACTACTTGGTGTCTATGTGGACGATATTGTGATCACAGGAGACGACAGTCAAAACATTGCAGGACTAAAAAAGTTTCTAGGAGAACAGTTTCAAATCAAGGATTTGGGATCGTTGAGCTACTTTTTGGGCATAAAAGTCACACGGGATAAGTGGGACATTGTAATGTCTTAGAGAAAGTATGTGCTAGACATCCTAAATGATGCAGGAATGATGCAAGCTAAGGGAGCAACCTCGTCCATGGACCCAGGGATAAAGTTACTTACTTACGAGGGGACACTGATGACCAATCCGGATCAACATCGTCGAGTAGTTGGGAAACTCAACTACTTGGCCGTTATGACTCATCCAAACATTTTTTTTGTCGTCAGTGTCGCAAGTAAATTCATGTCTTCTCCACGAGTTCCATATTGGGAGGCAGTTCTCAGAATTCTGCGCTATCTAGTTCAGAATCCAGAAAAAAAAAATTGGATGGAGAATAAAGGGCATACTCTTATCTTCATCTTACAAATGCAATATGCCCACCCTTGTATTTATATGCAGGAGATGAGTGCAATGAATTCTAGGTATGTCAGATATGCATTTTGATTTTACTAGGTCCTTATTATTTAAGATATTTATGGTAAAAGACATTATAATGCTCAAAAGGCTATAACAGTATCATGTACATGGCTAGAATATTTGGTAAATTAGATATGTAGAGAAAAAACGGAGGTAAAAGACAGGTCAGTTAACATGATTCGGTATCAGCAAAGTTTCAACTTTCAACATAAAGTGCCAGCTGGGTGTATGTATAAAAAGTGACATGTTAGAAGGGTAATGTGCACACTGTCTTAGTTGTATCATGATCTTTTTCAGAAAGTATCATGTCACAGGCTTATATTTAGACACTAGTACATATGATCCAAGATGGTACGAACAAGTTGGAGAAGTATAGTCTTCATCATAACTTGAACTGGAGAAGATTGCAGGCTGCTAGACTGTGACGCAAGACTTCTTGCTATAATAGAAGATAAACTATCCCTCCTATGTGTCACTGTCTCATGCATACTTGTCTGGACATATATAACACTAAATGCCAATCATATTGGATGAGTTTAGAAAATCCCATAACTAGTCCGTCCTGTTGATCCTTGAATTTACAACACTTCTCTGGAACAGGGAATCATACACAAATAGGAGTTGTGACCATATCTACCCTTCTGTCTCCATTTTCCCTTCCCAACAGCAGATCAAGAAGATTATAGATCTCGTCAGTTTATCTTCTGGTCTGGCGTGATCGTGATGCTATCACAATTTATATGTTTCAGATATTGGACATTGCTTAGAACTATTCATGTACTAGGTTCAAGCTGGAGTTGTGCATGCTATTTCAATTCTCCAGTTATGTGAGGTTGACAGCATTCTTTCATCTCTTATTCCAGCAGTTGGAATAGAATGTATGAGTTAAAACTTAAGTTCCAAGTCCAAAATGTTTTCGCTCGATTCCACAACAGAACTGCAGCACCAGAGAAATATCCATAATTCGCTTCTCACTTGAGCTCAGGTACAAGGTATCTAAAACAATCATGCATTATGTCATAAGTGTTAAAGTAGCTGCAATTGCACTAAAACTCTAGAGTTCTAGTTATTCTAACAATCCCCCGCTGGTCGAAGATCCATTTTGGACAAAGAGACGAATTCACAAAGTATATTTTTTAATCCGCTTAAAATGTGCACGGAATGATTCAAACATGAGTTACTACCATGTTAATTCTCTGCCACTGCACCAAAACTCTAGAGTTGCGGTGAGGGTTAAGGGTTATATATTTATATTCCAACAATCAACATATGCGCATGGTTGCCGCATACCATGCTGAAATAAGAAACTAAACTCGAGTACGATCAATTTATTGCAATTATAATCTGACATTAAATGAGACGTAATTGGCACCCCCCACATTTCATAGTGTAGTATAGCATACTTGCACCAAAAGGCAAATGCATGACGTCATCATCATCATCATCCAAGCCTCCCCCAATCAGAATTAGGTCGGCTATGGAGCATACGAAAGCTCAATTAAAGAATTGACTAAGTTTTTATGACCGATTGTCAACCTAACGTCAACCTTCTATATTAGTGCCAAATTCCTAGCCAAGGTGGTTGTGAGCATGAGAGCATCATGCCATAAAATTTAGATTAGCCAGTTGGCAGGTAGTAGATCTACTCTTTAGCTATACAGCTTAAGCTCATACAACCAAAGAGCATCCTTCAAGTTCCCTAGACTTAATCTAGACAAAGAGGTAGGTACAATTTGCTATAGAAAATTATATTCATTTTCATCACACATTAAGTCAAGAGAAGAAATTAGCATTAATATGCTATAATAAGATAGCTTATCGGATACCATAAAACTATAAAAGTTGATTATTTTAACTCATTCTCTACTGGCACTAATAATTAATAGAAGTCTAGTTAAAACTAAGATAGAAACAAATAATAATCATGTACAAAGATGACGACAAAGATGACGAGATTTATTTCCTAACATATTTACTTAATCCCACGTATACCAGACCGCATTATCACTCATAATATTTCTTCTTACGTATAGAAGACTAAATGAACAATAACACAAACTATCGTTCTTTTACCATCTTTCATGAGAAAGGGCATTGCAGTTTCTGTTTCTTAGCTTTTCAAAAAAACCTCCTGCTCAAGCTAATCGGGTAACATCTCTCCAAATTGATTGGCAAGAGGAAATTCTACCTAAAAAGGGGTACATCGTAGCAGAATTTAGTCATTTTGAATGCAATGCCTGAAGTTCTCAAGCATGGAGGTAAAATATGGAGCATGAAAGAATGTTGTCATAATACATATGTTACTTATTGTACCCACTCTGTTTGTGGTATGTTTTTTTCTATCATTGGTAGTTCCACCAGCGATGAGGCTCTATAAGGTACATCCCAGTAGCCAGACCCTCCACCCCACCCCACCCACCTTCTCTCCCCCAGAAAATGATCTAAAAGTAATTTTGCATGCACATATCTGCATATACTACAGTAGATATTAGAAAAAGATGTTTTAATGATGTCAGATATACAATGATAGAGACTAAACACGAGAAAGATCAATCAGACAAAATCGTGATGAATTCAGCTTATTGACCAAACATTACACAGAAAGGTTTAGATATAAACAAACACCTCAAGCAACTTATTATGTGCATATCTGAATCACTAACTATATGCACACTGGCAAATTTTCCTTCATGGTTTCCAAGAGATGGACCCATTCAGATTGCACTGTACAGTGCCCCCATGTCAACTTTTTAGAACATTGTAATGTTAGGTGCACCATGTCCGTGTCTGGATACAACATTCCTGGCTGATGTGACTGAAACATTGCCCTCACAATTGCTACATATCAATGGTCGTAAAGACTGTCTCATTGCCACGAGGCTACCGCCAATGCAATATTTGGAGAAGGTCAAGATGTACAAAACTACGCCCTCCATTTTTAAAGGAGAGGTTATTCCAGAGGTTCGATGCTGCATCTCTCGTATTCAAGCACCAAGCCTTAGGGATATGTGTAAAAGTGTTGAAGGGTTTTAGACGACATGCAAGGTAAGCATCCTCACATGTTCTCCGAAATAGCAGTCGTTAGATTGTATTTTTTTGACCGTTCAGATTAGATCAAAATCTTGCAAGAAATTGATAGTTTAAGGATCTAATCTGAGCAGTTAAAAATATAATCCAACGGCTGCTATTTCGGAAAACATTCCTTAAACAAGGTTATAAGCAACTTGACTCCTCTTAAGAAGGGTATTGCCGAAGCTTTCGAGATTCAAAACAGGGTTTTCCTCGCAAGGTATTTAAAAAAAAAAATTCAAACACTGTGGCAATGGTCTCTCTGAAACATCGCACAAAAGATACAGGCTTCCAAATATAAGATTGAGGTCCCTCTACAGCGCACGATCATTTAGTTGAGAATGGAGACCGCGAATGTGTAATTGATTCCTCCGCACGGACAATCCAAAAACCGGTACCGAGTCACATCGTGTCAATATACAGTAGGACATTCCAAAAGTGCGTGCATTTTCTTTGCAAACTCTGGAATAAATGAACAAAGTGGGAATAATGAACAGATTTTTTTTCTTTTTAACAATTCGAATGTATTACTTCAGTTAGACGTTTCAAACTCATTTATTCCTCTTTGAAATGTCAAAAAAAGAAGAGGATTTTTCTCTGTAATAAATTGATTCAGCTACATCGAACCCTACCATTCATTCACTAAAAGATCCAATCTATTTCGACGATTGGAAGTTAGAGAATCGGCAACCAAACTTCAATTTTGATGGAAATTAGGGTTTAAGGAAATCTAAAGCGAGAGAAAGAGGCTAACCCTGTCATTCTTCTTCTTGGATGAGGAATTAGGAGTGTTGGGCCCGACCGGACCGGAGGCAGAAAGCCGATGAAGCACGGCCGCCAATCAAGGAAGATGGACGGTTTCAGGGATGGGGCATCAACTGGCTGGAAATGGAACGGATACCTCGGAATTGACTTCTATATACGTTATTAGTACTACTTTGGATTTATTTTATTACTTTGTATTTGTTTTAAAAAAAAAATATTAGTTTTTGTTTACTTTTGGTTTTATTATAAAATAGGCGGGTTGATTTGACGTTTGAATTTTCTTTTTTTGATTTTAGGGCTTAGACATATAGGTCCATTGAACCTATCATACTTTTAAGTCAGGGTCCAATTTGGACTCCACCAGTTGACCCGGTCCTTCTTCTTAAAAAGAACTGGGTCAGATTTAAACATGTTCGAACATCAACTGCTTTAATGAATGACGGAACTATTAATGGAACTATTAATGGGCTTGGTAGACTCAAGTCCGTCTAAATTTTTGTATTTCTTATCTATTTTTTTTCTTTATCTTGTATTCGTTAACTGCTTTTGATCTCTCTCATCTCCCCCACTATACCAAGTACATTGTACAATACAAAATAATGTACACTACAAATTATTTTTTTCTCATAATCCTGCTATCGAGTGCCTCTCTTCCTCCTCCTCCTCCTCCTCCTCCTCCTCTCCTTCCCAAATGAACACTCCTCCCTAACTCAACCTCTATTTCCATAATTTGTCTTCTCTCCTCCCATTTGTTTCATTTTCAACCGAGAATCCACATCATAACCGAGACCGTGTCATCGTCGTCGGACTACAACGACAGTCGAAGGAGGAGCTACAACAGCAGCGTTAAGTCCCGTTATCGACAATTTTCTCGTTGTCCGAACCTCCAAACTCTCGACGAGTTTTGCACATTGTGGATTCCCTGTTGATGGTAAAAGATGATACAAAAGGCTCTTAGTGTTCGAATTTATGCATAAAAGAGTCTATCTGATAAACTTTTTTTGTTAGGTTTCCATTTTTTAGTATGTTAGATATGGTTCTACATTGGCCAGACACGGTACGATATGGTGTCACTACCACATTTTCTAGGAAATAATATTTTAGTCATTTGATAATTAATTAAATATTGTGCATGTTAAATTTTTATTTATTGTATTATTTATTTATTATTAGCATGTTAGATTTATTTTTGGACTTGTGTTAGTGGACCAACTAGTTTAGTTTAGACTCATGGACCAACATTTAATTCTAGTTAGAATTAAGCCCAATAATTAGGAAGATGATTAATTATGTTAAACCCATTAGACTAGAAGCTTCCCTCCTAAATTAATTTCTTCATGAGAGGCCCCAAGGGGTATTTTAGACTTTACATAGTAGCTTGAGGGAGGGGGCAAGTGAGGCCTATATAAAGGGGATGAAAACTTTCTCTCTCTTCATTTTTCATTCCAAATCTAGATCTAGAAAATTCCCTCAACCAAATCCCTACCAAATTTTCACCCAATTATTTCCAAATCACCATTGGAGGCTATTAGAGTATGGATCTACAAGAAGGAAGCATAGATCTACAAGGAGGAAGCATACAAAGAGGAGCAAGGATCTACAAATTGAAGGTCAATTTCATCAATTTTGAAGGTTTCATTGGGAATCAATCTCCCAATAGGTACAATTCAGTTTTTTCCCTTAATTTAGGTTCTAAATCTGAGATTTAACCGTAAAAAATTAACCCATATGCATAGGCTACCCATAGGATTTGGTTTTGTGTTCATAGGAGGTCTATTGAGAAAGTTATGGTACTTTTTGTGTCAATTTTGGAGGAATTTCGAGATTGACATTTGTTGTGTGTGTCAATTGGTCCTATAGATCAATTTGGCATGTGTTTGTGTGTTTGGGGCTAGTGTCGTGTCCACAATTGGGTACGTGTAGGTCGTATCCCATCAATTTGGTGATACGTGTTGATTTGGGGATTTTTCCTCCGACACGGGACTTTGAGCATGTCACATTTTGACACGGACACATAGATTTATATTTGATTTTTCGTATTGTTCATAAATAATATATATGACTTGTTCGTGTCCTTCGGGGTACGTTTGGATGTGTGATGGACTCGTGTCGCATGCGTATCCTAGATCTAGTGGGATACGGGATGATACGGTCCATGTATGTGTCACGACCCGATTCCGTAGAATCGTTTGAGGCGTCCCCCGAATCGTGACCACCGTGCGGGCCTGGGGTTGCGCCCGCACAAGGCTTTAATGATTTGCATAGCAAGCACATATTCAGAGTACGCAGATAAATTGAAACACAGATTTGTAACATAGAAAAGTTCTCTTTATTGATAATGAACATCTATTACAAACTCCTGAACGAGTCAGCTAATATGCCGTACGGGCTTACAAAAGTGTTGACAAAATGAGATAGCAGTCCTGTACATTATATCCCTTTACTAAACTTCAAAAGATATAGATCTCCAGGCTGGAGGATAGCTTTGACACGGAGCTGCATTTGTGTATGAAGAGTTGCAGCTCCTGTCTTCAAAATGCTTTAAGGACGGCGCGATCAGGATGCGCCTACAGCTGGACTGGATTCGGGAATACGACTCGCCTTGGTGCGGAGAACCTGTTTCAACGAGGGTCAGCATGTCGAAACATACTGGTGAAGGCGAGCTAGCCGAACTATACCAATAAACATGTTATTTTAATGAAGCATGCATATTTGTGGGTTTCTATCTTGCCTTAGTTCATTTACTAGTAAGCAGCATATAGAATTTACTGAAATGAACGTGCCACCGTTCGGTGGATTTTACCTGACCGTCTGAATCACCTGCACAATACTTATCATGCCTTCCCTGCCACGAAGACACAAGTTAGTATGCAACATGTTTAAATATACACGATGATTACTAGCGTGGTGCCATAACGGACATAGCCAAGGACAGGGATAGCATGCAACGAGAACACGACAAGCACACGACAAGCACACGATGCGTTGCAAGCCATCCCCTCCAGCACACGATGACTACACACGAGTTCCGCCCGGACCGGAACGGTGCTAGTGCCCCAGCGACCGTCGGCATAACTTACCCTTGTGCACAAGTTGTCTATGATCAAACAATACGTTAACTTAAACAATCAGTTTACGCCTTCGAGGCAACACGAGCACGAAACATGTATTTGCACAAGACAAGCAACAGTTCATGATTTATTTCCAAACGAACAAGCATGCAGTTTTGTATCCGTTCATGAAGTTATTGACAAGCATAATGAACCAAGTCTATTCTCTTTTATCTTGGTTTCTTTTATTATTACTTGGTATCGTTGATCGGGGCAAAGAAGAATGCAGATTTTAGGGCGTGAAGCTTGGAAGCAAGGCTAGTTAATCGGGTTGGTAGCCACTCACTTGGATTGTTGGAAGGGAGAAGGAAAGAGGCGTTTCACGACTCCACTCGTAAGCCGCCTACTGCTCGTTCACCTGCACACGAACAACTCGATTAATACCTCTTCCTCTCTTTCCAATCTCGGAATAGAAGTGCAAGTCAATGAACGAAACAATGAAAACCATCGAAACCGTTCAAGAAAAACAAGCAAATCCTAAAACTAACTCAAAGCATGAAAGCAACAAGCGACATCAAAAATTGAGGCAATAAAAGATAGCAGCGGAGAGGTCCCTCCTGACTCTGCCACTAAGCCGATCCTTGGGGCGCGGTCCACTGAATATGGGAATCGATTCCGAAGAAACAAATCCATAACGAGGACGAGTTCTTAATTCAATCTATCCCGATCGAACGATACCGTCTTGTGTTTCTTAGCCGCGCTCTCCGCACCGGGAGAACGGGACGCTACATCCTACCCAACTAATTGGAAGTTTCGTCCCGGAACTTAGGATAGGACCTACCGTTAAAGATTATTTTGTTGGGGGCGACGACCATGAAGGTTCGGACATGAGGTAATAACATGGCCTGGATCACCACAAGCGAGGCATAATCCAAGTCTTTTGCGGCAATACTTCTTAATGTGCCCTTTTCTTTTACAGAAGTGACAAGTTTTGCTCCAATCTCCGTCCTGCTGACCAGCATTATTCGAGCGCTTTGTAGCGGTATTTCCTCTCTCGTTGCTTTGGCGTTTGTGACTGGATGTATGCACAGCGCCGGCAGTAACATAAAGATATTGTGGTTCAAGTGATAGAGCGTGATTCATGACTTCACGCATTGTTCCATACTGATTATTGACCATGTGCGCATGGATGGCAGGGCGCAAACCACCTTCAAACCTTCTAGCTCGACTCGCTGCATCAGGTAAATAGGCCCTAGCGAATTTGGAGAGTCGGTTGAATTCGGCGGAGTATTGCTTCACTGTCATACTGCCCTGCCTCAGCTGCACGAACTCGTTTTCCAACTGACGTTGCACTGGAGGGGGTATAAACTCCTCTTCAAACGCGGCATGAAAAGTCATCCACGAGATCGCCTCCTCTCCGTGATCAATTTGGAGAGATCGTCGATGCACGTTCCACCAATCGTGCGCGTTGAGGCGGAGCTGAAGTTGCGCGCAGGCGATGCACTTCTCTTCGGGAACTTCTAGCAGAGCGAAGTGATCTTCAATCTCGGCTAGCCAATCTAGAGCTACCACTGGGTCCTCAGTCCCGTTGAATGGGGTGTTGCAGACTTTCTTGAAGTGTCCCAAGTTGAAGGCAGTCACGTCCCTCGGCCTTGGAATTTGTGGCGTCTCTACTTCAAGCATGGGCTGTTCCACCGGAGTCGTTGCAGTTGCAGTGGAATGGTTGGCAGCCAAAGTCTGAACGATCTGTTGCAGGGTATCTACCTGTTTTTGTTGGACTGAGAATCGGGTCTCCAGATTGCTTTCAAACTTGGCTTGATGAGTATCGTCTCTTTGTCGTTGCGATTCTAACATTTGAATTACCCGCTCAAGCGGGTCGACTTGAGACATGCCTCATTGGCTCTGAGAGCTTCCCGAAGTGCCCGAACTACTTTTCTGTGTTTCGTTCGGTGCTTGCGCTGCAGATTGTGCTGGTACCATTCCTTCAAAAGAAGGTAAATTACATTAGAATCATAATGTATTATGGACTTATTGCATGAACGTATCTCATTTTGGCCTAGCGAGTTCAAGAGTTCGCACAGGAATTTGATCGTTAAAGGAACTTTTCCAGCACGAAGTCTAAGGAACTTTGAATCTGTGCTCTGATACCATTATGGCACGACCCGATTCCGTAGAATCGTTTGAGGCGTCCCCCGAATCGTGACCACCGTGCGGGCCTGGGGTTGCGCCCGCACAAGGCTTTAATGATTTGCATAGCAAGCACATATTCAGAGTACGCAGATAAATTGAAACATAGATTTGTAACATAGAAAAGTTCTCTTTATTGATAATGAACATCTATTACAAACTCCTGAACGAGTCAGCTAATATGTCGCACGGGCTTACAAAAGTGTTGACTCAAAATAAGATAGCAGTCCTGTACATTATATCCCTTTACTAAACTTCAAAAGATATAGACCTCCAGGCTGGAGGATAGCTTTGCCACGGAGCTGCATTTGTGTATGAAGAGTTGCAGTTCCTGTCTTCAAAATACTTCAAGGACGGCGCGATCAGGATGCGCCTACAGCTGGACTGGATTCGGGAAGACGACTTCGGCTTCTCGCTCGGTTCGCCTTGGTGCGGAGAACCTGTTTCAACGAGGGTCAGCATGTCGAAACATACTGGTGAAGACGAGCTAGCCGAACTATACCAATAAACACGTTGTTTTAATGAAGCATGCATATTTGTGGGTTTCTATCTTGCCTTAGTTCATTTACTAGTAAGCAGCATATAGAATTTACTGAAATGAACGTGCCACCGTTCGGTAGATTTTACCTGACCGTCTGAATCACCTGCACAATACTTACCATGCCTTCCCTGCTACGAAGACACAAGTTAGTATGCAACAGGTTTAAATATACACGATGATCACTAGCGTGGTGCCATAATGGACATAGCTAAGGACAGGGATAGCATGCAACGAGAACACGACAAGCACACGACAAGCACACGATGCGTTGTAAGCCATCCCCTCCAGCACACGATGACTACACACGAGTTCCGCCCGGACCGGAATGGTGCCAGTGCCCCAGCGACCGTCCGCAGAACTTACCCTTGTGCACAAGTTGTCCATGATCGAACAATACGTTAACTTAAACAATCAGTTTACGCCTTCGAGGCAACACGAGCACGAAACATGTATTTGCACAAGACAAGCAACAGTTCATGATTTATTTCCAAACGAACAAGCATGCAGTTTAGTATCCGTTCATGAAGTTATTGACAAGCATAATGAACCAAGTCTATTCTCTTTTATCTTGGTTTCTTTTATTATTACTTGGTATCGTTTGATCGGGGCAAAGAAGAATGCAGATTTTAGGGCGTGAAGCTTGGAAGCAAGGCTAGTTAATCGGGTTGGTAGCCACTCACTTGGATTGTTGGAAGGGAGAAGGAAAGAGGCGTTTCACGACTCCGCTCGTAAGCCGCCTACTGCTCGTTCACCTGCACACGAACAGCTCGATTAATACCTCTTCCTCTCTTTTCAATCTCAGAATAGAAGTGCAAGTCAATGAACGAAAACAATGAAAACCATCGAAATCGTTCAAGAAAAATAAGCAAATCCCAAAACCAACTCAAAGCACGAAAGCAACAAGCGACATCGAAAATCGAGACAATAAAAGATAGCAGCGGAGAGGTCCCTCCTGACTCTGCCGCTAAGCCGATCCTTGGGGCGCGGTCCACTGAATATGGGAATCGATTCCGAAGAAACAAATCCATAACGAGGACGAGTTCTTAATTCAATCTATCCCGATCGAACGATACCGTCTTGTGTTTCTTAGCCGCGCTCTCCGCACCGGGAGAACGGGGCGCTACAGTATGTGCAATTTAATTGTAGATCTAATTCTTTTGTGTTCTTATTTCATGGAAAAAATGTAATTATATATATGCATATATATATAATATTATGTATACATATATATTTATGTAATGTTGTGTCTTAGATCTATGCATCTATGTATATATACTATATGTGTATATTATTATGTAGCTATTTTTCTACATGTAGATATATATTTATAAGTGGTAGTATATGTATATATAATATAGTAGATATATTTATATGTGGTTATATATATATAGTTATATTATATATTGTTATGTATTTATATAGTGTATGATTTTATATACGTATACATATATGTGTTGTTATATATGTATATATTACTATGTTATTGTCATATGTATTTAATATGTACATATATATGTGGAGGTGTATGTATGTTATATATATGTATTAGTATTTAGTGTGTAGTTGGTAGTTAGTATTTATTCTATTTAGTACATACTAGAAGTTATATTGGAGTGATATATGTATACATATAGTTATTGATGAATAGTTAGTATATATATATATATATATATATATATATATATATATATATATATATATATATGAAGATTTTGGCATTACCTTGAGATACCAAGGTAAGTATCAAGAGATACCAAGGTATGAGTAGTAGGTATTGGCATAGTAATAGGATAGTTATAAACTAATTATGGGTTGGTATTAAGGTGACTAAAATAAGGTATATAGTATTGTATAAATACTAAATACATGGTAGTTTATATTTATAGTTGGATAGTTAATATATATATACTAGAGTGACATTACCTTGAGATACCAAGGTAAATGCCAATGTATTAAGGATACCCAAGGTATTGGGTTTAGGTATCAAGATAGAGGTTTAGTATTGCGATACCAAGTTGGTTCGAAACCAAGATATCCATTTAGCATTGGTAATTAGGATTTTATATATATAATATTGTTTGATATGTACATATGTGTTATATTTATCCCTTGTTTGCGTATCCTGAGATACGGTATCTTAGTATCCTAAGATGTAGCTTGTATGGCCTAGATTCATAGTGTGTGAGCCCAATATCTTTGAGTTAGACTCATGCAACCTAGAAATGGGTAGTTGACCATAGTTTGACTATAGTTGACCATAGTTGACTTAGAGTTGACCTAGTTTGACTTTTGACTTAGAATTGACTTGTTGACCTAGAAGTTGACTAGTTTAACTTCTTTTCTTTCCAGAACCTTGTATTAATGTAATATTCCATATATAGGTCTGTGTGACACCAGTTCGGACAGTTTGACATTCATTGCTCTGGACCACAGGCGAGTACATTTCTCTGATTATTTTTAATTCATAATATTGTATATATGCATGTTCTAAAATTGTATACATTGATTCCGACACAATGATTTCACGGACTTGTGCTATATGGATCCCGTCATGAGATGTTATCCCCTACCGTGTTCAGCGGGTACTCGTGTACATTGTATCTTATCGTGTATACTGGGTATTGATGTTACTTCGTGTTCACACACTGCTCGTATTCAGTCTGCTTATTCGTGTACACCCACCGCTCGTATTCGGTGGTTATAATATTCGTGTACACCCACTGCTCGTGACAATGGTTATATTTTCGTGTTCGTAGCGTGTCGTGATTGGATCCATCGATATTAGTTGGAGGTGGGAGAGTAGGAGTTGATTATGTGATCAAAGCCATTGTTACAAATTGTGTACATTCTGATTACATACTTCACTTGTAATCCGTCTTACTTGATCATGTTCACCCAACCCGATCACATAATGAACTCGTATTCTAAGGCACATTAGATAGTTTAGATTGCAGTTTACTTCATCATATTGTGATATTCATATTGTTGATCTATATATTCTCGTACATTACCTGTATATATCTTGTTCATCATTCATAAGTTTAGTGATCTTGTATTTCATTTCTATATCTGTTTATATGCTCGATTATGTTATTGGAACTGCTTTCAGAGGTATGTACTTCGCTCCATTCCTGACTGGAAAATATTTTTTAGAGGATCCGAGAGATTGGTGTCCGACATACTTTGGACTTTGACTTATAGATGGTGCAGACTTGGACCCACTAGTTCTGGAGTAACTCCTGGGAGTTTTAGCCGGATTCACTAGGTAGCATAATTAGTTCTCTTTGGCATTTTTGGTACCGGATTTGTTTCCGGCTTCTATTTGAGTTGTTGATTTTTGTTTCTATTGTTGATGATTTATATTTTTTGATGAATAGTTAGACCTCCTTCATATCTTCTCATGGTTTAGATTGTGATTGAGTTTTGTGTGAGCTATTATTGGCAAACTTTATATTATTGTGAGATTTTAGATAGTATAGTAGACCAAGACAGCGTTCTACCACCGATGCTGCGGCGTAGGCTGGGCGTTGTTTTCGACTTACATCCCTATACCGGGTGTGGGTCATGACATATGGACACGATAAGATATGGACACGATGAGATATGGACACGACGATACTGACCGACACAATATTCATTTGTTAAAAAAATCAAAAAGTTTTAAGTTCAGTCCGGGGTAAACTAAAATTCTGACTCCGCCTTTGACTATAACCATACCAGTTTAATAAATAAATTATTGTAAATTATATATATTTATGGATAACCACAAATAGGTGGTTGTTCTTATCCAATTACTCATTTATTCTAATTATTTTCTTATAAGAAAAGTCTGAGATGCTATCTTTTATTTAGAAAAAAAATACTCTCTTTTCCTTATTTCCAAAACATGTTATCAGCACGAAAGAATCTCATTATTGTTCAAGATCGTAAAAGCTTTGACAACTAGCCGACCGTGATACCAATCGCCCTCCACTATTTTTATATTTATTATTGTCATGCCTCGATTTCCCGCAGGCTAATCGGCCGTCCCCACTAGGCGAGAATCATCGCGCCAGCGCCCCCGCGGGACGATCGCTTCAGCCTATCTGGGCGTGATGCCGCACGAGCGTGAGCCACGCCCGTGCAAGACCGTGGTTCATTGGCTGACGGTAAAAAGTCTAAGCCACAGAGTCGCACAGATTGTCCGAGTGCAGCAGAATTATAAACGCATATGTGATTTGGTAACAAGTTTACTGAGTCGACAATAGCGGAAGCAAAAACACAAGTTGAAGTAAAACAAACCCTTTATTGATATAAACAAGTGTTACAGGTGGCACTAGGCCGAGATTATAAGTCACTCAAGCCTCTCTCTCTGAAACAGTAAAAGCGTACCAAGTGGCTACATTTATGGAAAGATGTACAGGCGATGTTCCAACATTATGTCTTGTATATGTGCTTCAGTTTCGGATGCAGCGCTCCAAGGCTCCAGAGTGAACTCCACGCCTTAGCACGCATGAAAGAGGCATCCGCACCGAATCGAGGTTCTCCCGCACCCTGCAAACAACCTGGTGGATTATCAGTACACGAATGCACTGGTGGGGAGGCTACTTGCCCGCTCGACAAATTCAAACACGTAATATAGGTTCCATGCACCAACTATTATGTTGTTATTCTAGTTGCCTTAGGATCAATTTTGTGGCAAAGATTGAATAACCTAACTCGTGTGGCAGTTGTAGAAGCATAAAAAATATGCTGGATAGCCATACGAAGCATGTTGATGTAGGGCAGCATAAACAGAGGACCTCAGAGCCATCAAACGTGCAACAGAGCTTTTCTGCTGAGCACAGCGTAAAAATATAGGCTCAAGGACCATCCGCGTAATGCAGTATGTCCAGGCTACTTCGGCGTAAACAGGGTGCTTCATTGCCTATATGGCGCAAAACTCATCCGCTTTCAATGCAGCATTGAAGTGTACGAGGAACGCTTCGTATTCTTCGAAATGAACCTGTCAGATCATGCAATGAACCTGACGTCTGGACTCCTGACAAAGAGTACTGCACGACAACCCAAGCGATGGGTATCATGATGGCGCGGCACTGCAACCCAGGCTGTCATTTACTGCCATTTCCTTTGCGTAAACCAATTTTACACATACAAAGGAATACGCTGCCTAGTTTTACACAGGCCGATGTGAGCTTCTTACGCTCCGCAGAAGACAAACAGCCTGCCATGTCAAAAGCTGCACTTCGTACAGGGCTCGAGGCACGTCTCTGTATTTAATGCGCAGAGCGGTGACAGTTTCTCGAGGCACGTCTCTGCATTTAAAGCGCCGAATACTGACAGATGCCCAAGGCACGTCTCTGCACCTGATGCACAGAAGGGTGGCAAGCCTTCAAAAACACGCCTCCTTATTTAATGCACAGGATAATGGCGGATCTCCGCATTTAATGCTGGGGATTTGATTAAATGTCACCGAACCGTCGTTTAGTGATATCCTCTTTGCGTAAACTACTCTTACGCATATAAGGGAATACGACATCCAGTTTTATACAGGCAGACGTGAGCTTCTTACGCTCCGTAGAAGGCAAACAGACCGCCACATCAACAGTTACTCTTCGTACAGAATTTGAGGCGCATATCTGCATTTAATGCGCAGAATGATGGAAAATCTTAAAGACAAGCCTCTGCAATTAATGCGTAGGATGGGGGCAGATCTCTGTATTTAATGCAAGAGATTTGATTATATCTCCAAGAGCCGTAATTCTGGCTAAAACGTCCACATTATCTCGGCTTCTATGCCTGCTCGGCTTCTATGCCCACCCGGCCTCTATGACCACTCGGCTTCTACGCCCACTCGGCCTCTATGACCACTCGACTTCTATGTCCACTTGGCTTCTACGCCTACTCGGCTTCTATGCCTATTTTGGCTTCTATGCCATGGTGACAGTCATTGGCTTCTACGCCAACCTCTTCTACACAAGGGATAACTACCTACGTGGCTTCTACGCCGTGATCTTCGCAGCAGATATACGCATTTTGTCCCTTAGTTGGACGCACGTCACATGCTCACTCAAAAGGTCATCTATACGCAGGCATTGGTTATTTTAAACTGTCGTGTAAAAGGGTGCTGTACTTTCCACTACTCGGTTTCTACGCCGACTGTGTGGTCACTGTCACTAAAAACTCTATAAATAGAGACCTCTATCAATAGAGGAAAAGGTCGAAGAAATTGGTCAGAAAATTGATCAAGAAATCCAGTATCAGATCCAACGGTCAAAGAAATTGGAGGTCAAGAGAGAGAGGAGAGGAGAATCCAGAGCTCAGGTAAAGAGAAGGGATCGACGACTTTGGCTTCGAGCATCCACCCTCTTTAGCAACCTTCGAAGCTGCTTACTGTCTTCCACGGCACTTCTTCAACATCGTGTGGTCCAAGGGCTAAAGTGATCGACTGCAGATCAGACACCTATAGCAATATTTACCCAGATTAAATAAATTGTACTTAGACATCCTCGTATAGGATTAAATTGTACAATCTTGTTTGTAAACATAAAAGAAGGACGGGTTTTCGTATAAGACCTCGTTTTCCATATTATCAATCTTTTCCCGTTTATTATCCTAAACAAGATGGCGACTCTGCTGGGAAAATCTTTCTCTTCTGATGAGGAAGCTATTGCTCAACACGATACGGTATCCGTAGGATCCGTGAAGAAGACAATGGTCGTCCAGTTCGACCAGTCTGCCTACGAAGACATGCTTCGAACGGGGGGTAGCTCTCACTCCCTCTCCGTCCAAAACAACAGGAAGTTGCGCAAGGTCTGGATGCCCAAGACATCCTCTACCATTCCTGTGGACTCTCTGATCTCTCCGACCAATGAGGTTGTAGCATTGCTCCCTCCGCGCCTTGCGCGTAAAATTCAGTCGCCTGTCTCTGGCAGGACCGACAAAACTTTTGGCAAAGCCTCAGCGCTAACCCAGAAGTATAATCCGCGCCTTGCGCGTAAAATTCAATCGTCTATCTCTGGCAGGACCGACAAAACTTCTGGCAAAGCCTCAGCGCTAATCCATAAGTATAACCCGCGCCTTGCGCGTAAAATTTAGTCGCCTGTCTCTGGTAGGGCCGACAAAACTTCTAGCAATGCCTCAGCGCTAACCCAGAAGTATACTCCGCGCTCTGCGCGTAAATTTCAGTCTCCCGTCCCTGGCAGAACAGACAAAACTTCTGACAATGCCTCAGCGCTAGTCCAGGAGCCTAATCCACGCTCTATGCGTAAATTTCAGTCTTCCGTCCCTGGCGGAATAGACAAAATTTCTGATGATGCCTCAGCGCCAAATCAGGAATCACAAACGCGCTCCGCGCGTAAAAATGCATCGGTCTTCCGTAGAAAAGCAGATGATCACTGCAAACTACGCAAGGGAAAGCAAGCGGCGGACTACTCAACTTCTCGACCTTTACGCCAGCAAAGGAACAAGCCATCATCATCCTCTTCTGTAACTCCTACTGACCTGCGCAATTATCTGATCTAGAAGCGCAAGGAGAGGGGATCTTCCAGCATGTCTATTACGCCTCCTAGCAAGCACTGTTGTAATAGTCATAGGATTGTAATTAAATATTGCTGTTCTGAAGCAAAACGGTCGGTTTTCGACCGGTTGAGCTACTCTCCATCTTTCCAGGAAGAAGGGCCCACGCATGCATCTGTGAACATGGCTTCACACATACCTAGAGGAGGGTCGGGCTCGAGACGTCATCCCTCTAGAACTCCGAGCCGAAGGAGATTCAACATGCTCCTTAGGAACATCGAAGCTGGGGTATTCAAAACACTCGTTCGAGGTCGCGACAACCGGCTCCGTACTCTTCTGATTCTGATACTGGGGGTCTCCAGTCTCCCAAATCAGATGCCGAAAGTATAGGGTCAACTTCTACAGAGACCTATACTAATCTTTCAATGACACCCAGGGAGATGGGAGTTTATGCCATTGGAGATGAACACGAGGAAGCTTCCCCGTCCGGGAGCGCCGAGCAACGCATCACTATACTAAAGACGTCTCTGAAGGAAATGCAATCCATGATGGAGAACATGCACTAGATGATACTAACTCAACATGCAGCTGCCATGGCTCCAGCATCGGCCCCTCTAACTCAGATACGCGTAGGGGTGGACTTACCACCATCCAACACAATCCAAGAGCCTGCTCTAGATCAGGAGTCAGCAGTTCCTTCGCTTCCTCACTCGGAGAATGTATTACCTCCCGTCGGAGTCGCAATGCCATCGATTCCTCATCCCTCCGTGGTTCCGCCACCGACTGAAGATCCGATGCAGGCAGTACGGGAGTTGAAAGCCCAATTTGATGCCCTGAAGCACAAAGATCAGCTCAAGAAATTGGGAATCAACCAACCTTACCCAGCTATCTGGGAAGAGGTCCCTTTCTCTCCTAGATACAAACCACATACTATGGCTTTGTTCGAGGGAAAAATATCACCAAGTCAATACATGAACTACTTCAGCATGATGACAGTGTTGTTACAAGGGAACGACGCCCTCCTCACTCGGGTGTTCAAAGGCTGTCTCTCGAGGGTAGCTTACCAGTGGTACCGAAGTCTGGCGGACAACTGTATTACTTCCTTTGAAGACTTCAAGGCCTTATTCTTCATGTGATTCTACGAGGGAAGGATGGACATGTCTATGTCCTCTCTCATCGAAGTCAGGCAGAAGGAAAAGGAGAATGTTCGCACTTTCATCGAACGTTTTCGTCAAGCCACTCTGCAAATGCCTCCAGGAGTCCCAGACTCGGCACTAGTCGACATCTGCAGGAAGAACCTTCTCCCCGTGATCTCGGTGTTCACAGGACCATATCAGTTCCGTGATTGGCCCTCGTTTATCATCTCAGCGGTGGTCGCGGAGGACAATAGTCAGAAGGTGCGCGATAATGACATCATGATCTCGGCCTCTGATAAAGGCAAGAGGTCATCCTCCAACATCGACCATCCTCGTGGTACCAAGGGTAAAGAAGCTCTGGCGATCAACACGTCCAGGCAAAAGATGGTGGCTACCACACAGACAAAGCCTGGGACTTCCACGCCCATTGAAGTGTACTCTTTCGACGACGACGATATTCCGAGCATATTCGAATGTCTCGTCAAAAGCGGCAAGACTACCCTTCCTGAGGTGAGACGGCCCAATGAGGCCGGCAGTACCAACAACCCCAAGTACTGCATCTTCCATAGGTACATACACCACCCCACAAAGGTGTATTATATACTGAAAAGGAAGATCCAGGAGCTGATCGATGCTAAGGCCATCACTCTGCGCAACAGCGAGAAGACGGTCACGGCTAACATGATCTCCCTGCAATTTGGCAATCTGCCTCCCCAAGAAGTCCTGGACGGTGTTACGCCTATTCCCCGGACAACGATGAACATCGTTAATCTCCCTCCAGCTAGAGATCAAAATCATGACCTGCTACCACTAACTACCCGACGAGGCGAGACTATGTGGGTTCATCCAGATCTGGTGCCAGAGATCGAGAAAGAGACTCAAGCTGCTAAGGCTAAGTCTAAAAAGAACTCAAAGCACAAACCGTGTCACATGATTACGGTACACTCGGCATCAGAAGACGAGGTCTTGGCTACTGGAACCTGCTCAGGGAAAGCCTACCTCCAGGACTATGGAGCCAGCCAGGAAGATGCATCGGCAGACGCTTCAGCTGCCAAGCCTTCAGAATCGGAATCCGTCGTACCAGAGTCCGGTCCTTCAAGACCAACTTCGGCGGACAAAGGGAAGCAAAAAGAAGTGCGCTTCGATAAACCTGTGAAAAATATTCAAAACAAAGGTTTAGAGAAGCCATACAACTTCGACATCCTGGCCCAACTGGCTAATACACCAGCCAGGTTGTCCATCTTCGAGCTACTCAGGCTCTCTCAAGACACTCGTCTAGCCCTGAGCGAAGCACTGATGCAGGCGGAGGCATACTTGACCCAGCTCAAGTCCCCTGACAAAGAACCCGTGGCGTGTCCTCAATGCCACAGTGTGATGGAGGTGATCCCAAATATCACTTTCACTCAAGATGACATATTGTTAAAACATAACAGACATGACAGACCCCTCTATTACACCCGGTACATCGGTTCCATGGAGGTCGACCGGATTCACATAGATCCGGGATCATTAATCAGCATCATTCCTCATAGTCTGCTCAGACCGCTGAGGATTCCTACCAGCGAATTGGCGTATACCACCACTACAATCGTGGGTTTTAACGCCGGAAGAAGTAAGCCGTTGGGGAAAATTCGCCTGAGGATCTAAATTGGCAACCTCAGATCGGTGGCTACATGTTACATCATCGATTCAGAGGTATCCTACAACATTCTACTGGGTAGACCTTGGATCCACGACCACAACATCGTTCCTTCAACTCTACACCAATGCTTCAAATATATAGACGCCCGAGGAACAGTGCAAACGGAGATTGTTGACCTGAACCCGTTCAAAGGAGTAGAATCCTACTACTCTGATGCCGTATTGTACTCTCAAGACTGCATGGAAGAGGTGTCAGCCAAAGCAGAGAAGGAATCCCACCGGGAGCCAGAAGAACCCTCTGCCAAGCAACCTTTGTCAATCAAGGTGAAAGGACGGACTACTCGTCCAAAAGCCATAAAACCTATGGCTATCCACCTGAACGAGACCAGGTCAGGAAAAGGGGGTGATCCTCTAGTGATCACTCTGAACCAGAAGCCTCCACCCTTGGTCATCAACCTCTGGCGCAACAGGCAGCCGAGTGATATAAATACAACAAGGAATAGAGTTTCAGATGATAATAAACATCATCTTTTCCAGTATATTAACGCCCAAATTCCAAATCAGGAATCCTTCCCCTACGACGATATAGAACCTATAGCGCAAAAATTCTTGGAAGCTATAGATTTCTATCATCCGTATATATGGGAAGTGACGTCATCATCCAATGTCACCACGATATATGGACCGCATAAGGATTCTATCTTTATTGTCCCGCCTACTTGCAGCAGTCAGCATCCAATAGTCTTCGGTCGTATGCGCAATAAACCGACTGTGCGAGAGGATTCTTCCGACGACGATGTCGATAAAATACAGGTTCACAGATACAGCCCGCAAGCTCTGAAGATCATGCAAAATATGGGTTATAACTTGAAGCTGGAACCGGGTCTCAACTACGGGAAGGCAGACGAATGCCGCTGCACGGCGACCCCTACTATCAATGAACTCATTTCGAGTTAGGGTATACCACCTCCCTCGCAGCTCCTGAGTCAAACGAGGATATCTTTTCCTCCTCTCTAAATGGCTCAGCGCCCTCCGACTCATCTCATGCTCTCGAGCGAACATTATCAGCAAATATGGTAGTGACGGATTCCTTCGAATCAGACGAACAAGAACCCAAACCGTTTGAGAATGACGCTTGGGCTCAGCAAATGGATACACAATGGGAGTTCCGCTTCGAGCAGAGAGAACCTCCCACTGAAGACAAAGTTGTCCAGATTGACGTTGGGGATGAACTTTCGCCAAAGCCGATATTTATCAGTAACAATCTTTCCGAAGCAAAAAGGGAAGAAGTTATCCAGCTGATAAAAGAATATATCGACGTCTTTGCATGGAATTATAAGGACATGCCAGGCCTTGATCCAAAGGTAGCTACTCATAAGCTCAATATATTGCCCGATTCAAAGGCTGTGAAGCAGCACCAACGCCGATTCCGCCCGGATATGATGTACGCCATTGAAGCTGAAATCAAGAAGTTGATAGCCTGCGGCTTTATCCATGAGGAACAATATCCCGACTGGGTCGCCAATATTGTCCCGGACATGAAGAAAAAAGGAAAAGTACGAGTCTACATCGATTACCGAGATCTGAACGCAGCCTGCCCCAAGGATGAGTTTCCTTTTCCCATCACAGACGTCATGATTGACAATACATGCGGTTTTGAACATATATCTTTCATGGACGAATTTTTCGGATACAATCAAATTAAGATGCATCCTAAAGACGAGAAGCATACTGCCTTCTGGACACCATTGGGGGTATATTGCTATATGGTCATGCCCTTCGGATTGAAGAATGCCGGGGCTACGTACCAATGGGCTATGAGTAACATATTCCATGAGCATTTACGTAAGACAGTGAGGTATTACGTGGACGATGTAGCTATCAAGAGCCGCCTCAAGGATAATCACATCCAAGACTTGAAGACAGTATTTGACTTGATGTGCCAACATCAACTCAAAATGAATCCTATAAAGTCCTTTCTGGGGGTATCTAGTGATAAATTTTCTAGGATTTGTCATAACCGCCAAAGGCATTCAAGTGGACCCTGATAAAGTCAAGGCCATCTTAGAAATGCGACCGCCCCACAATCTGAGGGAACTCAGGGGATTTCAAGGTCGTCTGGCTTATATCCGGAGATTCATATCCAACCTCTCTGGGAGATGTCAGCCCTTTTCTTATCTCATGAAGAAAGGTGTATCCTTCATATGGGACGAAGCCTGTCAACAAGCGTTCGGTGATATCAAGCGCTACCTTACCAGTCCGCCAATTCTGGTGCCTCCTGTCATAGGAAGACCATTCGTGCTGTATGTTCGAGCGATGGATCATTCTCTAGGAGCTCTTCTCGCACAAAAGAATGAGATGGGTCACGAACAGGCTATTTACTACCTCAACAGGATGATGGTCGAAGCCGAACACCGGTACAATCCAGTGGAGAAAGAATGCTTGGCTCTGATGTTCGCTATTCAGAAAACGCGATACTATGTCACAGGCCAAACCATTCACATCATCTCCAGGATCAATCCTCTTCGGGTACTGATAAACAAGCCAAGTGTTCTTAATTCCCGACTCGCGACCTGGGCGATGTTATTGACACCGTATGACATAGTGTACGTCCCCCAGAAGTCCGTCAAAGGCCAAGCATTGGCTGACTTCCTAGCTGCTCATCCGATCCCGGAGGCTTCCAAGCTGTACGAGGACATTCTCGACGAAGTTGCAGAGTATAATTTCGCAATGGAAAGTGATGCATGGCAACTGTTCTTCGATGGTGCCTCCAGAACTGGTCTCAGGGGAAACGTGGTTTCGGGAGTAGGAATTGTCCTGGTTACTCCTGATAAGCTCGTCATCTACCGAGCATATTCTCTTAGCGAGCCATGTTCCAACAATGTGGTAGAGTACAACGCTCTACTAATCGGCCTCCAAGTTGCTAAAGAATTGGGCGTCGAATCTCTGGAAGCTTTCGGTGATTCTCTACTGATCGTCAATCAAGTCAGAGGAATATATGAAGTCCGGAATCCAGACCTCATCCCCTATCACCGAGCAACGGTCGAGATAGCCATGACATTCAAAGGATTCTTCTTAGAGCATGTGTCTCGATCTCAGAATCTGGAAGCTGATGCCCTAGCCAGTCTAGCTGCAGATTTAGCTACCCCTATAAGAAGGCAGAATTCGGTAATCCTTCTTAACAGAGATTTATTCTGTGTGAAAAATAATTTCCACATGGAACGCAGCTACGCGGTGGACACAGATCCTCCCAGGAGAGACTGGAGAAGTCCCTTTATAGATTTCGTAGCATACGGAATCTTGCCAGAAGATCCTTAAGAAGCAGTATCCGTCAGAAGATGATCATTATGCTTCTATTTCGACGCATCATCACAATGTCTATATCGTCGATCTTATGACGGACTATTATTACGATGTCTCTCTGGTGACGAAGCACAGCGGATTATTCGTGAAGCCCACGATGGCGTATACGGAGCGCATCAACCCGGTCCTAAGCTACAGGATCGCGTCAGGAGAATGGGCTATTACTGGCCTACTATGATCACAGATGCAATAAAGTATGCAAGATACTGCAGAGCCTGTCAGGTCCACGCAGACTTTATCCATCAACCTCCCGAATGTCTACATCCTACGGTTGCATCCTGGCCTTTCGAAGCATGGGATATGGATATCATTAGTCCTATTCACCCATCTTCTTCCAGAGGTCACCGGTTCATACTGGCCATCATGGATTACTTCTTCAAATGGGCAGAGGCGATCCCTCTTGCTGAGGTGAAGGCATCTAATGTGATCAGCTTCATCAAGCATCACGTCATTTACCGCTTCGGGATACCCCGAAGGATAATCCATGACAATGGGCCTCAATTCATCAGCCAAGCATTTCATCGATTTTGCGATAAAAATCGGATACAAAATATCGCCTCTACGGCATATAATCCTGCTGCTAATGGTTTGGCAGAAGCTTTCAACAAAACCATTATCAAGCTCTTGAAGAAGTTCGTCTCTTCGAACAAAAGGGATTGGAATAAGAAGCTGGGAGGATGTCTCTGGGCATACCGCACAACGGTACGGACACCAACAGGTTGCACACCATTCTCATTAGTCTACGGGAGCAAAGCGGTTCTCCCCATCGAGATCCAAATTCCGTCACTCAGGATAGCCGTGGCTAATGGGTTGACTCAAGAAAAGAATGACCTATTAAGGCTTCAAGAGCTAGAAGGTTTAGACGAGAAATGCCTCCAAGCTCAATAGCGTATCGCGCTCTACCAAGCACGCATTTCCAGGGCTTTTAATCAAAAAGTGAAGGAAAGGGTGTTCAAAGTCGGCGAGTTAGTTTTAGCCGTAAGAAGGCCGATGATCCTTACTCACAGAAGTAAGGGTAAATTCTAGCCCAAATGGGAAGGCCCTTATGTGATCGAGACGACGTTCTCAAACGGCGCTTACAGGTTAGCCCAGCCTAATTGAGACCTGTTAATGGCTCCTATCAATGGCAAATTCTTGAAAAGGTACTATGCTTAACCTCCTCTGCTCAAGTAGAATATGGCGAAAACCTCATTCTGACAAAACTACTTCCAAAATGAAACTAGTTGGATCGTATTCTATCATGTCCATATAACTTCTGAATAGATATATCCTGCTAAAACTTACCAAGAGTATATCACGTCCATATTACCTCTGATATCACTTTCACCTAAACCTGTCATTTATATTCCGAAATGATGGGTCCACAAAGTCAGATGAAAGCCTCTTTATTATTCCCAAAAAGGAGCGAAAGTACATTGAAAAGCAAAAGCAAAAGTACATTATTTTGGGGGAGCAGTCAGGTCGCGAAGCTGCTGCGCTAGTGTGGCCATCCTCTCAGTCCTGGAATCCAAGACATCATGGCGAGCCCGCTCCAGCCGTGCCTTATCATTGCTCAGGAGGGACAGTTCGGCTCTAGCCCAAAGAAAACCAGCATGGGCGATATCTGCACGCGCCAAGTTCTGTTGTGCTACGCCCAATCGGCTATCCGCCACAACTAGAGCTTCCGACGACTGAGAAGCCCACTCTTTTGCCTGAGCGAGTTTCATTTCCAACCTGAGGACCCTCGCTACATTCCCTTCGTGCTCGGCCTGGCACTTCGTTTGAAGAGCAATGGCCTCCCCCAGGACGGCTTTTCCTTCATCCATCTCCTACTGATGTGTCCGGATGGATTTATTTACGCCTGCCATCTGTTTGGCAAGCCGCACAGTCATGGAGTCGTATCTAGCCTGGACCAGATCTTCAACATTGTCTTGAGCTAGCTGCAAGTATTCGTTAATGGGTTGCTCCAAACCATTAACTATCTCCTCCAGCTTTTCAGCTAGTCCAGTGTCGTCGAATTCTTGGATTGGCATTATCGCGGACTGGGAGGACCTCTTCAGCGACGCAAAACTCAGATTCTTCGCCAACACCCTTGATATTAACATTTTCAAAGTGGTGTAGAAGATATCAGTGTACTGCTCGATCAGCACAGCTAGATCCGATTGGACGCTGGAGGTGGCCTCGATATTGGCAAATCTCCTTCCGAGAACAACCGTAAACGATGTTGCCACGGCCATCGCCTCAACAGGTGGTGCGACAAAAGAAGAAGAGCCAACACCGAACGACGATACCAGCATACTCAAAGGAGGCATTATCGTAATGACAGGCTCGTCCTCCTCCTGAGATATCGGAATCTCGTCGACAGGCGAGCCGGCACCCGAAGATATTTCCTCCTCAAAATCAGCCACCTCCGTGTCGCTGCCAGGACCTGACACGGAGCCGAAGGGCGCATCTACACTGCCCTCCCCGAAGAGGTCTTCCCCTGAAAAGAGGACGAAGGGAAGTTAGTATCGAAATGATGTTAACTCTTCTAAAAAGAGGCGTGAAGACGACATTTACCCATGGCCGACGGCATATATGACGCATCTGCGGCCTGTACAGCTAAATTATTTCTTAACGATGCTAAGCAAGCTGTCATACCTGGAGAAAGGGGTCTACTAACCGACGCTAGCAAATAGTCTTCCAGGTCCTTGTCAAATTCCAACCGAGGCTCATCGGCAGGAATCTCGCCGGGTGCACTAACAGGCACGGCAGGGGTCTCTCCCGATGCCGATCCACGTAAAGATATACTCAGCCCCGGAGGTGACCTCGTTCCACTACCTGAAGCAGTAGCAGCGACGACGGCCTCCAGCAAAGATTCTCCGGCACCACCAGCCGGAACTGTAGAGGGTCCCTCTCTAAAAGGCGAGGAACCTCCAATCAAAGAATCGTCCCTAACATGGGGAGATGCAGGCTCACTTCCAGAAGCCTCAATACCAGGAATCCGGAGAGGACGATTAACCATCTTCTTCTTCCTCTTGCGAGGGGAAGTTTCCTTCGGAGTAGGAGCCCTTCGCTTTCCTGAGATTACCAAAGGCCCCGCAGGCAGAGGTACTTCACCCCTCTATACCGCCAACAGAGGCTCATCTGGAGTGACGAACTCCTCACCCTCGTCAGAAGAAAGCGAGGGGACTTCCACTCTTCCCCCAGACTTGGAAGAGGGCACCCTAAAACTTTCATGTATGTCAAAATCGCGATGGAAGGTGTTCGTTGCCACATAAAACTGGGCATACGAGTGCAGAATGTGCAGCTCCGTGGAGAGTGTAATGACCGGCACGGTAAAAATTGCTCCAGTACAGCCCATGAGGAAATATTGCCATCCTCTCGCTCCATCAATGAGTCCACCCCTGGACCGGAAGCTGGTGACGGCGTTGCCCACGTGCAACTGATCATACCCAAACTGCCTGGCAAATCGACTAGGCAGGTAGGGCTCCAAGAAGCAATGGTCTTCACTCCTGTACAGTAAATGGGAAGGTCTAATACGGACCAACCAATTAAAAGCTTCAGGAGAAAGATTGGTCTTCTCTCTACCGGAATCCTCAAGCCTAATCCCCGATTGATTGCGATGTACGGAGGGGACAGTGCAGAAGAGCTTCCAGCTGTGACTGAAGCCCAGCACCCGCCGATAGTCTAGAACGGTGGCCACATTCCAGGAAGATTTCTGGTAGTTCAACAAGAAACTCGCCACCGAACTACTGCCGGAGCCAGGAGACATAACCCTGGGGTTATGAAGAATTAACCATCCCATCAGATACAGGTATGGTAATTCTACCCTGGGAAAGCTAACACGTCGAGTTTTATCGGCGAGCAGCCCATCAGTCATGGCCCTCAGGCCAGCTTGAATGCGGCACACCATGGCAGGGAGCAAGCCCAGTCTTGCCCCAAACACTGCAGGCCATAGCGTGTTGCGGTGAATGCGGTTCGCAGATGCGATGCCAGGTACCACCACTCGATGCAGCCATATGTAGTGAAAGCCAGCCAGTTGAGCTTTCCTAGACAAAGGCCTGCGGCAGTGCCTCAAATAACTATAGGCCTTAATGCCTACAGGATATTGTCCTATCCCTTCGTCGAGGAGCAAGTTCGGAGCCCCAGCGTCTACCATGAGATCGTCGACTACCTGAGCATTAAGCGCGCTCAGAGGATTCACAGGCAGATCCTTACCCTCCAATACCTTCTCCGGCTTAGCGTTCCGGGACCGATGAAAGAAGAGGTAGGACGTCCATTTATTGATGTGAGCCAAATCTGAGGGCTCACCATAAAAAGTGGTACAAGTGAGGTAGTGGCACATCAGCTCCTGATACACTTCCACTACTCGAGGGTCTGAATCCCCTAGCTTCCGGTTCGTAGGAACATACTCTTCATACGGAGTATCCCCCATCGGCAGTCTCGAGATCTCTGCCATCTCATGAAGGGCCAATCCCAACTCCCCCAGTGGAGTGGCGAAAGTCCCGATGAGCGAAATATATCGCTCCATCAGTACCAGAAATAGGTTAGGGTTAGGAGGTAACCCAACGCTGGTGGCACTCACAGCTGCAAACATACCGATGTTCTCCAACTCGGTCTGAAAATGCTTCAGCGCCCAATCAACTAAGCGAGCCCATCGAAGGTTTGTAGGGGCGATCCACCCACCGCACCGAGGGTTCACCTTAGGGTATACTCCCCCGTGCCCCATAAAATCATTACAGAAGGTCGATAATTGGACCGGCTGGATCACTAAGCTGTCTTCACTCGGGACACTGCCCGGGTACAGTCCCCTGAACGTCGTCACATTGCCGGAAGGGCGGCTGACAAACGACCCTGGTCAGCTCCTTTCAGATGAAAGATCTTCCCCGGCCTGCCGTGAAGATCAGGAGTCAGCGTCCACGATATCCTCTTGGGATGTGTGGCATGGAAGAAAGCCGAGATGGGATAGTCTCTCGGCATCTTGGGCAGATACAAAACCAAGCCCCCGCCAGGAAAAACCCAGAGTTCTTTCTTGGGCTTCGTCTGGGACTATTTGTCGATCATGTCCCCGAAGAGGAAAGCCGGCTTTATATATTGGTCCCCGTCTATATACGTCAGGGTCTCCCTGTTGATCAAGTTCAGCAGCGTTCGCTCTTCCTGAGCCGATATCAGAATTTCCCTTCCTTCGGGATACTGAGGCCCGGAGATAGGAAATGTCACGTGTGACAGATCCTCCAGATAGTTGGAGTGCATCATTTCGGCGGCCGAACCCATCACATCGGCTAGCGGAGATACATGCAAGTTAATTACAAGAGTGCAAGAAAAATACGTCAGTTCCTATAACTAGATATTACAGATCTTGCAGCATACGCCAAAAATCAGCAGTCTGTGCTTTATGCCAAGACCGTAAAAACTTGACCATTACGCTGGAATCCATTTTCTAAAGCGTAAAAGTTCAAGGCCGGCAGTACATAGTCTGTGCTTTACGTCAGACTGATAAAGTTGAGGTATTACTGTCACGACCCGCACCCGGTTTAGGGGCACGAGTGCGTGGGTACGTCCAGCCTACGCCGCAGCATCGGCGGTAGAACGCTGTCTAGGTCAAGTGCTATCTAGATAATCTCACACTAGTATCCAACTCCATAAGGAGACACGGATAACACTAAAATAAATCTAGAAATACTCAATCACAACTACAGCACGATAGGAAATGAAGAAATAAAAGAATACAGCACAAGTCTAATGATAACATAACATACCTGCAATCCTTAACTTCCAATCCCCAAGTGTCAGAAACCAGTCTACTAATGTCACAGTCTGGAAAAATATTTTCCAGTCAGGAAGGAGCAAAGTACATCTCTAAATAGCAGTTCTATATAAATGACATAAACTATGTAGCAGTTCTAGATGGAAACATACCAGATGCATGTATAAGTACGGGAGATGTACAATGAGAGAAGTACTGGAAATACTGTAAGTAAATGCAGGAAAAGAAACAATATGTCCATGAGCAAGAATTCTATGACTAAGTGTGTGAGTACTAGCTTTAACATGTGATCGGCTTGGGATCTTGATCAGGCTGGTTACATGTGATTAGCTATGGTTTATATAAAGTCAGGCTAACCGTGGGTTAGCTATGGTTCATATAAAGTCAGGCTAACCGTGGGTTAGCTATGGTTCATATAAAGTCAGGCTAACCGTTGGTTAGCTATGGTGCATGTAGAGATCAGGCTAATCACACGTAACAGCTATGGTTCATATAAGTGGTCAGGCCGCACCCGACGTGAGATGTGGGGTGAGCTATGGTGCATATAAAGTTGGGTATGATCACATATCTACACTAACGTACTCCCCAACCCCCGACTGGTATAGTAGATCCAATCATGGTACGCTATGGCACAGGATTCCCTAGGAAGGTAGCAAATCTCCCCGGGAATTAGTGTCTGTACATGCACAAGATATCAAGGAAACAAGTCTCGTACAAGCTACACCATGAATAAGGAATAACATCTCATGACGAGATCCGTGTATACCAATCCGTGTAACCAACGTGTCAAGAACATGTATATTTACACTAGATACAGTGAACATAGGAGATATCATAAATTAGAAACTAATCAGAGAATGTACTTGCCTTGGGTCCTTAGCTGGTAATTATTGATGTCCTGTTCCAGAGTATTCCCTGGGTAAACCAACAGTCCTATAACATATCACAAATATAACACTTGCATCAGGCGCTACACTAACACATCACAATACATGAACTCAGGGGCTCTGCCAGGTATGGCACTAGTCAACTAGGGTCATCTAGTAGGGATACGTATATAATACACATTACACTTATTAATACTTACAATATATATATACCCATCATATTGAATAATGTACACCTATTAAATATGTACATTATTACCATACCAATAAATACATATACCAAATACGTGTTTATATATACATTTGTTTACATATACTAAAAATATGTTTTACAAGTATATATATATATCAATACAGTTTTATATATACACTATATATGTTTACATACCAAAATATGTTTATTCATGTATATATATATAGGTACACATATTTATACCAAAATGTATTAATTTAATATATACTTTACCAATATATAATTATACCAAATACACACATTAACATATATTATATGTATACAGTTAAATTAATACCCATATATATTTAATACGTATTTATAATAAAATACATTTTAATATACATATATAGAAAAATAGAGAAAATACGCAAGATATATATATATATATATATATAAATATATATACACTAAGTAAAAATACACTATATACATTAACATATATACTAAGAAATATTTATACTAGGATTTATACATGTTAAATATTAATAAAATAAATAGTTATACATATACTAATTTACATATAGAAATATATATTAAGTATATACATAAAATATATATATACTTGTACTAAATAGTAAATACATGCATATATATATGAATATAAGAGTACTAATACATTAGTTTGATTTATACTAATATCATAGGGTATATTTCATTAAGTACAATTATATGAAAATACCAAAATACATACATATATATATGAATATAATTAATAATAATACATACATATACGTATATATAGGAATACATATACTAAATTGATTAATATGAAATACGTATACATAGGTAAGTGTATACTAGTTGAGAAATATATATATATATATTTATATACCAATATACACTCGAAAATACCAATATGCTAATACGTACATACGTATATCTATACAATCACAAATATATATAAGTTACATATATACATACATATTTATAAATATATCAATATAATTTATACGATCTACATACCAATGCATACATTCACATATACGTACGAGGAAGGAGATCGTACCTGAGCGCACGACGTCAGCGAGGACGTCGACGAGGAGGAGGAGGATGAAGTCGACGACGATGGCGAGGTGGCTGTGTCGAGGCTGGAGGAGACAGGGGGTGGTTGATAGTTGATGACGATGGTGGTCCGTGGTGCGGGACTCGCCAGGCCGAGGGGAGCTTGTCAAGGCAGTTGGTCGGAGAACTGTTCAGCGAGGAGCTCGCCTTGTCGAGGGTGCAGGGAGAACCGAGGAGGAAGAGCAGCGACGAATGAATAGGGAGATCGGCTGCTGTCGAGGCCGCTCGGGGTGCATTGGCGGAGCTGTGCCGGACGCAGCGGTGCGGGCCGTCGGTGCACGGTGGTCGACGGGGTGAGCTCGAGCAGCACAGCAGCGGCGAGGGGAGGAGTAGTGAACCGGGCCGCTCGCCGGACTGGGCAGGGAGGAATAGGGGAGTTGGAGGAGAGCAGCAGGCCAGCGGGCCGCCGGAGCAGATCGGGCTCGGTCTGCCTTGCTGGCCGGGCCGGAGAGCTCACAGAGGATGAACGGGGAGGAGCAGTCGGCTATATGCCGGAGGAGAGAAATCGGGGGGGAAGCTGTACAGCGGGATGTCGGGCTGGATGGCCGGCGGGGTGCCTCGAACTGGCCGAGGGAGGAGGATGGACTCGGCGGAAGGAAGCTCGATGGGTGCTCGGCCGGAAAACTGCTGTAGAGTGGTGATAGTGTTGGCGGCCGGAGCTATCTGCAGTCCGGAGGTGAGCAAGGAGGAGATCGGTGGAGCCTGGCCGGGTGGCCGGCCGGGAATAGGGGTTGGGGATGAACAGTATGTTTTTCCCCCCTTTTCTCTCTTTGAATATTTAAAAATCTAAAGAAAGAAGAAGAAGAAGGGAAGAAGAAGAAAATGAAGTAGAAAGGAAAAAATGAAGAGGAGAAGAGAAGCTACGGTTTGGTGTTGAGGGAGATGGGGGCTTGCTTGGGGATTAGGGTTTTCTAGGGAAATGTGTTGATGGGACCTTAAATAGTAAGAGGGTGTTGTGCAAATCAAGGGTGGTGATTGACCCCCTTTAAATGAGGGGTCCAGATTGGACATGAAGGATATTCATGTGGGGATGAGGGTGAGAGGCCAATTAAATAATTATTAGGCTCCCTCATTGGTTTAAACAATGAGGTGAGGCCACAAAATATAAATTTGCAATTTAACCCCCTTAAATTTGGGAAATTGCATAAACACATGAAATGACGAAAATTTGGCAGGTGATTCGGGGTCCGGTGTTTTGTAGGGTCAGGGGCGCTGTATGATCGGTATGGGCTCAATTTGCAGGGCACTGGAATTAAATTGGAATTTACGGAATCAGATAAAATGGTATCCTCAAATTAAATAGAAATAAATGCAAGTTGTGTTCAACAATTAATTAGGAGTACATGGAGCCAAAATCAGGTCAGGTCATCAATACCAATAATGAAGAAGACTCAGAACAGAATATTACCCTAATTTGGGTCGCACGAAAAATAGGTCAAGAATGTCTCCAATTTAAATTGGAATGCACAACGATACAAAATAGGGATTTATAATAAACGTCCGCGACGATTTTTGCGCGGCCAGAAATAATGCACAAGGAGCATAATTATGAGTTACAAAAAATAGCAGAATGGGAGGCGGGCATGTCTAGGGCAAGATTGTGAAATTTGTTGGAAGACAAGGGTCAGGGTAGTGCTCCAAATATCGAAGCAAAGGCAATGGCAATAATTAATTAAAATACGACAATTAATTACAATCTTCAATAATTAAATTCTAGATAAAATAATTAAATCCAAAATTCTAAAATTCGGACAGGTGTTCGTCTACTGGGCTTCTAGGTCAATTCTGCTAGCACAAACACAAATGAACACTGTATATAATTACTATATTTAATTACACACCTCACATATTTATTTAAATCAAATAATTATCATGCCATTACTTAATTATAACTACCATAATATCAAATATTATAAAAAGTCAAAAATACCCCTGTTTTCGGAATGTGGTAGTGACAAGTCTACCCACCTTAAAAGAATTTCGTCCTCGAAATTTAAAATCCTCAATAGTAGTATTTACTCATACACATTATCATTTTCCATAAATAGTGAATTTCAACAACCCACAAATCCCGAAATAATCCACCTTGTCGTTTCGCAATCTTCAAAATTTCTGAAATCACTATATTCCTGAAATCCTCAAAAAGAAAAATCAGTTTTCATTTCCACACAATTCCCACGATTTTAAAAATATTTATACTCGGAATTTGATATCTGTACTTCAAATTTAATTTCAATCAATGTATTGAATCTCGTCCCACAAGTCTGAATCCAAACCATAATCCATCAATGATCTAATTCTTCATTTTCCTTTTTCTCAAAATACTCAACAGTGCGACACTGCAACGTCTATAATAAAAATTTTAAAAATTCATAACTTGCAGTCAAATAAATATAATGACAATCTCCTAAATTTTCACAATTTTTAATTACCAATTCTATTCTATCATAACCTTACTAAATTTAATAAATCCTCAATTTTGCCATGTAAATTTCTCAACTCTCATTTAAGTTAATGTTTATCCTCGAAGTCTAATGATAATTTAATCACATCTCAATCTTGATAAAATCAATGATTTATCAACTCTGCCATATTAATCCTTAATTCTTTATGCTTATCTTCCAAAATTTTAGCATCTCATGTCTCTTGTCAAGTCATAACCTTGTCATAGATCTTTGCTATGGTCCAAACCCCAATGATTATGGTTTAAGAAGGTTCTACCTACAGTCATGCAATCAAAAATATATAGGTCATGCGTCCTGTCATGGTACTGCAGTCTCTGTCGGGGGTACTACTAGTTATATTCTAACAAGAAAATCATGCATGTGAACCACAGTACTAGGAAAATCAATCAATCCATCGAAAGGCGAAAGAAAAGGAACATTAGGAAGGAAGAAGGATCATGTTAACATATTACTTGTAGTGTCTACTATCAACCACTTAACTCTAGCACATTCACTAACAATTTCTATTCATGTACACTGGTACCCATATCAACTAATCATATATTTTAATATTCATATCTACCAAAAATTAATCCTCCAAATAATCGTCAAGGTTTAACTTCCCGATCAACTTAAAATAAAATGCATATACCTCCTCAATATTAGATACTTCACATCGAAATAAAATTTAATCACTTCTAAAATCTTTGTAGCCTTAACTATGTTTAGTGAATCAATTTTAAATCCTCAATAATTTAACAACACAAAATCTCAACTCCTTAAAATTCTGAAAATTTAAAAAATTCATTTCCACTTTTTAATTTATAACTCCTCAATGTAAATATGAGTGCTCACGGTCTCTAATACTCAAGGTGCACTCAATACCTCTATTGTCTAGAACTGTGTACTAAATTTGTACTGCCCGAATCACTTGCACTATTACCTCCAATGATCAAAGTTATCATCAACTGTGTTTTCTTTCATGATTTCAATTTATGTCAATTGGTATATCATCTAATTATCAACACACAGAGTGCTTACTGTTATTAACGTCATCCTTGACTAATCCTTGATATAGAATCATTAGCACTCTTGGTATTATATCACTAGCTTCATTATTGTATCATCTCCTCAAACTTATTAGAACTCATGATTAGCTGTACCTTTTATAACACTCATATTTCTTATTCTCATGGGCAAGTATATGGTTCCTCATCTCGATGGTTGTATATGTATTTCCTTTTAACCTTTTTATAGCCTATTAAACTAATCCATGGTACGCTTCACCCTCTTCATTACCAATTCCGATATTTCTCCACTCATGACAGCCCATTAACTCTTTTATGCATATACAATTCCTTACCTTTAATACACCCGATATCAATCATCAAATTGAACATCATGCTCCATAAACCCTTAACACAATTCCTGGATACTTAATTGTTCACGTAGATCATCCAATTGCATAATCATGATTATCCAGGGCGGGTATGTTGGCTCTGATACTAACTCTGAGAACTATCACTGATACTCTATACTCTCCTTCTACTTATAGTACTATAATGACACTTATCCTAGAACCATTATTACAAGGTATTATGCTATGGTTAACTCTAGATTAAAGTCTACTGCTCACATGTCCAACTAGGAAACACTTACAACTCACAAGCAACACTCAGTCAATACCAATACAAGACAAAACCAAAATTGCAAGTCACTAATTATCATACTAACAAGGAATCCTCAAAGAAAATAAGCTCAAAAGGAACTGGATCAAGGACGGAAGGTATCTTTACTACTAGTAAAGAAAAGAAGCGATGGAACAAAGTCCTGGAATAATAGAAATAGATAAGTCTTGAGATGATACTTTAAGAACCAATTTAAGATACAACCTGATAATCATACACGTCTGTCAGAAATCATGACACACAGAATTCTCGCCACGCCAGTAAGCATAGATGCGATGAACGACAGGTTCCGTAACTAAGGTATGCAACCCTATAATCATGTCATCTAGAATACTCGCCACGCCAACCGGTATGGCTGCGAGAAACTCTAAATCTCATAACTAAAGTATGTACATCCAAGTTAGGTTCCTACGTTCTCGTCACGACAGCTAATATGGCTGCGATAAACTCTAGGTTCCATAACCAAAGTAGACGTTTTTACCTTTCTCACTGTCCTCATCAATATATGTCATCAGATGATACCGTAAATTTTAGTCCGTAAAATTCATCTCAATTTGAAATCAACTCAACAACGATACCAGGAATTAAAGTTAACAACTGGTCAACACGAATCAAACTCAACAATGATACCAAGAATTTTAATTTAATAACTGCTCAACAAGAATCAAGTTCAGTAACAACAAGCGAGAGCGGACGGAAACAAGGAAAAAGATTTAAATTGGAAATTATAATAAGATTCTCAAGGGGTCGTCCCAGGAATCTCTCAAGAATTTGTGATTGAGTATCCTCTCTCATTCTAGTATCCTATGTCCTATATTCTATAGCAGGTACGTAGTAGTACAACTATGACGTCGCACTACCACGACATCGCACAACTAGCGAAGTCGACCTGCATGGGCCACCACTAAAACGTGTCACGACCCGCACCCGGTTTAGGGGCACGAGTGCGTGGGTACGTCCAGCCTACGCCGCAGCATCGGCGGTAGAACGCTGTCTAGGTCAAGTGCTATCTAGATAATCTCACACTAGTATCCAACTCCATAAGGAGACACGGATAACACTAAAATAAATCTAGAAATACTCAATCACAACTACAGCACGATAGGAAATGAAGAAATAAAAGAATACAGCACAAGTCTAATGATAACATAACATACCTGCAATCCTTAACTTCCAATCCCCAAGTGTCAGAAACCAGTCTACTAATGTCACAGTCTGGAAAAATATTTTCCAGTCAGGAAGGAGCAAAGTACATCTCTAAATAGCAGTTCTATATAAATGACATAAACTATGTAGCAGTTCTAGATGGAAACATACCAGATGCATGTATAAGTACGGGAGATGTACAATGAGAGAAGTACTGGAAATACTGTAAGTAAATGCAGGAAAAGAAACAATATGTCCATGAGCAAGAATTCTATGACTAAGTGTGTGAGTACTAGCTTTAACATGTGATCGGCTTGGGATCTTGATCAGGCTGGTTACATGTGATTAGCTATGGTTTATATAAAGTCAGGCTAACCGTGGGTTAGCTATGGTTCATATAAAGTCAGGCTAACCGTGGGTTAGCTATGGTTCATATAAAGTCAGGCTAACCGTTGGTTAGCTATGGTGCATGTAGAGATCAGGCTAATCACACGTAACAGCTATGGTTCATATAAGTGGTCAGGCCGCACCCGACGTGAGATGTGGGGTGAGCTATGGTGCATATAAAGTTGGGTATGATCACATATCTACACTAACGTACTCCCCAACCCCCGACTGGTATAGTAGATCCAATCATGGTACGCTATGGCACAGGATTCCCTAGGAAGGTAGCAAATCTCCCCGGGAATTAGTGTCTGTACATGCACAAGATATCAAGGAAACAAGTCTCGTACAAGCTACACCATGAATAAGGAATAACATCTCATGACGAGATCCGTGTATACCAATCCGTGTAACCAACGTGTCAAGAACATGTATATTTACACTAGATACAGTGAACATAGGAGATATCATAAATTAGAAACTAATCAGAGAATGTACTTGCCTTGGGTCCTTAGCTGGTAATTATTGATGTCCTGTTCCAGAGTATTCCCTGGGTAAACCAACAGTCCTATAACATATCACAAATATAACACTTGCATCAGGCGCTACACTAACACATCACAATACATGAACTCAGGGGCTCTGCCAGGTATGGCACTAGTCAACTAGGGTCATCTAGTAGGGATACGTATATAATACACATTACACTTATTAATACTTACAATATATATATACCCATCATATTGAATAATGTACACCTATTAAATATGTACATTATTACCATACCAATAAATACATATACCAAATACGTGTTTATATATACATTTGTTTACATATACTAAAAATATGTTTTACAAGTATATATATATATCAATACAGTTTTATATATACACTATATATGTTTACATACCAAAATATGTTTATTCATGTATATATATATAGGTACACATATTTATACCAAAATGTATTAATTTAATATATACTTTACCAATATATAATTATACCAAATACACACATTAACATATATTATATGTATACAGTTAAATTAATACCCATATATATTTAATACGTATTTATAATAAAATACATTTTAATATACATATATAGAAAAATAGAGAAAATACGCAAGATATATATATATATATATATATATATATAAATATATATACACTAAGTAAAAATACACTATATACATTAACATATATACTAAAAAATATTTATACTAGGATTTATACATGTTAAATATTAATAAAATAAATAGTTATACATATACTAATTTACATATAGAAATATATATTAAGTATATACATAAAATATATATATACTTGTACTAAATAGTAAATACATGCATATATATATGAATATAAGAGTACTAATACATTAGTTTGATTTATACTAATATCATAGGGTATATTTCATTAAGTACAATTATATGAAAATACCAAAATACATACATATATATATGAATATAATTAATAATAATACATACATATACGTATATATAGGAATACATATACTAAATTGATTAATATGAAATACGTATACATAGGTAAGTGTATACTAGTTGAGAAATATATATATATATATTTATATACCAATATACACTCAAAAATACCAATATGCTAATACGTACATACGTATATCTATACAATCACAAATATATATAAGTTACATATATACATACATATTTATAAATATATCAATATAATTTATACGATCTACATACCAATGCATACATTCACATATACGTACGAGGAAGGAGATCGTACCTGAGCGCACGACGTCAGCGAGGACGTCGACGAGGAGGAGGAGGATGAAGTCGACGACGATGGCGAGGTGGCTGTGTCGAGGCTGGAGGAGACAGGGGGTGGTTGATAGTTGATGACGATGGTGGTCCGTGGTGCGGGACTCGCCAGGCCGAGGGGAGCTTGTCAAGGCAGTTGGTCGGAGAACTGTTCAGCGAGGAGCTCGCCTTGTCGAGGGTGCAGGGAGAACCGAGGAGGAAGAGCAGCGGCGAATGAATAGGGAGATCGGCTGCTGTCGAGGCCGCTCGGGGTGCATTGGCGGAGCTGTGCCGGACGCAGCGGTGCGGGCCGTCGGTGCACGGTGGTCGACGGGGTGAGCTCGAGCAGCACAGCAGCGGCGAGGGGAGGAGTAGTGAACCGGGCCGCTCGCCGGACTGGGCAGGGAGGAATAGGGGAGTTGGAGGAGAGCAGCAGGCCAGCGGGCCGCCGGAGCAGATCGGGCTCGGTCTGCCTTGCTGGCCGGGCCGGAGAGCTCACAGAGGATGAACGGGGAGGAGCAGTCGGCTATATGCCGGAGGAGAGAAATCGGGGGGGAAGCTGTACAGCGGGATGTCGGGCTGGATGGCCGGCGGGGTGCCTCGAACTGGCCGAGGGAGGAGGATGGACTCGGCGGAAGGAAGCTCGATGGGTGCTCGGCCGGAAAACTGCTGTAGAGTGGTGATAGTGTTGGCGGCCGGAGCTATCTGCAGTCCGGAGGTGAGCAAGGAGGAGATCGGTGGAGCCTGGCCGGGTGGCCGGCCGGGAATAGGGGTTGGGGATGAACAGTATGTTTTTCCCCCCTTTTCTCTCTTTGAATATTTAAAAATCTAAAGAAAGAAGAAGAAGAAGGGAAGAAGAAGAAAATGAAGTAGAAAGGAAAAAATGAAGAGGAGAAGAGAAGCTACGGTTTGGTGTTGAGGGAGATGGGGGCTTGCTTGGGGATTAGGGTTTTCTAGGGAAATGTGTTGATGGGACCTTAAATAGTAAGAGGGTGTTGTGCAAATCAAGGGTGGTGATTGACCCCCTTTAAATGAGGGGTCCAGATTGGACATGAAGGATATTCATGTGGGGATGAGGGTGAGAGGCCAATTAAATAATTATTAGGCTCCCTCATTGGTTTAAACAATGAGGTGAGGCCACAAAATATAAATTTGCAATTTAACCCCCTTAAATTTGGGAAATTGCATAAACACATGAAATGACGAAAATTTGGCAGGTGATTCGGGGTCCGGTGTTTTGTAGGGTCAGGGGCGCTGTATGATCGGTATGGGCTCAATTTGCAGGGCACTGGAATTAAATTGGAATTTACGGAATCAGATAAAATGGTATCCTCAAATTAAATAGAAATAAATGCAAGTTGTGTTCAACAATTAATTAGGAGTACATGGAGCCAAAATCAGGTCAGGTCATCAATACCAATAATGAAGAAGACTCAGAACAGAATATTACCCTAATTTGGGTCGCACGAAAAATAGGTCAAGAATGTCTCCAATTTAAATTGGAATGCACAACGATACAAAATAGGGATTTATAATAAACGTCCGCGACGATTTTTGCGCGGCCAGAAATAATGCACAAGGAGCATAATTATGAGTTACAAAAAATAGCAGAATGGGAGGCGGGCATGTCTAGGGCAAGATTGTGAAATTTGTTGGAAGACAAGGGTCAGGGTAGTGCTCCAAATATCGAAGCAAAGGCAATGGCAATAATTAATTAAAATACGACAATTAATTACAATCTTCAATAATTAAATTCTAGATAAAATAATTAAATCCAAAATTCTAAAATTCGGACAGGTGTTCGTCTACTGGGCTTCTAGGTCAATTCTGCTAGCACAAACACAAATGAACACTGTATATAATTACTATATTTAATTACACACCTCACATATTTATTTAAATCAAATAATTATCATGCCATTACTTAATTATAACTACCATAATATCAAATATTATAAAAAGTCAAAAATACCCCTGTTTTCGGAATGTGGTAGTGACAATTACGCCAGAATCTTCATCCAGAAGCGTAACACTCAAATTTTATACGCCCACTTTCGACAGTCAAAGCTTTTACGTCAGACTGCGAAAATATGGAGTCTTTACGCTGACACATTAGAAATATAGGCGTAAAATATGAAACGTCTCTGTGCATCATCTTCCTCAAAGAGGCTATCAGCACAGACGATGACCTAGTGCGGTCACGTACAACGTGTGCGAAGGATTTTCAGTCATTCTTTTTCGTCCCAAATGCTCTACTTTTGAAATCTCGAAGAAAAGACGAAGAAGAACTCGAACAGACGAAGGCTTTCTTTCGCAGAAGACGGATAAAAAGTTTTTTTCTCAGAAACTTGGGGTATATATAGAGTTCGGATGGACTCCTAGAATCTCGAACCAAATATCCTAATTAATATTCGGTTATAATTGGGTACTACGTCAGCCTATTAATCAGAGAAGGAGGACAGTCAGCAAAATTCAAAAAGTTTTCGCGCAAAGCAGATTCGTGGTTCTTACGCTAAAGGAGCTTTCTACGCTCGATAGCTACAGATCTACGATTTTATGCTCACAGGCTATAAGTCTATGGTTTTACGCCCGGATGCCTTTGTGCTCGGTAGCTTTTATGCTCGAGAGGCTATAAACCTACGACTTCACGCTCAGCAGCTACAAATCCATGATCTCACGCTCGGTGGTGTTTAGTTTACGCTCAGAGGCAACAGATCCATAACTGCACGCTCGGAAGATTTCCTTTTCACAGGCTACAAATCTACAGTTCTGCACCAAGGAGCTTTCTACGCTCGATAGCTACAAATCTACGGTCTTACGTTCAATGGCTACAAGTCTATGGTTTTACGCCCAAATGCCTTTGTGCTCGGTAGCTTTTATGCTCGAGAGGCTACAAACCTACGACTTCACGCTCAGGAACTATAAGTCTATGATTTTACACTCGATGGTGTTTAGTTTACGCTCAATGGCTGCAAACTCATGATTTCATGCTCTATGACTTTCCGCACATCTGAAAGATGCGCAGGCCAGTACAGTACATCTGAACAAATTCTCAAGGCGGTCAATCGTAGGAGTTCACACAGAAGATACTCCTTCTTGACCTCAAGATACCCCAAGTACCCGAAGCATACGGAGTTCAACATTGAAAATTCTTCTTCTTCGTGGGTCGATTCGAAGTTCATCCAGAATCTAGTCTAAATATTTTGTCTGCAAATTCAAGATGGCAGCTCAATTCTTGACAGCCCTTCCTCGCCCTATTCCAAGGGATTTTTGAGAAATCACTCTTGAAGATGACGGTCTGAACAAAAATTCTGTTTATCAGAAGTAAAAACAGTTCAGAATTCTACGCGGTTCCTAACAGCAGGACAGTTCGAACACTCGACTGCTAAAACGGCTTTCTGCGTATCCTCAGTTATGTGTAAAAGACAGGACAGGACCTAGCACTCTTTCTACACAGAGTCGGCGTAAAGAATCAGACGTGTCGAAGCTACACATATTCAGACTTCACAGCAAAGTATGACAAGATGATCATATGAAGAAAAAGATGATCTTATTAAAATCACGATTACATATGAGGGAAATCCAGTCTACAAGGGTTTTTCTCCATTTTCGTGGTTACATATGAGGGAAATCCCGTCTACAAAGGGTTTCTTATTTTCATTTAGAGATCGCACCCAGAATCTGTTTCGGCCAGGTTCTTGCATGGGCGGCATCCTTCATCCATCTTCTCCGGCAGTCAGTCAGTAACCGCAAACTGACTGACATATGGGTCAACGGCGGGAGGATACAAAACTGGGCATAGACCCAGCCGCCAACAGAAGAAAAGCAGAGTAAATTTGCTTTCTTACATCCAGCGCCGTGACAGATTGAGTTGAGATATTTTACTCAACTCAATCCCGGACAGCAGCTAGTTGGTCTACCCTCGCCCGGAGGTAACGGAAGAAGGTACCGCTTGCAAGCGGTATGGCAAAATGCGACCCTTCTTCTCTCTCGAAGAACCACCATACAAAGTTGCTGATTATCCCGAGCAAAGGAGGCTATGATATCCTTCAATGATCCATCGTTGCAGAGGACATTTGCTCGAAGATGCCGTCTTTTTTGACTCCTTACATGCTGGAAGAGCATGATCTCCTTCTTCCTCAAGTCGACCCGACGAACTCTGGCCATCATCTCTGTGTGGTGAAGGAAGTGTGGGAAGGACAGGACAACTCCTCAGCCTTTTTATAGGCGAAAGAGATCTCACCAATCCCCAATAACTCCGCCATAAAGTCAGCCATGAAAGAACGTGTCAGGCTTGACCATTTCAGGCTCCATTCAGAGCGTTTCGAGTTACGAGGAACGGTTCATGCTTCATTCAAAGCGTTTCAAATTACGAGGAATTTAAAAGCTTTGAAGGGGGTCTTGTAGAAGCATGAAAAATACGCTGGATAGCCATACGAAGCATGTTGATGCAGGGCAGCATAAACAGAGGACCTCAGAGCCATCAAACGTGCAACAGAGCTTTTTTGCTGAGCACAGCGTAAAAATATAGGCTCAAGGACCATCCGCGTAATACAGTATGTCCAGGCTGCTTCGGCGTAAACAGGGTACTTCATCGCCTATATGGCGTAAAACTCATCCGCTTTCAATGCAGCATTGAAGTGTACGAGGAATGCTTCGTATTCTTCGAAATGAACCTGTTAGATCATGCAATGAACCTGACGTCTGGACTCCTGACAAAGAGTACTATACGATAACCCAAGCGACGGATATCATGATGGCGCGACACTGCAACCCAGGCTATCATTTACTGCCATTTCCTTTGCATAAACCACTTTTACACATACAAAGGAATACGTTGCCTAGTTTTACACAGGCCGATGTGAGCTTCTTACGCTCCACAGAAGACAAACAGCCTGCCACGTCAAAAGCTGCACTTCGTACAGGGCTTGAGGCACGTCTCTGTATTTAATGCGCAGAGCAGTGACAGTTTCTCGAGGCACATCTCTGTATTTAAAGCGCCGAATACTGACAGATGCCCAAGGAACGTCTCTGCACCTGATGCACAGAAGGGTGTCAGGCCTTCAAAAATACGCCTTCTCATTTAATGCACAGGATAATGGCGGATCTCCGCATTTAATGCTGAGGATTTGATTAAATGTTACCGAACCGTCGTTTAGTGACATCCCCTTTGCGTAAACTACTCTTACTCATATAAGGGAATACGCCGCCCAGTTTTACACAGGCAGACTTGAGCTTCTTACGCTCCGCAGAAGGCAAACAGACCGCCACATCAGCAATTACTCTTCGTACATAATTCAAGATGCGTATATGCATTTAATGCGTAGAATGATGGCAAATCTTAAAGACAAGCCTCTGCATTTAATGCGCAGGATGGGGGCAGATCTCTGCATTTAATGCAAAAGATTTGATTATATCTCCAAGAGCCGTAATTCCGGCTAAAACGTCCACATCATCTCGGCTTCTACGCTTGCTCGGCTTCTATGCCCACCCGGCCTCTATGACCACTCGGCTTCTACGCCCACTCGGCCTCTATGACCACTCGGCTTCTATGCCCACTTGGCTTCTACGCCTACTCGGCTTCTATGCCTATTTTAGCTTCTATGCCATGGTGACAGTCATTGGCTTCTACTTCAACCTCTTCTACACAAGGGATAACTACCTACGTGGCTTCTACACCATGATCTTCGCAGCAGATATATGCATTTTGTCCCTTAGTTGGACGCGCGTCACATGCTCACTCAAAAGGTCATCTATACGCAGGCATTGGTTATTTTAAACTGTTGTGTAAAAGGGTGCTGTACTTTCCATTAGTCGGTTTCTACGCCGACTGTGTGGTCACTGTCACTAAAAACTCTATAAATAGAGACCTCTATCAACAGAGGAAAAGGTCAAAAAAATTGGTCAAAAAATTGATCAAGAAATCCAGTATCAGATCCAACGGTCAAAGAAATTGGAGGTCAAGAGAGAGAGAGGAGAGGAGAATCCAGAGCTCAGGCAAAGAGAAAGGATCGACAACTTTGGCATCGAGCATCCACCCTCTTTAGCAACCTTCGAAGCTGCTTACTGTCTTCCACAGCACTTCTTCAACATCGTGTGGTCCAAGGACTAAAGTGATCGAATGTAGATCAGACACCTATAGCAATATTTACCCAGATTAAATAAATTATACTTAGACATCCTCGTATAGGATTAAATTGTACAATCTTGTTTGTAAACATAAAAGAAGGACGGATTTTCGTATAAGACCTCGTTTTCCACATTATCAATCTTTTCCCGTTTATTATCCTAAATAGCAGTGCGCCGTGCGATATAAGAGGAAACACGGCGAGACTTACCAACTTACCATTTGACCTTCCCTGTCCAAGGCAAACCAAGTTAATTTAAGCACGAGCAGGTATAAACATTCAGGGGCAATACATATGCAAATACTGCGTTGTGAGCGAGACTATGTCTCGGATGCTCTTGATGCGATGCAATGACTCGCACGCGGATAGCCGCTAAGCGAGGATGACTTATCTATATGACATGTGTAACTGGCATAGCCATAAAGAACCCAGTCCAAGACGAGAATGGAATGTAACGAAATCACAAGAGGCACTACAATCCATCTCGTCCGCACACGATGGACCACACATAAAGTTTCATCTGGATCGGATCGGCCCCAGTGCCCCGGTGACCATCCGTGGAACTATACCTCATTTTCAAGTTGTCCGCGACATACAATTTATTGGTCTTCCAATTTTATGAGATACACGAGAACACGAGTACACGAAATGCTTGAATCCTGATTCTTGCTTTGAACAAGAATTGCTCCATGAGCTGTATTTCCTGAATTGCTTGACATGATTCCCGTTCAGTGAATAACTTGCCTTGATGCATTTCCCTGGTTCGAGGATTGCCTTGGTGACCTAACGGTCCCAGATACTTGCAGGTTTATTCTTGCACGAAATAACTATTAGATAGTCTTCCGAGGAGAACTAGATGAATGCATGACATGCACAGTGTTATACAATTTGAGGCATAGTTTGTACGACAAGCATCGAACGAGGCAATATACAAGCAGACAAGCATGTATTTGTATAAACATAATCATTCATATTAGCTCAGGCCCGAAGGTAAGTCGAGGAGTGATACCATAAAGGGACTTACTGTAGAAGCATAAAAAATACGCTGTAGAGTTATACGCAGCATTTTAGTGCTGGGTGGCATAAGGCGTGACTTCAGAGCCATCAGCGTACAAACAGAGCTTTATCGCTAGTACAGCGGAAAATATAAGCTCCAGGACAATCCGCATAATGCAGTATTTTCAGGCTGCTTCAGCGTAAAAGGGTGGTTACATCACCACTTTGGCGTAAAACCTGCTCGTTTTTAATGCGGTGATAAGTTGTACGGGAAATGCTTCGTATTCTTCGAATGAATCTGTCAGATCATGCAGTGAACCTTACTCCTGACAACGAGTACTGCACAGCTATCCAGATGACGGCTATAATAATGGCGCGGCACACAGACCCAAACCGTCATTTAGTGATATTTTCCTGATATAAAGTGCTTTTACGCATATAAGGGAATACGCTGCCTAGTTCTATATAGGCAGATGTGAGCTTTTACGCTCAGCAGAAGATAAAACAAACTGTTATGTCAAAAACTGCTCTTCGTACAAAGCTCGAGGCACGTCTCTGCATTTAATGCACAGAATGGGGGCAGATCTCTGCATTTAATGCACGAGATTTGGTTATATCTCCAAAGACTGGGCAAGCCATAATTACGGCTAATACGTCCACATCATCACATCTGTATATTACGCCATCAGGCTATTTTCAGCTATAGGAGCACGCTGTACGCTATATCCTTGAAATATGCCACCGGGCTATTTTCAGCTACAAGGAGCACGCTGTACGCTATCTCCTTAAAATACGCCAACTCAGGCTATATTTGTATTTGTGCGTGATAAGGCTATTCGATCCAGAATACGCTCAAGGCCTCAGTCAAGAAAGGAGGATCGGCTATCTTTTATGCTAGCTACCTATCCATGCAGCATCAGGCTTCTACGCCTATTTGGCTTCTATGCCGACTCGACAACCACTTGGCTTCTACGCCAACCTGACAACTATTTGGCTTCTACGCCATGGTGACAGTTATCGGCTTCTACACCAACCTCTTCTACGTGAGGGACAGCTACCTACGTGGCTTGCATGTCGTGATCTTCGCAGCAGTTATACACATTATCTCTTAATGGGATATGCGTCACACGCTTATTCAGAAGATCATCTATACGTGGGTGGCAGTTATTATAACCGTCGCATAAAAAGTGCCATACTCTCCACTATCCGGCTTCTACGCCGACTGGACGGTTACTGTCACTAAAACCCTATAAATAGAGACCTCTATTGACAGAGGTCGGGGCGGAAAGAGGTCAGAAAAAGGTCGAAGAAATCGAAGAACAGAGAGAGAAGAGCTCAGACAGAGAGTAGTGATCGACGATTTTGGCATCGAGCATCCACTCCCTCTTGCAATCTTTGAAGCATCTCCTTCTTCTATACCACTTCTTCATCATCGTGTGGTCCAAGGGACAAAGTGATCGACTGCAGATCAGACTCCTATATTAATATTTATTCAAATTAAAATTTGTACTTGACATCCTCGTATATGATTAATTGTACTTCTTGTTTGTAAACCTAAGAAAGGGTTTTGTATAAACCTAGTTTTATTTCTTCCGTTTATTATCAAACACAAGATGGCGACTCTGCTGGGGACCTCTTTCTCATCTGACGAGAAAGCAATTGCTCAACACGATACAGTATCAATAGAATCAATGAAGAAGACCTTGGTCGTCCAGTTCGACCAATCCGCCTACGAAGATATGCTTCGAGCAAGGGGTAGCTCTCACACTCTCTCTGTCCAAGACAACAGAAAACTGCGTAAGGTGGGGATGCCCTGGACATCCCCTACCATTCCTGCCGACTCTTTGATCTCTCCGACCAATGAGGTTGTAGCATCGCTCCCTCCGCGCCTTGCGCGTAAAACTCAGTCTCCTGTCGCTGGCAGGACAGACAAAACTTTTGGCAATGCCTTAGCGCCAATCCAGAAGTCTACTTCGCGCCTTGCGCGTAAAACTCAATCTCCTGTCACTGACAGGGCAGACAAAACTTCTGGCAATGCCTTAGTGCCAATCCAGAAGTCCACATCGCGTATTACGCATAAAAACTTGTCTCCCATCGCTGATGGGACAGATATAGTTTCTGACAAGGCCTCAGCGCCAAGTCAGAAAATTCAAATACGCTCCGTGCGTAAAAATATCTCTCTCACTCAAAAGGAGGCAAAGAGTCCCAGTAATCTCCGCAAGGGAAAACAAATGTTGGAATTCTCAATTTCTCGGCCTTTACGCCAGCAAAAGCAGAATTTGTTCGCTCTTCAGATTACGCGGAACGCTGACAGCCGATTGAGGACTTCCTCAGTTTTACGCCAACTTGAGCAGAGTTCTAAATTATGCCAGGAGAAGCCCCTCGGCGTAAAGAAAGCCCAGTCTGCAGATAGATACGCTCCTCGAGGATCATGTGCTACTCATATGGCTGAACTGCTGTATATAGGTGGTAGAGAAAGGGTTGGGGTTCCCAATATCCGCATTTCAAATGATGTAAACAGGAGGAACATGCCTTCCTCCTTTTCTTCTTCTGTTAATCCTCCTGACTTGCGTGAATTTCTGATCCAGAAACGCAAAGATAGGAGTCATAAACAGGCTTCAGTTCCCCTAACTGTCAAACGTGGGGAGATCATGTGGGAAGATGCGTCAACATCTAATATCATCATGACATATGGGCCACATGAAGATTCTGTCTTTATTGTTCCCCCAACTCGCGACGACCAGCATCCAATAGTCTTCGGTCGCATGCGGAGCAGACCGATTGTACAAAAAGAATCTGGCGAATCTGATGCTGGAAAAATGCAAATCTACAGATATAGCCCACAAGCTTTAAAGATTATACAAAGCATGGGTTATGATTTAAAGTTAAAACCAGGCCTTAACTATGGAAAAGGCAGACGAACACTATTGTATAGTAATCCTTACTGTCAACAAACTCGTTTTGGGTTGGGGTACACTGCATCTCTTGCAAACTCTAAACTTCCAGAGGCTAATCCTGCACAACCAGAGGCAGCTCCTTCTAAATCAACTTCAGGGGTCAAATGCCACGACATGTCTGGGGGTAGCCTACCTCGACAAAATAGGGCACCATCCAAAGCTGGGGGTAGAATTCCCTCAGAATCCGAAGATGATGCAACGATGGCAATCTTCTCGGAAGATCGTAAAATTCAGGCATCAGGAGCCCGAAGGCCGAAAGGGACTTTCTTCTTCAATGAAGATGACATCATTGAAAGCTTCAATATGTAGATGAAGGAACACAAACTTTGGCTACCCAACATCAGATACCATGAAAGGGCTGGCAAAGTCGATGACCCAGATTATTGTCTCTTCCATCGGTATATTCATCACTCTACAAGGGCCTGCTATGTACTAAAAAGGAGAATTTAGGAGTTTATCGATGACAAGGTCATCACTCTACATCTGCAAACGAGGGAACGATCACTGCAAATTGATTTCACTTTTAACGTGACAATTTGCCCCCTCAAGAAAATACCGGATGATGAGTCCCTAAAGTTTTCCCAGTGGATTCTTCAGGTCTTTCCCTATTCAAGAAAATCACTCTTTCGGACATGAGTTCATGTTCATATTACCTCTGAACTATTGTCCAAACATTTCGTTATCTCCCCAGATAAGTTTGTCATGTTCATATTACCTCTGAACAAACCATCCTGGTCTGACTATCGATTATCATGTCCATATTACCTCTGATATCGATTGTCATCTCAACTTAACACCCGTACTTAACTCTAAGTACGCCAGTGGTGTTGAGTCCACAAAAACTGCCATGTCCATATTACCTCTGAGCAGATATATACCTCCATCCCAAAGGGAGTCATAATCCAAAAGTTTGTTATGTTCATATTACCTCTGAACAAACTTTTCAAGTTTTTCAATTATCACGTCCATATTACCTCTGATATCGATTGTCACCTCAACTTAACATCCGTACTTAACTCTAAGTACGCCAGTGGTGTTAGGTCCACAAAAACTGCCATGTCCATATTACCTCTGGCAGGGCTTGTCCTAAAAACTTATTACTTGCACTCTCGTGCGCAAAAAGTAATAGGTCTACAAAAAATCCCCTAGTGGGATATCCTCAACAAATACGGTATCGTACTATATCCATAATACCTCTAGTACAATATCCGAAATTCGTCCAGACAATCATAAAGAAATGGAGGATCCTTTTATGATTGCAAACGACGCTTATAGATTAGCCAAGCCTAATAGAAATTTGGCAATGGCTACTATCAACTGCAAATTCTCGAAGAAGTACTATACTTGATCTCCTTTGTTTAATGGAGTATGACGAAGATCTTATTCTGACGATACCATGCACAAAGGTTAGCTGGATCATATTCTATCAGGTTCATGTGACCTCCGAATAGATATCCTTAACTAATTTGTAAAGCTATCATGTTAATGATACCTCTGATAGTGTTTAGTATACAAATTTAGTTAGATTATATTCTTTCAGGTTTATGTTAACTCTGAATAGATTTACATTCAGCAAAACCTTAACGAAAGAATATCATGTTAATGATACCTCTGATATCACTTTCACCCTAGCCTATCACATTCTAAAATGATGGGCCCACAAAGTCAGAAAATGTGTCTTTATTATCTCCGAGAAATTACAGGAGAAACAAGAAAGTACATCATTTGGGAGGAGCAGTTAAGTCGCGAATCTGCTGCGCCAGAGTAACCATTCTCCCATCCCTGGAGTTCAAGACGTTGGCACGAGCCCGCTCCAACCTTGTCGCCTTATTGTTCAAAGCAGATAGCTCAGACCAAGCATGTACAAAATCTGCGTGGAGGACACCCACATGCGTCAGGTTCTGCTGAGCAGTCTCCATTCGATCCTTCAATACGTCGTGAGCTGTTGATAAAGAGAGAGCCTTCTCCTTGGCTTTAGCGAGGTCATCCTCCAATTTGTGGACTCTCGCTGTCTCTTCCTCATATTCGGCCTCATACTGAGTCAGCTGGGGAATGACATACTCTAATTCGGCACGCTCTTGATCTATCTCCTGCTGCTGTTCCTGGACGAATTTGTTCAGAGATTCTATTTGCCCAGCAAGTTCTGCAGTTAAGGAGTCATACCTAGCTTGAATGAGACCGTCAATGCTGCCTCGAGATAGCTGCAAATAATCGTTAATGGGTTGTTCCAAACCATTAACTATTTGCTCCAGTGCATCAGCTCTCCCAGCGTCGTTGAAATCTCTGATCGGCGCTATCGCAAACTGGGAGGACCTCCTCAGAGCCTCGAAGCCTAGATTCTTCTCCAGCACCATTGATATCAGTGTTTTAAAAGTGGTATAGAAAATACTAGTATACTGCTCAATTAGCATGGCAAGATCCGAATGGATGTTGGGAGTGGCTGCAATATCGGCGAATCCCCTTCCAGAAATGACTGCAGACGATGTTGCCACAGTCGTCGCCTTAACAGATGGTACGACAAAAGAAGAAGCGCCAACAACGGACGAAGTGGCCGACGTACTCAAAGGAGGCACTATCGTAATGACAGGTTCATCCTCCTCTCATGATATCAGAACCATTTCGGACGAGCCAGCACCCGAAAATGTTTTCTCTTCAAAGTCAGGCACCTCCGTGTCACAGACAGGAGCGAAAACAAAGCCGAAAGTTGCGTCGATGCTGTCCTTCCCGTAGGTGTCTTTCCCTGAAAAGAAGACAAAAAAAAGTTAATATCAACATGATGCTAATTTTTCTAAAAGAGGCATAAAGACGACATTTACCCATGGCCGATAGTATATATGTCGCATCTGCAGCCAGTACAGCTAAATCATTACTTAATGATGCTAAGCGAGCTGTCATACTTGGAGAGGAGGGTGCACCAAATGATGACTGAGGGTAGTCATCCAAGTCTTCACCCAGATCCAATCGAGGTTCATCAGGTGGAATCTTGCTGGGTATACTTACAGATGCGGCATGGGTTTCTCCCGTTGCTGATATGGATAAAGATATCCTTATTTGGTTCGGCCTCGACGGCGATCTCGTACCACTACCTGAAGCGGTAGCAGCGACAGCAGCCTCGAGCAAAGATTCTTCGGCATTGCCAGCCGGAACTGTGGAGGTTCCCTCTCTAAAAGGCGAGGAACCTCTAATCAAAGGATCGTCCCCAACAGGGGAAACAACAGGCTCACTTCTAGGAGCCTCATGACTGGAAGTCCTGTCAGGACCACTAACAGTCTTCTTTTTCTTGCGAGGGGAAGTCTCCTTCCGAACATGAGCCCTTCGCTTACCAGAGATAACCAGAGGCTCTGCAGGCGGAGGTATTTTGCCTCTCGGTACTGCCAACAAAGGCTCATCTGGATTGACAGAATCTTCACCCTCGTCAGAGGAAACTGATGGGACTTCGTCTCTTCCCGCGAACTTAGAAGAGGGCATCCTAAAACTTTTACGCATATCAAAATCGCGATGGAAGGTATTGGTTGCCACATAAAACTGGGCATACGAATGGAGGATGCGCAACTCCATGGAGAGTAAAATCACGGGCACAGTAAAAGCTGCTCCAGTACAACCCATTATAAAGTACCGCCATCCTCTCGCTCCATCAATAAGTCCACCCCTGGACTTGAAGCTGGTGACAGCATTGCCCACGTGCAATTGGTCTTACCCAAACTGCCTGGCAAACCGACTAGGCGGGTAGGGCTCCAAGAAGCATTGGTCTTCACTTCTGTACAATAAATGGGAAGGTCTAATGCAGACCAACCAATTAAAAGTTTCAGGAGAAAGAATGGTCTTCCTTTCACCTGAGTCCTGAAGCCTGCTCCCCTGTTGATTGAGATGTACAGAGGGGACGGTGCAAAAGAGCTTCCAGCTGTGACTAAAATTTAGTGTCCGCCGGCAGTCTAAAACTGTGGTCATATTCCAGGTGGAATTCTTGTAATTCAACAAGAAATTACTCCCCGAACTACTGCCAGAGCTGAAAGACATCACCCTGGGGTTATGGAGAATTAACCATCCCATCAAATACAGGAACGATAATTCTACCCTGGGAAAGCTGTCACGCCGTGTTTCATCGGCAAGCAGTCCATCAGTAATGGCCCTCAGGCCAGCTTGTATGCAGCATACCATGGCAAGGAGCAAGCCCAGTCTTGTCCCGAATACCAGATGCACTGCAGGCCATAAGGTGTTACGGTGAATGCGATCCGAAGATGCAATGCCTGGTACTACCAATCGGCGCAGCCATACAGAGAGGAAGCCAGCCAGTTGAGCTTCTCGTGACAGAGGCCTGCGACAATGCCTCAAATAACTGTAGGCTTTAGTGCCTGCAGGATATTTCCCTATCCCTTCGTCGAGAATTTGATCTGAAGCCCCAGCGTCTTCAATAAGGTCATCGACTACTTGAGCACTAAGCACGCTTAGAAAGCTCAAAGGCCTATCCCTGCTATCCACGACTTTGTCTGGCTTAGCAGCCCTGGCCTGATGGAAGAAGATGTAGGACGCCCATTTGTTGGTATGAGCCAAATCAGAGGGCTCATTATAGAAGGCAGTGCACGCTAAATAGTGACACATCAGCTCCTGGTACACTGCCACTACCCTAGGGTCTGTATCCCCCAGCTTCCGGTTTGTGGGAATATACTCTTCATAAGGAGTATCCCCCATTGGCAGTCATGAAATCTCTGCCATTTCGTGAAGGGCCAATCCCAACTCCCCCAGTGGAGTGGCAAAAGTCCCAGTGAGCGAGATATATCGCTCCATCAAAGCCAAAAACAGGTTGGGGTTGAGAGGTAACCCAACACTGGTAGCACTCACAGCCGCGTACAGACCAATGCTCTCCAGCTCAGTCTGAAAATGCTTCAAGGCCTAGGCAGCTAAACGAGCCCATCGAAGATTTGTAGGGATAACCCACCCATTGGTCCGAGGATTAACCTTGGGGTATAATCCTCCATGCCCCATGAAGTCATTGCAGAAAGTCGGTAATTGGACTGGTTGGAGCAGTGAAGTGTCTTTACTCGGGATACTGCCCGGATACAATCCCCTGAACGGCATGACCGGGCCGGAAGGGCGGCTTACAAATGACCCTTGGTCGGACCCTTTCTGATAAAATATCTTTCCCGGCTGGCCGTGAAGATTAGGGGTCAGAGTCCACGATATCCTCCTGGGATGCGTGGCATGGAAGAATGTCGAGATAGGGTAATCTCTCAGCATCTTGGGCAGATACAGGACCAGGCCCCCGGTAGAAAAAACTCAGTTTTCTTTCTTGGGCTTCGTCTGGGATTGTTTGTCAATCATATCCCCAAAGAGAAAAGCCAGTTTTATGTATTGTGCCCCATCTATATACGCCAGGGGCTCTCCGTTGATCATGCTCAACAGCATTCGCTCTCCTTGAGACGATATCAGGATTCCCCTTCCTTCAGGATATTGGGGTCCAGAAATAGAAAATGTCACATGGGACAAATCCTCTAGGTAATTGGAGTGCAGCATCACAGCAGCAGAACCCATCACCTCAGCCAACAGAGATATATGCAAGTTAACTACAAAGTACAAAAAAAATACGTCAGTTTCTATACTAGACCTCATAATCTTGCAGCTTATGCCAAAGAGCAATAATCTGTGCTTTTACGACAAGACTGTAAAAACTTGACTTTTTACGTTGGAATCTCATTCCAAGGCATAAAATTCAAGATTGGCAGTATACACAAAAATCTGACAGTCTGTATTTTATGCCAGATTGCCAAAGTTTGAGTTATTACGCCAAAATTCTCATCCAGAGCATAATACTCAAAGTTTGTAGTATACGCCAAATTTCGACAGTCAAAGCTTTTACGCCAGACTGCAATAATATGGAGTTTTTACGCTGACACATTAGAAATGTGGGCGTAAAAGATGAAACATCTCTGTGCATCATCTTCCTCAAAGAGGCTATCAGCACAGAAGATGACCTAGCGCGTTCACGTACAACGTGTGTGAAGGGTTTTCTTCGTTCTTGTCATCCCAAAAGCTTTACCTATAACGCCCGGGGCACAGCTCGTCGGTGGGATACTTCGTTCAGTGCGGAGTTCACCCTGCCCGATGGGAGTCGCTCTTGCTTGGGCAGAGGAGCGAGAAGAGGAGGCAGCCTTCTTTCCCTTAGAGGAGGAGATTGGTTTTGGTGCCATTGCTAAAAACTCAGAATGCCCAGAGAAGAAACGAAGGAGAATACTCAAAGAGACGAAGGTTTTCTTTTACAAAAGACAGGTGAAGAGTCTTCTCTCTGAAAGCCTTGGGGTATTTATAGAGTTCAGATGGACTCCTCGAATCCCTAACCAAATCCGATATTTAATATTTAGATTATGATTAGGGACTACGTCAGCCTATTACTCAGGGAAGGCGGACAGTCAGCGAATTCAAGAAGTTTTCGTGCAGAGCAGATTCGTGATTTTACGCCAAGGAGCTTTTTACGCTCGGAAAGCTACAAATCTATGGTTTTACGCTCAGAGGCTATAAGTCTATGGTTTTACACTCGGATTCTTTTACGCTCGGTAGCTTTTACGCTCGAGAGGCTACAAACCTACGACTTCACGCTCAGAGGCTATAAATCTATGATTTCATGCTCAGAAGCTTTTTTCGCTCAGAGGCGACAAATCTACGACTTCACACTCGGAAGTTTTCTTTTCAGAGGCTATAAATCTACAGTTCTATGCCCGGATGCTCTTATGCTCAGCAGCTTTTACGCTCGAGAGGCTATAAACTTACGATTTTAAGCTCATCTACACTACGGATCTATGACTTTCTGTATATCTTAAAATATGAGGCCAGAGTATGCGTATATCTGAACAATTCTCATGACGATAAACTACAAGGGTTCACGCAAAAGATACTCCTTCTTGGCCTCAAAATATCCCAAGTACCCAAAGTATATAGAGTTCAGCATTAAAAATGACTCTTTTTTTTGGGTCGATTGGAAGTTTATCCAAAATCTAGTCTGAATATTTTCTCTACTGTTCAAGATGGTGACTTAGTTTTGACAGCCATTTCTCACCCTATTTCAAGGAATTTTCAGGAAATCATTCTTGAAGATGATGGTCTGAACAAGAATTCTTCTTATCAAAAAAGTGATAAGTTCAGAATTCTACGCAATTCCTCGTTCAAAACAGCATAACAGTTCAGATATTCGACTTAAATGCTAAATAGTTTTCTATGCGTCCTCAGTTACGCATAAAAGATGGGACAAGATCAGACACTCTTTTTATCAGAGTCGGCATAAAGTTAGTCAGACGTGGCAAAGCTACACATATTCAGACTTCATCTCAGCAAAGAATATGGCAAATCATCAAATGCATAAAAGAAGATGATTTTATTAATCATGATTACATATGAGGGAAATCCAGTCTACAAAGGGTTTTTCATCTTCATGATTACATATGAGGGAAATCCCGTCTACAAAGGATTCCCTATCTTCATTTAAAGATCACACCAAGAGTTTGTCCTGCCAGGTTCTCGTATTGGTGGGGATCTTTTTCATCTTCTACAGCAGTTCATCGACTTCCACAGTCGATGAACAAGAAAATGATTAATGGCGGAAGGATACACAACTGGGCCTGTATAAATTATTCAGAGCCCATCCTCCATACCCCATGACAGATTGAGTTGAGGTGTTAGACCCAACTCAATACTGGAAGACAGGGCTAGTTTGTCTGCCCTCGTCCACGAACAACGGGAGAAAATACAGCTTGCAAGCTGTGTGGTCTAATGTGACCCTTCTTCTCTCCTGGACGAACCGCCATATGAAGTTGCTGATTATCCCGAGCAAAGGAAGCTATGATATCCTTCCATGATCCATCTTTGCAGAGGATATTTGCTCGAAGATGCCTTCTTTTTGGCTCCTTATATGCTGGAAGAGCATGATCTTCTTCTTCCTTAAGTTGACCCGACGAACTCCGGAAATCATCTCTGTGTGGTGAAGGGAATATGAGAAGAACATGTTAACTCATCAGCCTTTATATAGGCAAAAGAGAAGACACCGAATCCCAACAAATCCCCAAAAATCTGCCAAGAAATTAGCCTCGAAGAACGAGTCAGACTTGACCGTTTCATGCTTCATTCAAAGTATTTCAAATTACGAGGAATTTGAAAACTTTGAAGGGGGTCTTGTAGAAACATAAAAAATACGCTGTAGAGTTATACGCAATATTTCATTGCTGGGTGGCGTAAGACGTGACTTCAGAGCCATCGGCGTACAAACAGAGCTTTATCGCTAGTACAGCATAAAATATAAGCTCCAGGACAATCCGCGTAATGCAGTATTTCCAGGCTGCTTCAGCGTAAAAGGGTGGCTACATCGCCACTTTGGCATAAAACCTGCTCATTTTAATGTGGTAAGAAGTTGTACGTGGAACGCTTCTTATTCCTTGAATGAATCTGTCAGATCATGCAGTGAACCTGACTCTTGATAACGAGTACTGCACAGCTATCCTGACGACGGCTGTAATGATGGCGCAGCACACAGACCCAAACCGTCGTTTAGTGACATTTCCCGGATATAAAGTGCTTTTACGCATATAAGGGAATACGCTGCCTAGTTTTATACAGGCAGATGTGAGCTTTTACGCTCAGCAGAAGACAAAACAAACTGTCACGTCAAAAGCTGCTCTTTATATAGAGCTCGAGGCACGTCTCTGCATTTAATGCACAGAATGGGGATAGATCTCTGCATTTAATGCACGAGATTTGGTTATATCTCCAAAGACTGGACAAGCCATAATTACGGCTAATACGTCCACATCATCACCTCTGTATATTACGCCATCAGGCTATTTTCAGCTATAGGAGCACGCTGTACGCTATCTCCTTGAAATACGCCATCGGGCTATTTTCAGCTACAAGGAGCACGCTGTACACTATTTCCTTGAAATACGCCAACTCAGGCTATATTTGCATTTATGCGTGATAAGGCTATTCGGTCCAAAATACGCTCAAGGCTCAGTCAAGGAAGGAGGATCGGCTATCTTTTATGCTAGCTACCTATCCATGCAGCATCAGGCTTCTACGCCTACAAGGCTTCTACGCCTATTTGGCTTCTATGCCGACTCGACAACCACTTGGCTTCTACGCCAACCTGACAACTATTTGGCTTCTACGCCATGGTGACAGTTATCGGCTTCTATGCCAACCTCTTTTACGTGAGGGACAGCTACCTACATGGCTTGCATGCCATGATCTTTGCAGCAGTTATATGCATTATCTCTTAATGGGACATGCTTCACACGCTTATTCAGAAGATCATCTATACGTGGGTGGCAGTTATTATAATCGCCGCGTAAAAAGTGCCATACTCTCCACTATCCGGCTTCTATGCCGACTGGAAGGTTACTGTCACTAAAACCCTATAAATAGAGACCTCTATTGACAGAGGTCGGGGCGGAAAGAGGTCGAAAAAAGGTCGAAGAAATCGAAGAACAGAGAGAGAAGAGCTCAGACAGAGAGTAGTGATCGACGATTTTGGCATCAAGCATCCACTCCCTCTTGCAATCTTTGAAGCATCTCCTTCTTCTATAGTACTTCTTCATTATCGTGTGGTCCAAGGGACAAAGTGATTGACTGTAGATCAGACTCCTATAGCAATATTTACCCAGATTAAAATTTGTACTTGACATCCTCGTATAGGATTAATTGTACTTTTTGTTTGTAAACCTAAGAAAGGGTTTTATATAAACATAGTTTTATTTCTTCCATTTATTATCGAACACTTACCGAGCGACATGATCTAGGGTAGCATTCGAGGGTCTGAATATAAACAATATTTTAATTCCATGTTCTAACACAAGCAATACAAGTTAGGATTATTCCTTTAGCTAGGTGAGTTGTATTCTTATTAACATGCAGGGGGTGATTCACCTAGCGATTAGCATGTATCGTTCCATATTTTAAGTGTGCTGGCTAAGCAAAGACAAGTTCACCGTAGCCACCCACCTTAGCGATGATTTGCCTCGGTCGAGTGATACTCCGAGCGAGCCTCTGAAAGCCTAAGCCAAACTCCTATAGGGCCAAGTCTGGATATCCTTTGCCTCGAACGAGTATTCTCGCCTTAGCAAAGCGGTTTGGGACGTTGTACTTTTTGCCGTTTGAATCGGTAGTCCGCTTGAGCGGAACGGGTGTTACAATTATAACCATAAAAAAGGTCAGCATCTCTTTTTAAAAACTCTATGGGAATCAAGTTATGTTTTTTTATGCATTTGAAAAAGTACTTGGTATGAATTAATTTTTTTACGTGGGGGATACACATAGAATGGTAGTTAAAATTTTTTTATAATTATTTTATTAATTATTTAAAGATATACATACAACTTAGTTGACTCATTTTTGAACTGTTTTGAAACTACTTTATAATAATGGTGACAGGGATATGTCTCGTGTTATGAAACGGATGCCTAAAGAATTTCCCAATGCTAATACACTTCCTGATGAAAAGGATTCATTGTATAGGTGGGTAGAGTTGCATTAAAAATAGAAAGTTCAGAAACGAAAGAACCAGTGAGAAGCCTCATGGATATTTGGTGCTACATTTTGGTGATTGAAATTGTATTAGCACAAACACAAATGTCATTTGTCAGTGTAACCATTGTTTGTGCCCATCTTGGAAGGGTGAAGTAAAAATCTATCGTATCAAGTCTGCCATCACATCATACAATAGGTTTTATGTACTAATTAATCAGAAGCAGCTTTGCTCAATTAATTCTTTTTCAATACATTCATCTTTCTTCAACTCGGAATGTCTATTGGGTTGGGCCGGCCTTGGCCCAATGTTGAAAGGATTTGGGCCGGACTGGGCTAGCTCAGAGAGAAGATCGGGTTGGATCGGGTCAAGAAAACAAAAACTCAAATCCAGCTCGACATAGAATTTGAAAGATTGTGGGTCGAGTTTTACTGGGCTGGGCCCAGTCCAATTGCGGGTTACCCCATAAAAATGGGCCAAAAATGAACTTTGATTTAAAAATGATTTGGTTTTTTAAAATTTTTTGGGCTTATGAAAAATAAATGGAATTAAATAGACTTTAATAATTTTATTAATTTCAGAAATTTAATATAACATTTTTTTAAACTACATATTTTATTTATAATTTAATCTTCAAATATTCGGTCTTCTTGCCAGTTCATTGTTTAACTCCTCCTCCTCCTCCTCCCCCATCCTCCTCCAAAAGGGTCATTCATAGTAACACATTAAAGTCCGATTTATTAATATCGACACCTCCAACTGTTAAGTGTCGAGTCCATTTTTTTGCACGAACTCAATCTTGAACGTAAATGCAGACTTCCAAAATATTTGGTAGCATTATGCTTCACTTCTTGCTTATCATTCTTGAACATGTACTTGTCATACCCCGATTCTGTAGAGTCAATAATCATTCCCTGGACGTGATGATGTGTATGCCTAAGTTGCGCATCGTACAAGGCAAGAACTTATAATTTTGTTAATTCATTTGAACACAGATTAAATCACATTCGCAGCAGAGAGTAGAACACAATGTATAAGGAGAAAATGACTTTTCATTGATAACTTAAAATATAATTTATATCTTTGAATACATTGATATGCCGAGTCACCTACATTCATTGAAATAACAAAAGTCTGACAAGTTGCCATGAAATTATCTTTGTCGTCCCATACATTAAATCCTTGTATAGCTTGAAACCAAAAAGCCTTCAAAATGAACCAGCTTCATTATACTTTAAAATAGGACGAGCTCTAAGTCGCTTCTCCTTCTTCAGCTAGCACCGTGCGCAACCTTGATGTTCTCAACATCTGGAGATTTGGGGATCAGTACATTTGGAAATGCACAGGTGAGCGGGACGAACCAACTCGCCTAAATTGATACTTCTTATTAAGGTAAAGCATAACTTTAAAGTTATCTTGCTATTAGAACTATAGTGAATTGTAGTTCATATCGGCAACATATATGGAAGAAGCGAACATTTCAAACATATTACTCGACTTGATAACTTACCCAACCGATTTGTATGTCCATGCATAAAAACAGAGATAATACTTACCGCCCCTGCATAATACAATATGTTAGCATGTGTCCTATCTATATGCGGTCATTGGTGATAATCGACACCATGAAGGACTATTCGATGTCATTGTGACACTCCTTGTGAAACCCCATATATTTTATTTTTATTTATTTATTAGTATTAATATTAATTAGTTAGTTATTTTATGTTTTCTTTTAATTAAATAGCTTAGAATTTATATATTTGCAAACATTATTTTACCTCATATAAGTGTCTCGTGAGTATAAAATTATTTTTATTTTATTTTAAACTTATTTAGAATTTATTGGTATATTTTAAGTTATTTAGTTAGATGTATTTACATATTATTATTACTGATTTGGATTAATTATTATATATTTCCTTTTAACCAAGAAGCAATTTTTTCATATATAAATAAATAAATAAATAAATAAATAAATATATATATATATATATATATATATATATATATATATATATATATATATATATATATATCATATTTATGTGTTTTTAATGGATAAATTTTTATCGAATTTATTTTTGAATTTTTTTTGGATATTTAATGATAAGTTATTAATATATTATGGTATTAGTAAAAAAAATTTATTAACAAATCACTTGCCAACTATTCTCGTGTGAACAACATCTAATGAAACCCGCGCCTCTTCCCTTGTCTCTATTTTGGCATCTTTTCAAATTCAAATCACTATCAAATCATCATTCCACGATAGTATTCAATCCTTATTAACCTATTTGTTGGATTGCTATAATAGAAATTCCAAGAAAATTTCCTTTCCTCAAATAATCGAGCGGCTGACCCCCTTACCTCGTAAACCCGTGTTGCGCTGCCGATAGTAACTACCAAACCCCCAGCTGGTTGGCAACAGCACCACCCATGTGCCACCAGCATGTGCTGCCAGGATGCCGCCCAACCACCATGTGTTGCCGCGACCACCTGTGCGAGACCAACCGCCGTGGCAGCGTCATGCGCATCCTCTGCTACCGCAACTGTCACGCCCCAGATCCAGAATACTGGAGAGCAAAAAAATGACTCAACCAACCGCACCTTACGGAATACCAAAGTAACCCGCAATGTATTAAGGTAGTCTAGAGGCGAGTGGGTGCATACTACAATCAAGTCTCTTAGGATTAAGAATTTCTATATCTCATTCATTCAATCAAGTAGCAATAACTAGAATATTTCAGAATAAGATGTAAGGAGTCCCAAACGCCACATTAGAAGGTTCTAGAGTTCTAGCAATACAAGTTGATATGCCAGATACAAAATTAAAAGTATACATGACAGTGAGTCAACTGCAGTCTGAGTATAAATACAATAATGTAGGAAACTAGTGTCCAGATTTGCCGGTTAACAGGTGCCGGTTGGCTAAACGCCCAAAAGAATATAGATTACAAAAGACGAGCAATGAAACAAGAAATCCACTCGTGACCCTCAGCAGCCATCATTCTGGTGCGTGCTATCAGTGAGGGAGAAGTAAGCTTGATTCTTCGGTGCTGACTTTAAACCTGGTCATGCAAAATCAGTGGGGTCAAACCCCAAATAGCAAGTACCACAAGGGAGCACAAAATGAAGAAACAAAACCAGATCTATAGCATGAGATGCATAAGAAAATAATAAATGGCATATATCCCATCTATGACATGATACGATACCCCTTCACCAAACAAGGACAGGAAGTGCCATATCATATCAAGATAGAATACGTCCCTTGATTATAATCAAGCTAAAATATTTTGCATCATAGTTTTGGTCCATAAATTATCGTAACACAATAGCACAACCCAACAACCAAACAAGGACATGAGTTAAACTATCATGCCACGATAGCCTGTGTCCCTAATTCACTCAACAGAAGTCACAATACACAAGCAGAGTTACAATAACAAGAAATAATATAGATTTAGTCCATGGAGTATCGTAACACAATGACGCAACCCAACAACAAAACAAGGACATGGGTTGAATCATCATGCCAAGATAGCCCAGTTTTCTAGTTAGGCACCTATATAAGCAAATTAGATGACCAATCATGTATTACGGCTTGATATGTGATCTCTGGGTTATCCCATTAATGCAATATATGAGTATCCTCATATCATGAAATAATCGAGCAATGATGGCTGAACCAATGATATACAAGCAAGAATATATGTAAATGATGTACCAGTCCCTCGCAAGGGCCCTGAGCTAATTAATAATCAGTAACAGTTCCAGGCTTTCTATAGGAAAGATACTAGCTCGGTCTTATAATTAAATTAGATACTACACTCCACTAGTACATATGATATACAATATCTATGGTGGCCAGCCTCTACTCCCAGCTAATTTAGGATGGCTCGACATGCACGATCTCGAGATAACGTTCCCTCATAATGCTCTATAATTAAGTTGCCTAGTTAACCCTAGGTTAGTCAGAATCTCATGCCGTGGTTATATGAATATTCCTTCTTAGATATCGTACCTTAAGTACGGGCACTCTTATTATGAATCCATATTGTCACTCGAAAGTTAAATTTGGATTCACCCAAGCGTGATGCACAATTAATACTATCTAGCCACGGCTAAAGTCACTGTCCAACTACCAGATCCGTGCATAGAAATAATTATATATATCACATAGCACGAGTATGTGACATGACGACTCACTATATATCAGGTAGCACTCTCGGTGCGATCAAGTGTATCAGCTTGGATACAATAGTCAGGGCAGGAACAGTTCTAGAATCAAGATCATGGACAAGTTACCAGATAGCAAGTTATTCAGGACATGATAGTCTAATACTGGTCACATCAATTTTGTTACTTTATTATATCGATGAATGAGAATAATAGTAGTGCGAGAACCTCTCGAGATCAGATCCATAACCCTTAAACCAAATAAGGACCGGGATTGCAGGACGTTACCCGAGTTGAACTACGCCTCTTATTCTATCCAACGTATAATAAGATGATCAAGGAAAATTAATCTAATTAACAAGTAAAATAATAAGTGTATACATGGCTGCATCTACAGGGCTCAACGTGCGCAAAAAACAGTAAGAGAACAAAGCAAGTTGGCGCATAAAACACACAGAAGTAAGGTTGGCGCACAAACAACCAGAACTGGACAGTGGCATACAAAGCAAGTTGGCGCACAAATAACTAAAACTAGGTTGGCGTACTTTTACAAGAAAGTGCATGAGCTACAAAGGGTGGCATACTTTTTCAAGTTAACTAACATGGCGCACTTGACAAATATGCGCGGACAAGAATAAAGCATACTTTTAAGAAAAGTGCACGAGCAAGCTAGTTACAAGACAAAACACACAATCCGAGGTCAAAGGTCGAGAGTCGAGAAACTCATCAGTCGAGGAGCACACAAATCAATAACACAAAAATTGAGAAACCGACCAAAGCTTTGTTCCTAAGGAAATAAAGAGGAAAAAAGTGCGCGAGCTACCAAACATAAGCAAAGTGCGCCAGTTGATAAAACTTAGGAAAAATGCGCCAGATGGCCAACTCGAAGAAAGTGCACAGACTGGCTGCGGTGCACTTTCCCTTAGTTTTTCAGGAAGAACTTTGATTTAATACGCACCAAATTGCACCAACTGGGTTTTCTCTCAAAAGTGTACCACTGACTCAAGGAGTTTGACTGGCGCACTTTTGCTAGGAGACTAAGTGTAGTATGATTAGTACGCATGAAGAGTTGGGACAGCACACCAATGCGTCCAAAGTGGAACATACGTATTTCTACGCCAAAGGGGTTCTCTTGCATACTCTTTACAGAGCATTGTTCTTCTTCTCTAGTAAGTCATTTGGTATACATATTGTATCAACTTGCAGCACTGAACTTAGCTGCACTCAAAATCAAGCACGATCAAAAGCAAAATTATATAAAATATGGTGCTCTACACTATGAGCTAATTATTTTTATAAAACATAAAGTTTTGGGAGATCAATCTCCAAGAAAACAAAAATGAACCCATAGACCCAAACTCTGGTCCATGAAATTCTAACCAAGAAAATCAAGAACGACAAGTAATAAAGATGAAGGGGTGCTTGGTCCCAACAACATGAGCTAGAAAAAAATAGGTATTATTAAGAATTACAAGCATACAATAATCTATGGTTCTTCTCTTGTGCAAGATGTACTTGCCTATAGAGGGAGGGAAAATCTAAGAGAGAGAAATAAAAAGGAAATAATGAGCAGAGAGAGAGAGAGAGAGAGAGAAATAGAAATATCTAGGTTTAGGTTTGAGATGTGGACGTTGGATTACTCAAACCCATCCAAGCCACATATGCCACCAACCCAACCAGACCTACTCTTCTCCACAACTCACGGGTCCGGTCTAAACAAAGGCCGGACAAGCAATCAACATGCGCCAAAGACAACATGCGCCAAAGTGCATCGGGAAAGAAGCCTGGCATCTCTATCCACCTAAACAAAATCTTTCCTCGAAATTTAAACTCAAGACTAGATAGAGATATCAAGACAAGCTACAAACTAACTAAAAGCAATCTACACATATAAATAAGCAAGCATAATAACACATATAATGAAGCGAAGCAACATCATTTCATATGAGTACTTGTCGATCACGGAATAAAAGATGCAAGGCATACGAAGAAAATATACCTTATGAGTCGAATAGGTGAGGGTACCGAGATCGACTATCGTCCTTGCAATCCTACGTCGACTCCCCCAAGGAGTGGTGGCCCCAAGCAACATGAACAAGACGAATAGTCCAGTTCTTGAGTACCTTCTCTCTCTGATCCAAATTGGATACGGGTTGTTCTTCGTAAGTTAAGTCGGTACCAACGACTAACTCAGAGTGATCGAGGATATAACTTAGGTCCGGGACATACCTACACAACTAAGATACATGAAATACATCATGCACTTCATGAAGCAAAGGCGGAAGGGCGAGACGATAAGCAACATCCCCTACCCTCTCAAGTATATCGAATGGTCCTATGTATCAAGGACTAAGCTTCCCGCGAACCCCGAATCTAATGACTCCACGAATAGGCAAAATTCGTAAAAATATGTGATCGCCGATAGAAAACTCTAACGACCTACGGTGATAATCTTCCCAATGACGATGACGATCTTGTGCAACCCGAAGCCGCTCCCTGATATGCTTAACTACTCTAATTATTTGAGTGATTATTTCAGGCCCCAACATCTTTCGTTTACTAATATCATCCCATGCTAAGGATGATCTGCACTTTCTTCAGTACAATGCCTCAAAAGGAGCTATCTGTATGCTGTCCTGATAACTGTTGTTGTAAGAGAACTTTACTAAGTGAAGATGATCTTCCCAAGACCCACCAAAGTCTAAGGTACAAGACCGTAATATATCTTTCAAAGTCGGGATCGTCCTCTCTGATTGCCCATCTGTCTAGGGATGATACGCAGTACTAAATCTCCACTTAGTACCTAAACGCTCGTGTTTCAAAAATAAGATGTAAAGCGATTATCATGATCTGACACTATATTCGCTAGGACTCCGTGATGCCTTGCTATCTACCTCATATATATCTCTGTTAACTGCTTTGTGGACTGCCGTACTCGGAAGGAAAAAAATATGCCATTTTCGTGAGTCGATCTACTATTTCCTAAACTACATCACTTCCAGTAGGGGACCTAGGTAAACCGATCATAAAATCTATATTAATGTGTTCCTACTTCCACTCTGAAATAGGCAGAGGTTGTAACAATCCTGCTGGTCTCTGTTGTTCTGCCTTTACTTGCTGACATACGAGATATCTTAAAATGAACCAAGTTATCTCTCTTCTCATTATGTTCCACCAGAAATATTGTTTGACATCATGGTACATCTTCGTCCCTTCGGGATTAATATAATATTGGGAACTGTGTGCCTCAGTCAACACTTCTTATCGGATATCTTTACTTGGCATACAAAGGCAGTTTCCAACTCTGAGTGTTCCGTCTTCGTGAATTCTTAATTCTTTCCTAAGACCCGACTCACATTCTACCTTGATCTTCTGAATCTGAGAATCTTTTGATTGAGAGGACTTGATCCTTCCTACCAAAGTTGACTGTATCTGAAGACTAACTAACACTCATATTTCTTGAGGTAATACTACCTCGATTCCCATCTTCTGAAGATCCTCTATAATGTGCTTCTGAGTTGTCAAGATAAATGTGCCGCCTCTCCTACTTAGAGCATCTGCCACTACATTTGCCTTACCTGGATGATACTGAAGTGCCACATCATAATCATCAAATAACTCTAGCCATCCCATCTGTCTCATGTTTAAGTCCTTTTGAGTGAATATGTACTTCAAAGTCTTGTGATCTATAAATATCTCCACTCGATCACCATATAGGTAATATCTCCACAACTTGAGAGCAAACACTATTGCTGCCAATTCTAAAGCATGTGTTGGATAATTCTTCTCATGATCTCGAAGCTGTCGGGACACATAAGCTATTACTTTCCCATGTTGCATTAATACACATCCAAGTCCTCTCCTAGATGCATCACAGTAAACCGTGAATCCTCCTGATCCTACTGGAAGTGTAAGGATCTGTGTTGATATCAGTTTCTCTTTCAACTTCTCAAATGCTGCTTAGCACTCTATCGACCAAACAAACTTCATCTCCTTGCGGGTTAGACGAGTCATTGGTGCTAAAATTCGTGCAAAGTCTACCACGAACCTCCAGAAATATCTCGCTAATCCTAAATTTTTTTGCATATCTGCTACTGTATTTGGGATTGGCCAATTCTCTACTACTTCAAACTTCTTAGGGTCCACTGATACTCCTTCTCCTGAGATGATATGCCCCAAGAATGACACATAATCTAACCAGAACTCACACTTACTGAGTTTATCATATAACCGATGCTTCCTTAGAACTTGTAATACTTTCGGAAGATATTTTTCATGCTCTTCTTCACTGTTGGAGTAGACAAGAATATCGTCTATGAATACCACTATAAATTGATCTAGATATGGCATGAAGATACAATTCATCAAATCCATGAATATTGCTGGTGTATTAGTCAATCTGAATGAAATAACTAAGAATTCGTAATGCCCATATCGAGATCAAAATACTGTCTTCGGTATATCTTGCTCCCAGACTCTCACTTGATAATATCCTGATCAAAGGTCTATCTTGGAGAATACTTTTGCTTCACTCAATTGGTCAAACAAATTATCAATCCCAGGCAATAGATACTTGCTCTTCATTGTTAAGGCATTCAACTTCCTATAGTCGATACACAACCATGTCGACCGTCATTCTTCTTTACTAGAAGCCCTGGTGTTCCCCATGGTGATCTATTAGCCTGAATAAACTTCTTCACCTTTTAATTCTTTCACGTGATGATACAACTGGTTAAGTTTTATTAGTGACATCTGATAGACATCTGATAGACTTTGCTGGAAACTGGCTCTGCTCCTGGTTTTAACTCTATGCAGAACTTCACTTCTCTTATTGGGGGTAATCTGGAAAGCTTTTCCAGAAATACATCAAGAAATTTTTTAATTATTCTAGAAAACTGATCTTCAACTCCTGCTACTGCTGCAATGCCACCTTCATGATGATCCTTCACTGTCTCGTTGAAGATAAATTCTTCCTTGCCCGAGATGTTAAACAAAACTCTACCTATACGATAATCTATAGTCGCATGACTGTCTCTCAACCAGTCCATGCCTAAAATAACGTCGAAGTTACCCATAGAAAACTCGATCAACTTTGTAGATGCCCGTACACTATGATTGGATACGCTACACATACTCTACTAACTCCTACGAGTCTATTACCAATGAGTATATTCAGTCTCTTTAGCACTGCCTCGAACTCCAATCCAGTACGTGTCGCAAATCGTGCATATACAAATGAATGTGATACTCCTGAATCAAATAATGTTATGGCAGAAAAAGATATAATAAGAATGTTACATGCCACCACATCACCTGATGCTAAGGCCTCCTCCATAAATAGGATAAAAGATTGCCCTTGGCCTTGCGGTGCTCCTTGAATGTGAAGTTGTGGCCTATACTACCCTTATTACTGATTCATCTACTAGTTGTACATCTGAATTTGCGTCGATAATGAGAGCTGAGCCAATGGCCTGATCGCTAGTGCTGGTTTCTTATACTGAGATATCCCTAGTGTTGGCAGTGCTAACCACTGCGTTAGTCCTTCAATCCTCTGCATCATAGGACAATTATAAATCTGATGATCAGGACTGCCACATCGCAGGAAAAATCCTTGTGCTACCCTACACACATCTTTAGTATGGCCTCCCTTTCCATAATACGTAGATCCGACTGGGACTCCCAATCGCTATTGCTGTTGCTTCCTAGACTAGTTCAGCCGAGTTAGTATTGTTATTGCCGATGCTACTGGCCTTCTTGGTGCTGTGCCATGAATGCGAACGCTAGGAGATGGTGCTGAAGTTCGTTGTACTTGTCCTCCTCCTCCGCTTTGTGCATGAGACCTCTTATGGCCTCCCATCCTTGAAGCTAACCTCTGCATCGTCAGCTTATGTCGCATAGATGTGATCAATACTTCGTTGAAAGTAGGTAGTTATGCCCCTCTACCAGTTGCTGAATCCATATAAAGTCCACACTGGAACCTCATCGCCCTCTCTGGTTTTGTTGCTACCATCATCGGAGCAAATTTTCTAAGCCTGTAGAACTCTGCCGCGTAGCCATCCACTGTCCTTCCAAACTGTTTGAGGTTGATAAACCTTTGTTGTAGCTCATACTGTGCTACCACTCCGAAATACTTAACCCTAAAACGGGCCCTGAAGTTGTCCCATGAAATAAGTTGTCTTAACACAAATTCTTCTGTTGCCCACCAATCTCTAGCAAGGTCCTGGAGTTACAATCTCACCTGATCAACTTGTTCCTCAGTTGGAACCTTTGCCGCTGTCAGTATTGTTTTGATGTTTTGTAGCCAAGCATCTGCGATAATGGCATCCTCCGTGCCATCAATGTACTTAGGGTTTAGTCGACAAAATCTCACTGATGCCCCTGAATATGTTCTAATACTTCTTTCTAAGGCTATCTGTAATCCTTGATTCAATAAGGCATTCTGCTCTTGATGCTGAAGATGCTGACTTTGTTGCATCGCCATCATTCATATAATTTCCAGCAATATTGGTGTTTCAAGTGCTACTGGCACTACTGGTACGACTAGGGGTACTGGAACTTTCGATACATATTGCTCCTCGTGTTCCTCTGCTGGTTCTACCCTGATCCCTCCCTGTACATATGTTGCCACTCGCTAGGGGCCAACAAATCCTTGTCCTGCTGAAACTGCTGGTGCTCCACCTACCGATGGTGGAGAAGTCCTAAAGAAAAGGATACAAGATAAATCAAGAACTGGACGAAAAATGATCGAGGAACCAATGGTACAAAAGTCAAGCTGAGTTTCAAGGAGACGAATTCATGATTTTAAGGAGGAACATGTTTGATTAAGACATCCTATGATCAAGCCACCCCACAAGTCTGAAAAGAAAGACAGACCTACATGGGCCACCTTGTCACGCCCCAGATCCAGGATAATGGAGAGCGGTGAAATGACTTACTCAACCGCATCTTACGGAATATCGAAGTAACCCCTAATGTGTTAAGATTGTCTAGAGACGAGGGAGTGTATAGTGCAATCAAGTTTCCTTGGGTCCAGAACTTCTATATCTCAATCATTCAATCAAGTTGCAATAACATAGAATATTTTGGAATAACTGTAAGGCATCCCAAACGTCGCATCAGAAGGTTCTAGAGTTCTGGAAATACAAGTTGATATGCCAGATACACAATCAAAAGTATATATGACAGTGAGTCAACTACAGTCTGAGTATAAATACAATCATGTAGAAAACTAGTGTCCAGATTTGTCGACTAACATGTACCGGTTGGCTAAATACCCCAAAGAATATATTTTATAAAAGACGAGTAGTAAAACAAGAAATCCACTGGTGACCCTCAACATCCGTCCTTCTGGTGCGTGCCATCAATGAGGGAGAAGTAAGCTTGATCCTCCGGTACTGGCTCTAAACCTGGCCATGCAAAACCAGTGGGGTCAGATCCCAAATAGTAAGTACCACAAGGGAGCACGAAATGAAAAAATAAAACCAGATTTATAGCATGAGATGCATGAGCCAATAATCAATGGCATATATCCCATCAATGACACGATACGACACCCCTTCACCAAACAAGGACAGGAAGTGCCCTATCATATCAAGATAGAATATGTCCCTTGATTATGATCAAGCTAAAATATTCTACATTATAGTTTTGGTCCACAGATTATCGTAACACAACAGTGCAACCCATCAACCAAACAAGAACATGAGTTGAATTATGCCATGACAGTCTGTGTCCCTAATTTTACTCAACAGAAGTCACAATACACAAGCAAAGTTACAATAAGGAGAAATAATATAGCTTCAGTCTATGGAGTATCGTAACACAATGACGCAACCTAACAACCAAATAAGGACATGGATTGAATCATCATGCAACGATAGCCCACTTTTATGGCTAGGTGCCTATATAAGCAAATTAGACGACCAATCATGTATTACGGCTTGATATATGATCTCTGGGTTGTCCCAGTAATGCAATATATGAGTATCCTTAGATTATACAATAATCGAGCATGGTTGGTTGAACCAATGATATACAAGCAAGAATATATGTAAATGATGCACTAGTACCTCGCAAGGATCCTAGCTAATTAATAATCAGTAACAGTTTCAGGATTTTTATAGAAAAGATACTGGCTCGGTCTTATAATTAAATCAGATACTACACTCCACTAGTACAGATGATATACAGTATCCGTGGTGGCCAGCCTTTACTCTCAACTAATTAGGGTGGTTCGACATACACGATCTCGAGATACCGTTCCCTCATATTGCTCTACAATTAAGTTTTTTAGTTAACCCTAGGTTAGTCAGAATCTTATGACATGGTTATATGAATATTCCTTCTTAGATGCCATACCTTAAGTATGGGTACTCTTGTTACGAATCCATATTGTCACTCAAAAGTTAAATCTGGATTCACCCAAGCGTGATGCACAATCAATACTATCTAGCCACGGTTAAAGTCACTGTCCAACTACCAGATTCATGCATGAAAATAATTACATATATCACGTAGCAGGAGTATGTAGCACGATGACTTACTATATATCAAGTAGCACTCTCGGTGCGATCAAGTGTATCAGCACGAATACAATAGTCAAGATAAAAATAGTTCTAGAATCAAGATCATGGACAAGTTACCAGATAGCAAGTTATTCAGGACAGGATAGTCTAATACTGGTCACATCAATTTTGTCACTTTATTATATAGGTGAATGAGAATAAGAGTAGTATGAGAACCCATCGAGATCTGATCCACAATCCTTAAACCAAACAAGGACCGGGGTTACAGGACGTCACCCGAGTTGAACTATACCTCTTATTCTATCCAACGTATAATAAGGTGATCAAGGAAAAGTAATCTAATTAACAAGTAAAATAACAAGTGCATATAGGGCTACATCTACAAAGCTCAACGTACGTAGGAAATAATTGGCACACAGAGCAAGTTGGCACATAAAACACACATAAATAAGGTTGGCACACAAACGACCAAAATTGGGCAGTGGCGCACAAAGCAAGTTGGCTCACAAATGACTAAAACTAGGCTGGTGCACTTTCGCAAGAAAGTGCGCGAGATAAAAAGGGTGGCGCACTTTGTCAAGTTGACCAACACGGCGCACTTGACAAAAGTGCGCGGGTAAGAATAAAATGCGCTTTTATGGAAAGTGCGCAAGCAAGCTAGCTACAAGACAAAATACACAATCCGAGGTCAAAGCTCGACAGTCGAGAAACTCGTCAGTTGAGGAGCACATAAATCAATAATACAGAAATCGAGAAACCGACCAAATCTTCGTTCTTAAGGAAACAAAGAGGAAAAAAGTGCGCGAGCAATCAAACATAAGCAAAGTGCGCCAGTTGATGAAACTTAGAAAAAGCGCGCCAGATGGCCAACTCGAAGAAAGTGCGTGGACTGGCTGTGGCATACTTTCCCTCGGTTTTCCAGGAAGAACTTTAATTTAATATGTACCAAAGTGCACCAACTGGGTTTCCTCTCAAAAGTGCGTTACTGACTCAAGGAGTTTAACTGGCGCACATTTGCTAGGAGACTAAGTACAGTATGATTTGTACGCACGAAGAGTTGGAATAACACACCAATGCACCCAAAGTGGAACATATATATTTCTACGTCAAAGGGGTTCTCTTGCATACTCTTCACAGAGCATTGTTCTTCTTCTCCAGTAAGTTATTTGGTATACATATTGTATCAATTTGCAGCACTGAACTTAGCTGAACTCGAAATCAAGTACGACCAAAAGCAAAATTACATAAAATATGGTACTATACACTATGAGCTAATTAGTTTTTTTTAAAACATAAAGTTTTGGAAGATCAATCCCCAAGAAAAAAAAAGTGAACACATAGACTCAAACTCTGGTCCATGCAATTCTAACCAAAAAAATCAAGAACGACAAGTGTTAAAGATGAAGGGGTGCTCGGTCCCAACAACATGAGCTAGAAATAAACAGGCATTGTTAAAAATTACAAGCATGCATAAACCATGGTTCTTCTTTTGCACAAGATGTACTTGCCTACGGAGGGAGAAAAAACCTAAGAGAGAGAAATGGAAAGGAAATAATGAGCAAAGAGAGAGAGAGAGAGAGAGAGAGAGAGAGAGAGAGAAATGGGAATATCTAGGTTTAGGTTTGAGATATGGACCATTGGATTACTCAAACTCATCCAAGCCACACATGCCACCAACCCAGCCAGACCCACTCTTCTCCACAACTCACGGGTCTGGTCTAAACAAAGGCTGGACAAGCAATCAATATGCGCCAAAGTGCGCCGAGAAAGGGGGCTGACAGCAACAGCATTGGTTGTCGTCGACGTTCCCCCGCGCCTGACACCACCACACTGCCTGCTCCCTCCACACGCGCATACGGTCGCCTCAAACTGCAGGCAACAACAGAAGTCACAACAGTTATAGCGGCGACCAACAGCGGTCACAACATTGTGACGCACGCTCGCGTCTTCCCCCTCATGGCCTTGACATCCTCTACGATGGCCAGAGAACCATCGACAAACCATCGACGAGCCGTCGGTGGCCGACACTCAACAGAGGAAAGATTGGCTCTATTTTGGCTAAGAAAACAGTTGCAAGTACAGATGTTTACTAACTGATTTCCCTTTGATCGCTTAATTAAATCGCAAAACAATTCTTTAGGTATGTAGTCGATCTAACGCTCTTTAAAACTCTTTATTTTGTTGTGGTTAAATCATAGAATTAATAGGTTTAAATACCTGTTGAAAAATAAAAAATAGTTTTTATAAAATAGAAAAATCATGATACGAGGCTGGTCCCGCCAAACCAAACCATTTTAACTTGAAATGATTGCACCAAAAGGCACGTACGATCTTTTCCAATGTGTGGACTTTGAAGGAATTCAAATTGGTTGCGTATGCACGACGAATTTAAACCGTATATATCGAAAACCACTATATCGTGACTTTTTAAAAAAATTCAATTACTTTCTACATGCTTGTCGTTTTGAAACAAAACTTGTGCCATAGGACTCGGAGCATTACGCTGGTTCTGTGACCCAAGTTTGGTTCAATTCTGAGAACATTGACCAGAACACTATTTTGCAGGCCCTACGATCCGACTTAATTGGCAATTTTGTGACCAGCTCATCAGAATCCAATTTTGGATATTTCATTAAGTTTGTATCATTGTTCTGATCTCATTAGATACTAAGTTTGTTGAATTTGGAGAACTTAACTCTTGGCATATTTTTTGATGCAAAACGGACCTTATGTGGACCCCGTCTTGACCTGAAGATGTCGTTTTGGCCCCTGTGTCCAAATTGGACTTATGGATAGTCAATATTGACTATTTTACTCATACTGGAAATATTTATGATGTTATTTTCAATTTTCTAAGGCATTTACCTAGAACCTATCTTTTTGAAGGTTGTTGATTCGTAGAGTTCGCTACCTAGACTTCGTCATACCACCATTCAGAATCCAGCTAAGTATCCCTTGCTATGTTACTGTGTTTACTCTTTCTTTGCAATATTTACTTGTATATTTCTATATTGGTTCCATTATAAATTATATAAACCGCGTCCAAGCTATACTTGGGTGCAAACGACTGGATTAGTCATTCTTGTTACTTGTACTTATTTTATGCATGTTGACCTAGTTTTAGGAGACTATCATATGATTGAGGGATATACTTATATCTTCCTTGGTCATGACACACATACATTACACAATTTATGATATCTTGTTAGGGGCACGAATTACGTATTCGACTTGCTATCGATACGTAAGGAACGTGTGACAGATAAAAAATGTGACTGCTATGATTAGGGTATTAGAGACTGGTAGTTACAAAACTGGACATGTTATTGATATAACTTGGTCAGTAGGGGTTTATGGGGAGGACAATTACTATATGTATGGGACAGTCACCCTGGTATACCATAGTCTCCCGGAGAGAAACTATATGGATTTTTTGAGTTATGCAGATGCCCACTGGCATTTTTGGAATATTACGGATGAATACAAACGACTGTTGATATTATATATACACTACTAGCCTTGAGCTACATGGACTAGTCGAGATAGCCTGAATCCCACCCATGCATATGAAAGTTGTCCTCTAAATTGCATATTAGAAGGTAGAATCACCCTTGCATCAGTTTGAGTTATTTATATTTTATACATCATATATTTTTATGTATCTTGTTACGTTCCTCTAAGGACCTGGTTCCCTACCAGATTTTAGATTGGATTGATATAGAGTTTTACTAGAGCTGCTGATGAGTATCATTTCGATATACAGGTATTGGGAGTTGATACGTGTATCATATCTTCCATAGTTACATGATCTTATTACTTATTTATCTGCTATTATAACCTAGTGTTTATAGACTCTTATTTTCTTTCGAGTATATTCGAGTATATATGTTAGTGGGCTACAGACCATAACACATGTTGCTCATTCCTATATTTTGTATCACTGTAGATTGAGATATAATTATATTTATTGAACTATCTAGATAATAATCCTCATAAAACAGCTTATACATATTTGATTTGGACTATAGTCCACTTGATACGTAGCTGGCCATTGCCACGTGGCCTGGCCACGTATATTTTGGGACTGGGGCATGACATAATTTTTGTGGTATCCCATGCAGGCCAAATCATATCGTATCAGTTATGTTACTATACCGAACGAGCCTTCATTAGGATAAAAGTATTAGGATCTCAATCAACAATTGTTATTAAAGCTTCTTTGACTTCTATTATCACTCTTGATCCTCGTATCAGTGTTCAATCGTACCTTTCTTGAACTCCTTATTATTGCTTCTCGTCTTCTCCTGTTTCGGAAAGACGAACACTCGTGCTGGATGGACCTTTTCAATTATATTTTGTTGTAGGATAGAAGTAAGATTGAGAGAATATATCTGAGGAGAGTGATTATCTAAGTTAGTAATGGTTAGGTTAGATGCCTCTTCTAGATAGGCAGTTGAACGGAATGACAGAAGGATTTTTACATATAAGGTTTAGCCCTAGTAGGAAATTTTTCTTATTTAATGAATATAAACTCTTACCTTTACTAAGTAGATAAGAATCATATATTTGAAGTTTTGCACAATCATGAAGATTGGTTAGAGGGATAATGATAGATTTTATTGATTCCTGAAATGACTAGGCTTACGATAATATGAAATATATAGTTAAACTTTAAAGATTAGTATAGCTCCCAAAACAAAATAGGACCATATATATGACAGAATTTAGAAAGTATGACTAGAGATTTTTATAGATAAAATTGTTTGACAAGACTTGTACTAAAGACTAAACAAAGGCCTGTATAGAATTCAATCATTGCATTGAATTAACAATTTTTTACTTTGAGGATATAAATATGACCTCATGCATATGTAAAGAGATAGAATTTAAAGTAGGGTAGTAGCCTAGTCGGGGAGGGGGGGCTCCATTAAAGAAATAGATATTGAATTATCCTATAGGAATGATATATTATGGCAAAGGAGGATAGGCAAGATGGACAATAGTACAGAAAAATATTAGATAGAGAGGATGAGTTTAAATTTGATTTAGAAAGATATTTCTCCAATATACATAACCAATCAAAACTATGATTTGAAGATTGTCCAATAGTAAATATTATGTCAAGAGTATTAGATCTAGTAGGTACCTGTTTAACCGAGCCTTGACCCTTACCTAATAAGTTAGGTATAAGAAAAGTTAGGCATACTGTGGCAACGATATAGTTTGCTATGGCTAGAAGGGATAAATTATTGTTAATCGTACTGTTAAGGGGATTTGAGATATAACTTATAGGAGTATAGTATAGAGTTTAAGCATTGAATGTGATTTCTCTATCTTATGTAGGTAGTTATAAATAAGAATTAGAGATTAGAGTTAGATATTTTATAAACTAGTAAACCAAAGTTATTTAGAGATTAGAGTTAGATATTTTATAAACTAGTAAACCAAAGTTATGATAAACCCTTGATTGGTACCAGTTAGCTAGGAATCCCAAAAGGATTGTAACTAGAATAGTGGAGAGACTCTATCTTTAGGGGTATGAACCATATATTCTGTGAAATGGCTTAGTCTACTAAATTCAGTAGTGTATTCATCAACAATAAGATTATCCTGCTCAAGCCTCTCAAATTGACTTTTGATATACGCGTATTATACATGTATAGCTCATTTATTGTTTAATTGCTTATATCATGCTTTATGCCATTCATACATTGTTTAGGTTATTTTTGTAAATTTTTCTTAGTTGCATGCTTTAGACCGTTGGTCCCTTGGTTTTTTTGGTGTGTGGCTGTGATGAACCCGGGTGAGCAACATAGGATTATGATCCAATGGCCTATAATCCTAGCTCTTCCTATATAATCAATCCCATTATCTTTCCACCACTTTTCTTTTCCTTTTTTTCTCTTTCCTTCTTTATTTCTTCCCCAGCAAAGAGTAGCAACCGAGCTTGGTCTTGGCCGTGGGTGATCTTGGTAGTGTTGGTATTAGGCTAGAACTTGATCGTAGGCAAGTACACCTTGCGAACCGAAGGAATAACCATGAATCTTGTTTTGATTCTTAGTATAACTTTTTTTAATCATTTTTTATTTTTGGGTAACACTTAGAACTTGTCGCATTGATGATTTTATTTTTCTTGAATTGGATTGCTCATGGAGCCGAGAACATTAAGTCAAAGCATACAAAGTTAGCCTGAGAATGCATATAAATAGTATGCAGGGAACCCTTGTCGCATAAAACGAAGGTCCAGTGAGCCACTTGTGTGTGTTTCACAATTTTTTTAGAAAATGTGCCAATATATGTTAAGTACTCTGGGCGAACTTCTCTACTCCTATGTACATTTTGTACTATGAAAATTCCTTCAAAAGTATGCCAATCGTACTTGGCGCACTTTTGAATGGGTCTGCAAGTCATCAAGAATGTATGCCACTGCTTAAATAGCCAAGTTGGCACACTTTGCAGATATTGTAGAGTTGACACACTTTGGTGAAACTTTCCTTACCTGCGTACTTTGTCGCTTCTGGAGAATGGAGCACTTTATTGTGTTGGCGCACTATGTGGTATTCTCAAGAGTTGACGCACTTTGTAGCCCTTCGTAATTACTTAATGACTAAGCAATGACTTCTGACCATTCTCGAGAATTTTATTTTCGACTGTAGGGTTGTCTCGACTACTATGCCATGTCTTAAAACTTGTGTTTTGTCTTTTAATAGACCTTCCTACGCTTGTTTGTGTGACAAACCTCACTACTTGTATACTTGATGAAAGTGTGTCAAGTTCATAGCGTGGGTACTTTTATTTGTGCACCAATGATAGATTTATGTGCCAATCTCCTAGCTCATGCACTTCTATTATTGTGTGCCAATGTCCTAGAAGTGCGCTTTAGTATGATTTGTTCTCCACCTTTTGCTCCAAGCACTTTTGTATCAAAGTGCGCCAGAACTGCCCGGATTAGTGATTTGTGCGCCAAAACTATTTTTGGCCATTTGTGTGTCAATACTCTTTTTGTCCATTTGTATGCCAATTGTGGTTTTGGCCCATTGTGCGCAGATGTTATTTTCTTTCCTGATTTTATGCGCCAACCTTGAATTGACGATTTATGTACCTGTATGCGAGTATTCTCTTTAATATGATTAACTCTTGATGATTCTCTTGTTCTCTTTTATTCCGTTATTTTAGTTAATCCTAGTTATTTCCTAAATATGACATTCTTGATATTGATCTTGATTTTCTACCATGATCTAGTGATTGTACGCTATAAATGAACTTGAATCTTGACATGGAACTAATAATCTTGATACTGTACTGATGATCTTGATACTGTATTGATAATCCTGATACTGTACTGATAACTGATAATCCTGATAGTGGCTCGACGTAGCATAGCCATGACACGAGAATTCCTATAATTATCCTGATCAAGGCTATTAGTAGCACCTGAATTGTATGACATGTATCCCTGTTGTTGATTTTGCTTATACTCGTCAAGCTACTGTCCTGTCTTGTATCATGTCTGTCACGATCCACACCTGATGTAGGGATGCAAGTCGAGAACAACGCCCAGCCTATACCGCAGAATCAGCGGTAAAACGCTGTTTGGATAATCTATCTAACAATATAATGAGCTGTCACGACCTGCACCCAAATTCTGGGGCACGAGTACGTGGGTACGTCTAGCCTACGCCGCAGCATCGGCGGTAGAACGCTGTCTAGGTCATGATACTATCTAAATAATCTCACACGAGCATCCAACTCAATAAGGAGGCACGGATGACACAATGTAATATGAACAACATACTCAATACATAACTACAACACGATAAGATATCGAAGAAATAAAATAAAATGCAATACAAGTCTAAATAAAAATAATCTAACTCAACAATAAATCCAAGTCTCAACAAAGTATGCCGGAGACAAATCCGGTACCAAAATAATCTGCTAAGAAACTAACTAGATAATTAGTGATTCCGGCTAGACCTCCTGGAATTACTACTGAACTACCAAGTCTAAGTCTGCAGATACTCTCTCGGTGGTCCATAAAATGTCGAACACAGTCCTCTAAGGCATAGTCTAGAAAAATATTTCCAGTCAGGAAGGAGCAAAGTACATCTCAAATAACAGTTCCATTTAATTGATAAGGACTATAAAACAATAAACAGATAATGCTATATACTGAGAGAAGACAATGAATAAATGCAATGGCCAAATAAAGAGACAGGCAATATAGGCAATATGGTACATTCAGTGCATATATAAAATAAAAGGAAAGAGGTACAATATCATATACGAGTGATGTAGTATATGAACTAAAATAGAGAACTACAACTATTCTAAGTGTTTGAAATCATAGTTTGAAATGTGATCAGCTTGGGACTTGTACGATAGTTACATGACTTGGCTAATCATACGTGAGGTGTATGATTAACACTAATAATATTTTACACTTGTATGATAGGTATTTGATCACATCTCTCACTAGCAATTTTCCCTGCCCCCAACTAGTATTGTGGATCCAATCATGATATGTCACGATACACGATCAATGTCCAATATATCATGTACGATGTCTAACATCAATGTCGTGTACAATATCAATACGATAACTAATATAACATCTCATGACTAAAGATCCAATCTATATACTAGTCTGTGTAGCACAGTGTCAAGAATCAGATGTAACATTTCTAGATACTAGAATTATAGAAATTATCAAATAATTAGAAATTATCCGAGAATGTACTTGCCTTGGGTCCTTAGCTGGTAATACCAAAGTCATATTCCAGAGTATCGTCTAGATGATCCAACAGTCCTATAGACATATCATAAAATATAATATTTGCATTAGACGTTACACTAACACACAAAACACGATGAACTCAGGGCTATGCTAGATATTACACTAGTCAATTAGGGTCAAGTGTGCGTCTAATTACATGGGTGTCGTATCTGTAATTGCTGTGAATTCAGACAGTCGGTGATACGGGTCTTGCCAATACGTCGGTGTACATATGGCAGCCTGCTAATAATTACAAGATTACAGGTCAATGTAAATACGGGGTATCCGTAATTACACTCGGGTCGTCTAGTACGTTTATCAATTAGCATATATCATTAATTAAATATATATGTATATGTGTATACCAATAATTACATACAAAAATAAGTATAAGTGTATATACACTAATAAAATTATATACTATATATATATGTTTAAAAATATACATACCACATTTTTATATATATACAACAACCCATATTTATGTATACGAAAGAATACATATACTGAATACATATATATATATATACATATACCAGTGAAAATATACATATACTATATTTATATATATATACCAATTTAATACATATACTATATACTATATACATGTATATATGTATATATATATATATATATATATATATATATATATATATATATATATATATATATATATATGTGTATATATATATATATATATATATATATATATATATATATATATATATATATATATATATATATATATATATATGTGTGTGTGTGTGTGTGTGTGTGTGTGTGTGTGTGTGTGTGTGTATCAATACATACATATTAACGTATATTATGCTACATATATATATATTTATATATATATACCAAAATATATACTAACATATATTATGAATACGTATATACTAATATATAGTTGAATACATATATACTAATAGGGAAATACACTATATGTATGTATATGCGTATACATATACGAATCTTACATATACTATATACATACATGCATACATACATACATACGTACACGCGTACGTGTACGCGAGGGGGAGAACCGAACCTGTGCGCGTGTACGGCGACGACGGGGATGGCGACGACGATGACGAAGACGAAGATGACGACGAAGGCGACGATGACGACGAAGAGGGTGTTGGTGGAGGGGGCTAGTGGTGCCGGGGTGGTGATGCCGGTGGTGGTAGGGTGGTCGAGAAGGAGGAGGCAGGGGGTGGCTCAGCTGAGGGGGAATGGGGTGCCTGTTGGAGGTGACGAGCTGCTCGGCAAGCTGGGCTTCGGTCGAGGTCGAGGGACAGTCAGCTCAGTGAGGACTGGGTCATACGTGGTGGCTCAGTGAGTCTCGGTTGAGTTCTCCAGCGAGAGGAAGGCCGTTCAGGTGGGTGGTGATTGAGTGAGGCGGAGGAAGGTCGAGACAGTGGCAGCGGGGTCGAGTCGGACGGTGTACAGCAGGTGGCCGGAGGAGGAAGCTGCAGCTCGGGTGGTGGTAGGGGGGCACAGGTGGAGTGGTGGTGGATCGGGTGGTGGTAGGATGGCATTGGTGGAGTGGTGGTGGATCGGATGGTGGTAGGGTGGCACTGGTGGAGAGGTGGTGGATCGGGTGGTTCAGTGACAGCACAGCCGGGTGGAGCTCAGCCGGGTGCTGCCGGAGGGAGGCCGGTTCGAGGTGGGTCCGACGAAGATGGAGGAGGGTGACCAGACTGAACTGATAATGGTGGTGGTGGTGGCTCGGGAACTCAGGCCGGAGGGGAAGAGGGGAGTGATGGTCGGGGAGAGGTGGCAGTACGGGTGGCTGGCGGTGAACGGCTCGGGAACTCAGGCCGAGGTGCAGGGAAGAGCCGAGGAAGAAGAACTATAGCAGCCGGGGAAGTAACAATGACCGAGGTGCAGGAGGAGAAGCGGGTCGACGCCGGGGTCGGGTCGGATGGGTGGCCGGGGCTTGGCCGGCCAGGGTGGCCCGGGCTTGGGTGGAGATGATTTTATATTCCCCCATTTTCTCTTTTTAAAAGGATCAGAAGAAGAAGAAGAAGAAAGGAAGAAGAAGAAGAAGAAGAAGGGAAGAAATGGAAAAATAGGAAATGCTAGAGTGAGGAGGGAGGAGAGAGAGAGGTAGGGGCTTTCCAAGGTTTGGGGATTAGGGCATGCTTGGGAAGAGTGCATTGAGGAGACATCTTATAGGAGATGTGATGGGAGGTGTGTGGTGATGATGAGCCCCATTTTGAATGGGTGGCTCGGATTTGACATGAGGAAATTACTCATACAAGGAGAGGGTTGAGTTGACTAGTCAAATATTAGGGCTCTCCATTTGGTTTGAACCAATGGGGTGTTGACACCTAATGTAACATTTGCAAATGAGCCCCCTTAAATTTGGGTATTTGCACAGACACATGAAATGATAAAAAATTGGTGGACGATTTGGTATTTGGTGTTTTGTAGGGTGAAGGGGTGTTGTGTGTTTTACATGGGCTTAATTAATAGGGTACCTGGATTAAATTGGGTTAAAATAAGATTAGTCAAAGTTGGTATCCCCAATTTAATTAGAAACAAATGTGAGTGGTATTCTAAAATTAATTAGGAGTACATGGGGCTAAAATTAGGCTGGAACACAAATATCATTAGTGAAGAAGACTCAGAACTGAATATTATCCTAATTTGGGTTGCACAAAAATGGGTCGAGATTGCCTCCAATTTCGATTGGAATGCACAATGATACAAAGTCAGATTTTATTTAGAATTAAAATAAACGTCCACGACGAATATTGTGCGACTAAAATAAAGAACAAGAGAGCATAATTATGAGTGACACAAAGGTCATGAAAGATGTAGGCTGGGTGTCAATCTTGGACCCTTTAATTGGTCCGGCTAAACGGGTTGAGTTGGTGTCTCAAAATTGATGGCAACGACACAGGTGAGCGACACAAGATTAAATAATGAATTTCAGATACGGGAAATTTTGTAATTAAATTAGAGCACCAAGGATTATGATTTTGAGTGACGGAAAAGTCCAGCGCCTAAGTTGGCGTGTCAAGTCTAGAATGCAACAACTTGTTGGAAATTATGGGCTAAGGCTGGGCTCCGAATATTGCAACAACGGTAAGGTGTAACAATCACGGTAATAAATTGTAAATCTTAAAATTAAATCCTAAATAATACAGTATAAATTCATAACCCTATAATTCGGCCAGGTGTTCATCTAGTGGGCTTCTAGGTCAAGTCTACTAGCTCAACATTAAGGACACTGCATATAATATAATATATATATAAATACATATCTCATATAATTATTTAAATTAAATACACATATCATGCAATCATTTAAAATAACTACCACAATATTAATAATATATAAAAAGTTAAAAATACTCCTATTTTTGGAACGTGGTAGTGACAAGTCTACCCTCCTTAAAAGAATTTCGTCCTCGAAATTTAAAATCCTCAATAGTAGTATTTACTCATTATATTATTTTCCATCAAAAGTTAAATTTATCAAACCTATAATCATAAAGTAAATCAACATTGTCATTTCACAATTTTTTTCTCAAAAAAATTCTGCAATTATCGTATTCCTGAAAATCCTCAGAATAAAAATCAAATTCCATTTTTATCATAATTCCCTCCAAAATTTTAAGTTAATAATTAAATACTCTAAATTTAATATCCAACCCTCTAGTTTAATTCCCATCAATGCACATTTATGAAATTAAGAAATCTTGTCTAAAAACACTAATCCATAAATCCAATCGATGCATATTTATAAAAATCTAAATTCTTATCCCGAAAATTGAATTCAAACACTAATCCATTAATGATTTTATTCCTTGATTTTTTTTCCACAAAATACTCAACAATGCGATACTTATGGAATCTTCAAATGCAACATTCATAATATAAATTTTAAAGTTCATATCATGCAATCAAATAAATATAATGATAATCTCCTTAATTTCGTTGAATTTTTAATAATAAATTCAATTATATCATAATCAATAAATCATCAATTTTGCCATATTAAATTCTTAACTCTTTATTTCAATTAATGATTATCCTCAAAATTTAAGCATCTTGTCTCTCTTGTCAAGTCATAACCTCTTCCTAAATCTTCACTATGGTCAACCCCTAATAATCACAGTCTAAGAAAATTCTACCTACAGTCATTCAATATGCAATCTAAGGAAAATATGTACGGTTATGGTATCTTTTGTCATGGTATTATAGTCTCTGTCAGGGTGTAATACTAACTATATTCTAACAAGAAAATCATGAATACAAGCTATGGAATCAATCAATCAATCAAATAGAAAGGAACAGAAGGAAGGAAAGAACAGAACCTGCTAACACATCACCTGCAATATTGGTCTCCTCGACCGTTATCACAAATGCCCCGCCCTGCTGGGGTGGCTCCTTTCGTGGGTGTTGAGCAATCAGCGGTCCCACAGGTGGCCTAACTGGATCTCTATAATTTGGACCTGCGCGCTGAACTAGAGGGCAATCCCTCATTCGGTGTCCTGTATCGCCACAGCGCAAACAAAGTCCTAGCCTCAATCTACAGCTCTCCCAAAGGTGACCTGGCTTCTTACAAAAATGACAAGTCTGTTGATCCTGCTGAACAGGAACTGGTGCCTGGTACTGCTGTTGATACTGAAATGTCCTTGGCTGCTGCTGGCCAGGATACTGCTGGGCAACTCTCTCAACTGCATGTAGTGCCATCTGGTGAGCGTTCTCCATGCTCTCTCTCATTAGTTCAGTCTGCGCCTGGTGCGCTTCTACTTGCACCCTCAGAGCCTCAGCTTAAACTCGGTGAGTGTCTGCCGTCACTCTCTGGGCATCTACCATGCCCTGGATCAAAGTAAACATCTGTGCCCCGCCAATGTGCAAACCTCCGGAAATTGGAGTCGGTAGAGGGAGGAGGTTGTCTGTCATAGCTGGGGCAATCCTCTTAACAGGTGGGAGAGGAGGACCCCCGAACAGTGCAGATGCTCCCACATGTACCGGAGATGTTGGAGAAACTACGGATGTCTGTCCATCAGGTGGAGAGGTGGCAGACCCCTCTAAAGTTGATGCTCCTACTCTTACAGATCTTGTCTTCGGCGACATCCTGAAGACAAACCCAAAGAATCAATTAAGGCAATAAATGCAATATCATCAAGGAAGGACAGCAAGGTTCTAAAGAATCAACATTCAGAAGGAATAAGGATAACAAGATAAATGGATTTGAGATATTCCTAGTTGTGATTGAGTATTCGCTCTCATCCTAGTATGCTATATCCTAGATCCTATCGCAGGCACGTAGTAGTACAACTAAGATGTCACACTACCACGACATTGCTCTAATTACGAAGTCTGACCTGTATGGGCCACCACTAAAAATGTGTCACGACCCGCACCAGGATTCTGGGGCACGAGTACGTGGGTACGTCCAGCTTACGCCGCAGTATCGGCGGTAGAACGCTGTCTAGGTCATGATACTATCTAAACAATCTCACACGAGCATCCAACTCCATAAAGAGGCACGGATGACACAATGTAATATGAACAACATAATCAATCACATAACTACAGCACGATAAGATATCGAAAAAATAAAATAAAATGTAACACAAGTCTAAATAGAAATAATCTAACTCAACAATAAATCCAAGTCTCAACAAAGTATGCCGGAGACAAATCTGGTACTAAAATAATCTGCTAAGAAACTAACTAGATAATTAGTGATTCCGGCTAGACCTCCCGGAATCACTACTGAACTACCAAGTCCAAGTCTGCAGCTACTCTCCCGGTGGTCCATAAAATGTCGGACACCAGTCCTCTGAGGCATAGTCTGAAAAAATATTTCCAGTCAGGAAGGAGCAAAGTACATCTCAAATAACAGTTCCATTTAATTGATAAGGACTATAAAACAATAAACAAATAATGCTATATACTGAGAGAAGACAATGAATAAATGCAATGGCCAAATAAAGAGAAAGGCAATATAGGCAATATGGTACATTCAGTGCATATAAAAAATAAAAGGAAAGAGATACAATATCATATACGAGTGATGTAGTATATGAACTAAAATAGAGAACTGCAACTATTCTAAGTGTCTGAAATCATAATTCGAAATATGATCGGCTTAGGACTTGTACGATAGCTACATGGCCTGGCTAATCATACGTGAGGTGTATGATTAACACTAATAATATTTTACACTTGTACGATAGGTATTTGATCACATCTCTCACTAGCAATTTTTCCCGCCCCCAACTAGTACTGTGGATCCAATCATGATACGTCACGATACACGATCAATGTCCAATATATCATGTATGATGTCTAATATCAATGTCTAATATCAATGTCGTGTACAATGTCAATACGATAACCAATGTAACATATCATGACTAAAGATCCAATCTATATACTAGTCCGTGTAGCACAGTGTCAATAATCAGATGTAACATTTCTAGATACTGGAATTATAAAAATTATCAAATAATTAGAAATTATCAGAGAATGTACTTGCCTTGGGTCCTTAGCTGGTAATACCAAAGTCCTGTTCCAGAGTATCATCTGGATGATCCAACAGTCCTATAGACATATCATAAAATATAATATTTGTATCAGACGTTACACTAACACACAAAACACGATGAACTCAGGGCTATGCTAGATATTACACTGGTCAACTAGGGTCAAGTGTGCGTCTAATTGCACGGGTGTCGTGTCCATAATTGCTGTAAATTCAGACAGTCGGTGATACGGGTCTTGCCAATACGTCGGTGTACATATGGCAGCCTGCTAATAATTACAGGGTTACAGGTCAATGTAAATACGGGGTATCCGTAATTACACTCGGGTCGCCTAGTACGTTTATCAATTAACATATATCATTAATTAAATATATATATGTGTATACCAATAATTACATACAAAAATAAGTATCAGTGTATATACACTAATAAGATTATATACTATATATATATATATATGTTTAAAAATATATATACCATATTTTTATATATATACAACAACCCATATTTATGTATACGAAAGAATACGTATACTGAATACATATATATATACATATACTAGTAAAAATATACATATACTATATTTATATATATATACCAATTTAATACATATAATATATATATATATATATATATATATATATATATATATATATATATATATATATATATATATATATATATATATATATATATATATATATATATATATATATATATACATATTAACGTTTATTATGCTACATATATATATATATATATATATATATATATATATATATATATATATATTTATATATATCACAAAATACATACTAACATATATTATGAATACGTATATACTAATATATAGTTTACATATACTATATTTATATATATATACCAATTTAATACATATAATATATATATATATATATATATATATATATATATATATATATATATATCAATCAATATATACATATTAACGTTTATTATGCTACATATATATATATATATTTATATATATCACAAAGTACATACTAACATATATTATGAATACGTATATACTAATATATAGTTGAATACATATATACTAATAGGGAAATACACTATATGTATGTATATGCGTATACATATACGAATCCTACATATACTACATACATACATACATACATACATACGTACGTACACGTATACGTGTGCGCGAGGGGGATAACCGAACCTGTGCGCGTGCACGTCGACGACGGGGATGGCGACGGCGAAGACGACGATGACGAAGACGAAGATGATGATGAAGGCGACGATGACGACGAAGGTGGTGCTAGTGGAGGGGGCTGGTGGCTTGGTTGAGGGGGGATGGGGTGCCTGCTGGAGGTGACAAGTGCTCCGATGAGCTGGGCTCCGGTCGAGGTCGAGGGACAGTCGTCTCAGCGAGGACTGGGTCGTGCGCGATGGCTCAGTGAGTCTCGGTCGAGTTCTCCTGCGAGAGGGAGGCCGTTCAGGCGGGGTGGTGATCGAGTGAGGCGAAGGGAGGTCGAGACAGTGGCAGCGGGGTCGAGTCGGACGGTATACAGCAGGTGGCCGGAGGAGGAAGCTGCGGCTCGGGTGGTGGTAGGGTGGCACTGGTGGAGTGGTGGTGGATCGGGTGGTTCAGTGACAGCACAGCCGGGTGGAGATCGGCCGGGTGCTGCCGGAGGAAGGCCGGTTCGAGGTGGGTCCGACGGAGATGGGGGAGGGTGACCGGACTGAACTGATGATGGTGGTGGTAGTGGCTCGGGAACTCAGGATGGAGGCGAAGAGGGGAGTGATGGTCGGGGAGAGGTGGCAGTACGGGTGGCTGGCGGTGAACGGCTCGGGAACTCAGGCCGAGGTGCAGGAAAGAGCCGAAGAAGAGGAACTGTAGCAGCCAGGGAAGTAACAGTGTCCGAGGTGCATGAGGAGGAGCAGGTCGACTCTGGGGTCGGGTCGGATGGGTGGCCGGGGCTTGGCCGGCCAGGGTGGCCTGGGCTTGGGTGGAGATGGTTTTATATCCCCCCCCATTTTTCTCTTTTTAAAAGGAGGAGGAGAAGAAGAAGGAAAGAAATGAAAAATAGGAAATGCTACGGTTGAGTGAGGAGTGAGGAGAGAGAGAGGTGGGGACTTTCCAAGGTTTGAGGATTAGGGCATGCTTGGGAAGAGTGCATTGAGGAGACATCTTATTGGAGATGTGATGAGAGGTGTGTGGTGATGATGAGCCCCATTTTGAATGGGTGGCTCAGATTTGACATGAGGAAATTGCTCATACAAGGAGAGGGTTGAGTTGACTAGTCAAATATTAGGGCTCTCCATTTGGTTTGAACCAATGGGGTATTGACACCTAATACAACATTTGTAAATGAGCCTCCTTAAATTTGGGTATTTGTACAGACACATGAAATAATGAAAAATTGATGGGCGATTTGGTGTTTGGTGTTTTATAGGGTGAGGGAGTGTTGTGTGTTTTGCATGGACTTAATTAATAGGGTACTTGGATTAAATTGGGTTAAAATAGAATTAGTCAAATTTGGTATCCCTAATTTAATTAGAAACAAATGTGAGTGGTGTTCTAAAATTAATTAGGAGTACATGGGGCTAAAATTAGGCTGGGACACAAATATCATTAGTGAAGAAGACGTAGAACAAAATATTACCCTAATTTGGGTTGCACGAAAATGGGTCAAGATTGCCTCCAATTTTGATTGGAACGCACCACGATACAAAGTCAGATTTTATTTAGAATTAAAATAAACGTCCGCGACGAATATTGTGCGACTAAAATAAAGCACAAGAGAGCATAATTATGAGTGGCACAAAGGTCATAAAAGATGTAGGCTGGGTGTCAGTCTTGGACCCTTTAATTGGTCTGGCTAAACGGGTTGAGTTGGTATCTCAAAATTGATGGCAACGACACAGGTGCGCGACACACGATTAAATAATGAATTTTGGATACAGAAAATTGTGCAATTAAATTAGAGCACCAAGGATTATGATTTTGAGTGACGAAAAAGTCTAGAGCCTAAGTTGGCGTGTCAAGTCTAGAATGCAACAACTTGTTAGAAATTATGGGCTAAGGCTGGGCTCCGAATATTGCAACAATGGTAGGGTGTAACAATCACGGTAATAAATTGCAAATCTCAAAATTAAATCCTAAATAATACAATATAAATTCATAACCCTATTAATCGGCCAAGTGTTCATCTAGTGGGCTTCTAGGTCAAGTCTACTAGCTCAACATTAAGAACGCATAATATAATATAATATATATATAAATATACATCTCATACAATTATTTAAATTAAATACACATATCATGCAATCATTTAAAATAACTACCACAATATTAATAATATATAAAAAGTCAAAAATACTCCTATTTTTGGAGCATGGTAGTGACATGAGCCACCAACAATATCAATATACTCAATCACATATTTAAGATGGAAATGAGCACGAGAATGATAAAGAATAGAATAGTCACATACAACTCATGAGTCAAAATAATAACATCAATGAGTCTGAAGAAATACTAAATAATAAGTTGGAGACAAATCCAGTATAAAAGAATACTAATAAGTTACAAATTTTAGGTCATCTGTCTTAGTCGGGATGAGTCCCTCCTGAGCCAGAGTCTCTGACTATAAGCCCACAATATCCTGAGGCCCATAATGTTTAGGGTACCACTCCTCAGTATCATCTGGAAAAAATATATCCAGTCAGGAATTGAGCAAAGTACATCTCTAATAGCAGTTCTAATCAATGATAAAAACTATGTAACAGTAAATAGATATAAATATACAAGATGTAATAATAGATACAAGAGATACACGATAAGGAAATACTATAAATAAATACGAGAATGAATAATATGACAATGAACAAGAATACTAATGACTAAGTGTGTGAGTACTAGCTTTAACATGTGATCGACTTAAGAACTTGCATAAGAAAGCTTGCACAGGAATAATAGCCTGGTTAGTCATACGTACGGTGTATGACCAACACTCACAGGAAAACAAGACATGCACAAGAAGTGTATGATCACATATCTACACTAAAATACTCCCCACCCCCGACTGGTATAGGGGATCCAACCATGGTACGCTATGGTACGGGATTCTCCAGGAAGATAGCAACTCTTCTCGAGAATCAGTGTCTGTACATGTATAAGATAATCAATAAAACAAGGCTTACACAAGATACACCATATACCAAGGAATAATATCTTATGACGAGATTCAGATATACCAATCTGTGTAACCATCGTGTCAAGAGAACAAGGATATCTACACTAGATACAATAAATATAGAGGATATCATAAATGAGAAACTATCAGAGAATATTCTCGCCTAAAGTCCGGTAAATAGTCTCACAGATGTCTGATACGGTGCCTTGAAGACCTAGATAGGGAATACAACATCAATACAAGGTTTCGAAATGAAAATAAGTTAAACTAGTCAACATCTAGGTCAAAGAGCCATTTCTAAGTCAAAATAGTCAAACTAGGTCAACTCTAAGTCAAACTGGTCAAACTTGGTCAAACTATCTATTTCTAGGTTGTATGAGTCTATCTCAATGATGTTGGGTTCATAAACTATGAAACTAGGTCATACAAGCTAAATCTAGGATACTAAGATACCGTATCTCAGGATACGCAAACAAGAGATATGAAATATTACATATGCATATTCAATCAACAATATGTATACCAATCCTAACTACCAAATGCTATGTGGGTACCTTGGCTTTGAACCACGGTATCGTACCACTAAACACTCATCTTGGTACCCAAACCCAATACCTTGAATATTCTCAATACCTTGGCTTTTACCTTGGTATTTCAAGGTAAAAGCGATATCTAGTATATAACTAACATCCCAATATAATTTCTAGTACTCTATTATTAACTACTAGTATTCCCCAATATAAACTTAGGTACTAACTCTCGTGCTATACTAACTATCAATACAATAATATATAGACATATATATATATATATATATATATATACCAATCCTAACTACCAAATGCTATGTGGATACCTTGGCTTTGAACCACAGTATCGTACCACTAAACACTCATCTTGGTACCCAAACCCAATACCTTGAATATCCTCAATACTTTGGCTTTTACCTTGGTATTTCAAGGTAAAAGCGATATCTAGTATATAACTAACATCCCAATATAATTTCTAGTACTTTATTATTAACTACTAGTATTCCCCAATATGAACTTAGGTACTAACTCTCATGCTATACTAACTATCAATACAATAATATATATATATATATATATATATATATATATATATATATATATATATATATATATATATATATACACACACACACACACACACACATACATATATATGTAACTTAGAGATATCCATAAGAGGTATAACTACATAAATACTAACTAGCTAGATATTACTAACTAACTAGATACTATTAACTACTACTTAACTAACAAAATACTTAACTAGCTAGCTATCAAACTACTAATAGTTAATATTATTTAACTTACTAAATATCTAGCTACAACCTAATACTAACCAACTGATCTCACCTTACTATTACTGCTTCCCGGGATCTACTGCTACTGCGAGAAGCTACTGCTATTGCTGCGAGAAGCTATTGCTGCTGCTGCGATAAACTGCTGCTGCTGCGATAAACTACTGTTGCTGAAGCTGCTCTCATAAGCTGCTTGCTGCTGCTGCGATGAACTGCTGCTACTGCTGCAGTATGCTCTCATAAACTGCTTGCTCGATTTGCTGTCCCGAGCCCCCTCTCTCCCAACACAACAACACACACACTACTTCCAAATATATGCCAATATATATATCAACTATATATATACAAATATATACTCTCTCATATATATATATATATATATATACACATCCATAATTATATTCATATAGATAGATATAAACATACACACATAGATATAGATATAATATCTCATATATATATATATATATATATATACGTAGCATCACATACACGTATATATATATATATATATATATATATATATATATATATATATATATTTATTTATTTATTATAAATGACTACGAACAATAGGAATTAGATCTAAAAATACAACACAACAAACACGTGGAGTGCATCGCACCCGTATCACACTAGATCTATGATCCGCTTGTGACATGAGTCCACCACACAACCAAACATACCCCGAAGGACACGAGCAAGTTTAGTATATTATTTATGAACAATACGAAGAGTCAAACATATATCTACGTGTCTGTGTTAAAATATGATATGCACAAAGTCCCGTATCGGAGAAAAACTCCCAAAATAATACGTATCACTAATTTTTTGGGATACAACCTACACGTATCCAATTAAGGACATGACACTAACCACAAACACATGTGAAGTTGATCTATAGGACCAATTAATAAACACAATTAGTGTCAATATCAGAATTTCCCCAAAATTGACACAAAAAGTACCATAACTTTCTCAATATGCCTCCTATGAACTTAATTCCAAATCATATAGGTAGCCTATGCATATGGGTTGATTTCTTATGGTTAAATATTATATTTAGAACCTAAATGAAAGAAAAAAATTGAATTATACCTATTGGGAGATGGATTCTCAATGCAACCTCCAAATGTGATAAAATTGGCCTCCAACTTGTAGATCCTTGCTCCTCTTTGTAGATCCTTGCTTCCTCCTTCTAGATCCTTGCTCTACTAGTCTCTAATAGTAATTTGGGAAGGAATTGGAATAAAATTTGGTAGGAAAATAATGTGGGAATGAGAGAATTTGGTTGAGAAAAATTCTAGATCTAGATTTAAAATAAAAAAAAGGAGAGAGAAACTTTTTCTTCCTCTTTTAATAGGCCGGCCCCCCTTGCCCCTTCCTCAAGCTACTATGTAATGTCCATTATACCCCTTGGGGCCTCTCATAAAGAAATAATTAAGGAGGAAAGGTTCTCGTCTAATGGTTTAATTAAATTAATCATCCTCCTAATCAATAGGCTTCTATTTGGGCTCAATTCTAATAATTAATACATGTTGGTCCATGAGTCTAAACTAACTAATTAGGTCCACTAACACAAGTCCAAAATAATAAACTAACATCTAATAATAATTAAATAATATAATAAATAATTATTTAATATGCACAATATTTAATTAATTATGAAATGACTAAAATATTCTCTCCTAGAAAATATGGTAGTGACAAGTCTACCCTCCTTAAAATAATTTTGTCCTCGAAATTCAAAGACGAAAACTATCCCCAGAAAATAATAGAACATAACAAAAGAACAAAACATAACTAGGAAAGAACATATCTCAAGGCATAAACAAATATGGATAACGCTCTCGCATTTCATCATCTCTCTCCCAGGTAGACTCCCCCGGAGAGTGATGCCTCCATGCGATGCGTACCAAAGGAATAGTCTGGTTCTTCAGCACCTTCTCTCTCTAATCCAGAATCTCAACTGGCTACTCTGGATAGCTAAGAGTAGGGCCCACCTCTATCTCCGAGTAATCCAACACGTGACTAGGATCTGCCATGTACTGTCTCAACTGCGATACGTGAAATACATTGTGCACTCCCTCCAATGTATGTGGCAAGTCTATTCTATAAGCAACTACACCGACCCTCTCTAGAATAGTGAACGGGCCGATGAATCGTGGACTAAGCTTCCTGCCTCCACCGAAACGAATCGTGCCTCGTATCGGAGAAATCCTCAGAAATACCAAACCACCCACCTAGAACAAAATACCACCTTAAGAACTTAATCTATAACAAACAACCAATAACAAGCATAAAACAAAAATCTAAAACTATACCTCAAACTCCAAAGGTCTCCGGCGGCTATCGGCCCAATGCCGCTGTCTGTCCTACGCCACTCGAAGTCTGTCTCTGATCAGCTAAACCTTCTCCGCTGCATCTACAACCATCTCTGGCCCAAGCAAAACTCTCTCTCCAATATCGTCCCATGACAAGGGAGTACGACATCTCCGACCGAACAGAGCTTCAAATGGTGACATCTCTATACTAGCCTGGTAGCTGTTGTTGTAAGCAAACTCTACCAAATAGAGATGGTCCTCCCAAGATTCCCCAAAATCTAGTACATAAGTGTGAAATATATCCTCGAGAGTCTGAATAGTCCTCTCTGACTGCCCATCTGTCTGGGGATGATATACAGTACTGAACTTGAGCTGAGTGCCCAAACTCGCCTGCAACTCTTCCAGAAATGAGAAGTAAAACGACTATCCCGATCCGAGACTATGCTGACGGAAACTCCATGTATCCTGACGATCTGCCTCACATACATCTCTGCCAGCTTCTCTGTAGACAAACCCACCTTGAAAGGGAAAAAGTGGGCCGACTTGGTCAACCTATCAACGATGACCCAAATTACGTCTTTCTCTCCTGGAGATCATGGTAGTCGGAACACAAAATCCATAGTAATGTGCTCCCACTTCCACTCTGGAATGGGTAATGGCTGAAGTAAACCTCCTGGCCTCTGCCTCTCGGCTTTCACCTGCTGGCACACTAAGCATCTGGATACAAACTGTGTCACTTCCCTCTTCATGCCATACCACCACACACTCTCTGACATATCCTGATACATCTTATTGGCACCTGGATGTATGAAATACTAAGAGCGATGCGCTTCCTGTAATACCTCCTCACGCAGCTCCCCACTAGGCACACACAATCTAACTCCATGCCATAACGAGCCATCCTCAACAATGGTGAAATTATCCTCCAATCCTGCTCTCACCTGAGTCCTGATGCTCCTCATAGTTACATCCTTATACTGTGCTTCCTTGATCCTGTCCATTAAATTTGAGTGTATTTGTAATCCCTAAATCTTCATAGCCAACCCAGGAACTATCACCTCAATGTCCAAGCCCTCCAAGTCTTCCAGCAAATATCGATCATGCATCAAGAACATAGCTACCGGATACCTGCTCAAAGCATCGACAACTACATGCTCTCCATACAAATAGTGTTTTTACAACTTCAGGGCGAAGATGACTGCTGCCAACTCTAAATCAAGGGTAGGATAGTTCTTCTCATAAGGATGCAATTGCCTGGATGCTTAGGCAATTACTTTCCCATTCTGCTGAAGAACACATCCCAAACCTTTCTCCGATGCATCATTATAAATAGTAAAACCTCTAGACCCTGATGGCAACGTCAAAATAGGAGTATATGTCAACCTATTCTTTAATTCCTCAAAATCAACCTGGTAATACTCCATCCAAACAAACTCTATATCCTTTCTGGTGAGTCGGGTCATCGGCTCGACAATCCTCAAATTTTTTTGCACAAACTTTCTGTAGTAGGCTGCCAATCCCAAGAAACTCCTGATCTCTACTACAGAACTCAGGGTCTTCCAAGACTCCACTGCTGCAATCTTCTTCGGATCTACTGAAATACCATCACCAGTCACAACATGACCCAAGAACTCCACCTTGTTCAGGAAGAACTCACACTTGGACAGCTTCCCATATAGCTTCTCCTTCCTCAGCACATCTAACACAATCCGCAAATGCTCCTCATGCTCCTCTGGTGTCTTCGAGTATATGAGTATGTCGTCAATGAACACCACCACGAACTTGTCAAGGTACTAATGGAACACCTTGTTCATTAAGTTCATAAATACCGTCGGTGCATTAGTCAACCCAAACGACATCACCATAAACTCATACTGACCATACCGAGTTCTAAAAGCAGTCTTTGGTATGTCCTCCGGCTTCACTTTCATCTGGTGGTAGCCTGATCTCAAGTCTATCTTAGAAAATACCTTGGCACCACTCAACTAATCGAACAAGTCATCAATCCGTAGCAAAAGGTACTTATTCTTGATAGTGAGATTATTCAATGCTCTGTAATCAATGCACATGCACACTGATCCATCCTTCTTCGGTACAAACAATACCGGGGCTCCCCACGGTGAAGAACTCGATCTGATAAACCCCTTATCCTGCAATTCATCTACCTCTTCTTTAGCTCGACCAACTTGTTGTTGTTTACTCTATATACATATTGTGAAATTGGTTCTGCACTTGGCACCAAGTCTATAGAGAATTCAACATCTCAATCTGGCAGCAATCCTGGCAATTCCTCAGGAAACACATTTAAGAACTCTACTATCAACGGATGTGGCAACTCCTTGTCTTCCACCATAGCTCCACAAATAATGCCTTCTCCCTGCCCTGCAGCTCCTTTAGAAAACTCGAACTCTGGCTCTCCTGGCGGACCAAACAAAACTCTACCTCCTCTATAATCTATACTAGCACGGTGCCTACTCAACCAATCCATCCCGAGTATAATATCGTAGCTCGAAAGTGGCATTACAAGTAGACACACACTAAACTCCCGGCCTCCTAGAGTAACTCTCCGATCCTTGCAAATATTATTAACCAGGATAATGCCTCCCCTGGTCATGATCATGCAAGTCCTAAGCAAAGACTCAGCTACCAAACCATGCTTCAAAGCAAAAGAAATAAATACAAAACTATGGAAAGCACCACTATCAAACAAAGCTAAAGCTGGAATGGAATCAAGAAGAATAGAACCTGCGATGACATCTCCAGTGGGCTCGTCCTCCTCGACGGTCATAGCAAATGCTCGTCCCTGACGTGCACCTCCCTGCTGCTGATGCTGGACATAATGCTACTGCTGGGTCGGAAGCGGTCCACTCGGCTGTACTGCAGGTGGTCTCTCCTGTGTCCTTGGAGCTGAAGTTGCTCCCTGAACAGCACAACAAGGATTGGAAGGATACTCCCCCAACTGATGCCCTTCGGTACCACAATACAAATAAACTACCAACCTTTTCTTGCAAACTTCCCAGATGTAGTTGGGCTTCTTGCAGAAGTGGCATGAAGCTTGCTGTAACTGTCTCTGCTGCTGTGGTACCTGGTGAAACAGAGCCCTAGTTGGAGTCTGGTGCTGCTGCGGCTGCTAAAAAGGTCTGGATTGGAAATGAGGACTCTTGGCAGATACTGCACTGCTGTTGGCCCCCAAAAAAGAATTATAATCTCTCTTGGACTTCAAACCCAACTCCTGCTCAACCTTACGCGCCTTCGCAAGTATCTCCGATTATGTCTCATAAAAAGATGAACTAAGGATCTTCACTTCCCAATTTAGACCCTCACAAAAACGAATAGCCCGAACCTCCGGCTCTCTCACCAAATACTCTGCAAATCAGCTCAGCCTGTCAAACTCTGCAGCGTACTCCTCCACAGACATGCTCCCCTGAATGAGTCTCTCAAACTGCCTACCCAAGTCTAGCCTGTCTGCCCGAGCGAAGAACTTCTTCTTGAATTGGTCCTTGAGCACCTCTCAAGACTGTCCTGCATCAACCAGAATCGGCTCATTCCTGAACCAAGTATGGGTGACGTCGAACAGTTAAAGTCCTACCTCCTCAACCTTTAGATCCTCAAAAAGATGGGACTCCCTTATAAGATGCTCAATGTCCTCGAGCTAATCATCAGCATAGATGATGTCCTCCATCCTCTTGAAGACCCTAGGCTCCAGCTTCTTGAAGTCCTGAATATTGCCTGGCCGAAGCTGAGCAACTTGAGGAGCAACCTGTTGCTGGACCGGAACTCCTCTCTCTACTACGGCACGGGCAAGCTGAGGAGCACTCTCGATGCCCTGCTGCAAGACGTCGGTCTATCTCTGATGTGCCTCAGACTGAGCCCTCTACGCCTCCAATATCTCCCAAAATAGTAAGAACATCTGTGTCGCATCTGCTTGCACGGAAGATGGAGGTGGAAGTCCCTCAGATACAGCTGCACAGTCCTCTGAGTAGGTGGTGGACCTCCAAAAGCAGCTGACACTCTAATTATCGGAGAAGTGATTGGTGCAGGCCCTCGGGATGTTGCAGAACTCTCAAAAGCTGCTCTCCTCTGTTGTGATCTAGTCTTCGGCGGCATTCTGAGACAAAATAAAAAAAAGAATCAATATGGCACATGATATAAGGCACTCAAAGGAAATAACAGTTTAAAAGATCAAGTATCAATATCAAGGAATAATAGTTGAATGAATAAAAAGAATTTTTTTCTAGATGTGATTGATTATTCTCAGCCTATAGCCTATATCCTATATCCTGAAACAGGCTCGTAATAGCACTCAATTCAGAGCACCACTATAAATCGTACTAATTGCGACCTCGAAGACTTGTATGGGCCACCACTAAAAATGTGTCATGACCCGCACCCGATATAGGGATGCAAGTCGAGAACAACGCCCAGCCTACGCCGCATAATCGGCGGTAGAACGCTGTTTGGAAAATCTATCTAACAATATAATGAGCAACCAACAATATCAATATACTCAACCACAGATCTAAGATGGAAATGAGCACGAAAATAATAAAGAATAAAATAGTCACATACAACTCATGAGTCAAAATAATAACATCAATGAGTCAAAAGAAATACTAAATAATAAGCTGGAGACAAATCTAGTACAAAAGAATACTAAGAAGCTACAAGTCCCGAGTCATCTGTCTTAGTCGGGATGAGTCCCTCCTGAGCTAGGGTCTCTGACTCCAAGGCCACAACATACTGAGGCCCGTAATGTGTAGGGTACCACTCCTCAGTGTCATCTGAGAAAATTATATCCAGTCAGAAAAGGAGCAGAGTACATCTCTAATAGCAGTTCTAATCAATGATAAAAATTATATAACAGTAAAAAGATATGAATATATAAGATGCAATAATAGATACAAGAGATACACAATAAGGAAATACTGTAAATAAATACTATAATATGACAATGAAAAAGAATACTAATGACTAAGTGTGTGAGTACTAACTTTAACATGTGATCGGCTTGGGAACTTGCACAAAAAAACTTGCACAGGAATAATGGCCTGGTTAGTCATACATGCGGTGTATGACCAACACTCACAGAAAACTAAGACATGCACAAGAAGTGTATGATCACATATCTACACTAAAATACTCTCCACCCCCGACTGGTATAGGGGATCTATAAACCCCCTCAACCAATTTAGGGATTATTTGTAATTTTTAAAAACTGAGACTAGGGACAAACCGAGATAATTGAAATTTCGTGAGACGATCGTAGGTACCCTCTGACCATAGTGCAACTGTAGCTATACAATGTGAATTAGCGTCACCTTGCACAGCTAATTATTAATCTAGTTAATTAATTTATGGCTAATTTCACCTCAGTTGGACCTGACCGAACCATATCCTTGAACCCTGGCCGGCCCAAACCCCGAGACCAACCCCGAAGCCTATCCCCTATATAAATACATAACTTCCTCCATATAAAACCCTAAACCCACAAAGCCTCCCCAAACCGTAACCCTAGCCGAATACTCCCCCTCTCCCTTGCACCCAACCACCATCACCACCACCACCGCCGCTGACAGCGCTGGCACCGCCCTTCATCCGACCCGACTGCCCCTTCATCCGACCCGACTGCCCCTACAGCCAACCCGACTGCCCCCCTTCAGCCAACTGCCCCCTTCATCAGCAGACTGCCCCTACAGCCGACCCGCTGCCCCCTTCAGCCGCCCCCTTCAACCGCCCCTTCAGCCGCCAGCCGCCCGACGAACTGCCGGCGCCAACCCGACCCACTGTGCGCTACTTCCATTGCTGCCGCTACCGCGCCTGCTGCAGTGCCGCCGCCGCCGTTGCCACCTCGCCGGAGTATGCCTCAACTAGAGCAGACCCTGTCCGAGCAAGCCACGTACAGGTAACCATGTAAAATCCTCGCTTCTTCATGTTAATATCGTAGCGTCGTATCGACGTATCGAGAAATTTTGATATCGGACATAACCCTAATTATGTGCATATTGGATTAATGACTAATAAGATTTAGAATTGGTATATTTACTAGCAAACCCTTAATTGTGAGACATAACACCAAGGACTAGCATTTTCACCCTAAAACCTGTACATAAACCACGTACAATAAACATAGAAACCAAAGAGCATGTGTTCGCACAGAACAGAGATCATGGTTAAACCATAACTTGAAATTATTGTCTCAAGGGCCAGGATGATCGAGCACAGAATACGTTTGCACCTTAGCTACGCGCACATGTGACACTGTATTCGAACAGACGTAAACTTACGATAATATTCAAGCGTCAGGTTGTAGTCATGTACATTTAATATTTAGCGTCTGATATTAGATTGTTATATTATATTTGTGTTTAGGACCTTTGGATCAGCCAGGAGACACTGCAGGAACCGGTTTCTAGCATTCACAGCTTTAGGACCCAGGCAAGATACTGTTTAGGATAATAAATGAGAAAAGATTGATAATATGGAAAATAATGTCTTATACGAAAACCCGCCCTTCTTTTATGTTTACAAACAAGATTGTACAATTTAATCCTATACGAGGATGACTAAGTACAATTTATTTAATCTGGGTAAATATTGCTATAGGTGTCTGATCTACAGTCGATCACTTTAGCCCTTGGACCACACGATGTTGAAGATGTGCCATGGAAGACAGAAAGCAGCTTCGAAGGTTGCTAAAGAGGGTGGATGCTCGATACCAAGGTCGTCGATCCCTTCTCTTTGCCTGAGCTTTGGATTCTTCTCTCTCTCTTGACCTTTTTTCCCCTTTTCGAACGTTTTATAGAGTTTTAGTGACAGTGACCACTCAGTCGGTATAGAAACTGAGTAGTAGAAAGTACAACACCCTTTTACACGACGATTTAAAATAACCAATGCCTACGTATAGATGACCTTTTGAGTGAGCATGTCACGCGTGTCCAACTAATAGGACAAAATGCATATATCTGCTGCGAAGATCACGACATAGAAGCCACGTAGTTCGTTATCCCTTGTGTAGAAGAGGTTGGCGTAGAAGCCAATATCTGTCACCATGGCATAGAAGCCAAGTAGGCATAGAAGCCGAGTAGGCGTAGAAGCCAAGTAGGCATAGAAGCCGAGTAGGCATAGAGGCCGCATGGGCATAGAAGCCGAGTGGTCATAGAGGCCGAGTGGGCATAGAAGCCGAGTAGGCGTAGAAGCCGAGCAGGCGTAGAAGCCGAGTGGTCATAGAGGCCGAGTGGGCATAGAAGCCGAGCAGGCGTAGAAGCCGAGTGGTCATAGAGGCCGAGTGGGCATAGAAGCCGAGTAGGCGTAGAAGCCGAGCAGGCTTAGAAGCCGATATGATGTGGACGTTTTAGCCGGAATTATGGCTCTTGGAGATATAATCAAATCTCTTGCATTAAATGCAGAGATCTGCCCCCATCCTGCGCATTAAATACAGAGGCTTGTCTTTAAAATTTGCCATTATTCTGTACATTAAATGCAGATACGCGCCTCGAATTCTGTACGAAGAGTAACTGCTGATGTGGCGGTCTGTTTGCCTTCTGTGGAGCATAAGAAGCTCACGTCTGCCTGTGTAAAACTAGGTGGCGTATTCCCTTATATGCGTAAAAGTAGTTTACGCAAAAGGGATGCCACTAAACGACGGTTCGGTGACATTTAATCAAATCTCCAGCATTAAATGTGGAGATCCGTCATTATCCTGTGCATTAAATGCAGAGGCGTATTTTGAAGGCCTGCCACCCTTCTGTGCATCAGGTAAAAAGACGTGCCTTGGGCATCTGTCAGTATTCGACGCTTTAAATGCAGAGACGTGCCTCGAGAAACTGTCACCGCTCTGTGCATTAAATACAGAGACGTGCCTCGAGCCCTGTACGAAGTGAAGCTTTTGACGTGGCAGGCTGTTTGTCTTCTACAGAGCGTAAACAGCTCACATCTGCCTGTGTAAAACTAGGCAGCGTATTCCTTCATATGTGTAAAAGCAGTTTACGCAAAGAAAATGGCAATAAATGATAGCCTGGGTTGCAGTGCCGTGCCATCATTATACCCGTCGCCTGGGTAATCGTTCAGTACTCTCTGTCAGGAGTCCAGACGTCAGGTTCATTGCATGATCTGACAGGTTCATTTCGAAGAATATGAAGCATTCCTCGTACACTTCAATGCTGCATTGAAAGCAGATAAGTTTTACGCCATAAAGGCGATGAAGCACCCTGTTTACGCCGAAGCAGCCTGGATATACTATATTACGCAGATAGTCCTTGAGCCTATATTTTTTTGCTGTGCTCAGCAGAAAAGATCTGTTGCATGTTTGATGGCTCTGAGATCCTCTGTTTATGCTGCCCTGCATCAACATGCTGCGTATAGCTATCCAGCGTATTTTTTATGCTTCTACAAGACCCCCTTCAAAGCTTTTAAATTCCTCGTAATTTGAAACGCTCTGAATGAAGCATGAACCGTTCCTCGTAACTCGAAACGCTCTGAATGGAGCCTGAAACGGTCAAGCCTGACACGTTCTTTCATGGCCGACTTTATGGCAGAGTTATTGGGGATCGGTGTGATCTCTTTCGCCTATAAAAAGGCTGAGGAGTTTTCCTGTTCTTTCCACACTTCCTTCACCACACAGAGATGATGGCCGGAGTTCGTCGGGTCGACTTGAGGAAGAAGGAGATCATGCTCTTCTAGCATGTAAGGAGCCAAAAAAGACGGCATCTTTGAGCAAATGTCCTCTGCAACGATGGATCATGGAAGGATATCATAGCCTCCTTTGCTCGGGATAATCAGCAACTTTGTATGGTGGTTCTTCGGGAGAGAAGAAGGGTCATATTTCGCCATGCCGCTTGCAAGCGGTACCTTCTCCCGTTACCTGCGGACGAGGGCAGACAAACTAGCTGCTGTCCGGGATTGAGTTGAGTGAAATATCTCAACTCAATCTGTCACGGTGCTGGATGTAAGAAAGCAAATTTACTCTGCTTTTCTTCTGTTGGCGGCTAGGTCTATGCCCAGTTCTGCATCCTCGCCGTTGACCCATATGTCAGTCAGTTTGCGGTTACTGACTGACTGCTGGAGAAGATAGATGAAGAATATCGCCCATGCGAGAACCTGGCAGAACAGATTCTGGGCGCGATCTTCAGACGACGATGAGGAAGCCCTTTGTAGACGGGATTTTCCTTATATGTAGTCATGAAAAATAAAGAAAACCCATGTAGACTGGATTTCCCTTATGTAATCATGCTTTTAATTTTAATAAAATCGTCTTTCTTCTTTGCATATGATCATGTTGCCATACTTTGCTGTGAAGTCTGAATATATGTAGCTTCGACACGTCTGATTCTTTATGTCGACTCTGTGTAGAAAGAGTGCTAGGTCCTGTCCTGTCTTTTACGCATAACTGAGGATGCGCAAAAAGCCGCTTTAGCAGTCGAGTGTTCGAACTGTCCTGCTGTTAGGAACCGCATAGAATTCTGAATTGTTTTTACTTCTGATAAACAGAATTTTTGTTTAGACCGTCGTCTTCAAGAGTGATTTCTCGAAAATCCCTTGGAACAGGACGAGGAATGGCTGTCAAGAACTGAGCTGCCATCTTGAATTTGCAGACGAAATATTCAGACTAGATTCTGGATGAACTTCGAATCAACCCATGAAGAAGAGTAATTTTCAATGTTGAACTCCGTATGCTTCGGGTACTTGGGGTATCTTGAGGTCAAGAAGGAGTATGGTCTATGTGAACTCCTGTAATTGACCGCCTTGAGAATCTGTTCAGATGTACTGTACTGGCCTGCGCATCTTTCAGATGTGCGAAAAGTCATAGAGCGTGAAATCATAAGTTTGCAGCCTCTGAGCGTAAACTAAACGCCACCGAGTGTGAAATCATAGACTTGTAGTTTCTGAGCATGAAGTCGTAGGTTTGTAGCCTCTCGAGCATAAAAGCTACCGAGCACAAAGGTATCCGAGCGTAAAACCATAGACTTGTAGCCATTGAACGTAAAACCGTAGATTTGTAGCTGTCGAGCGTAGAAACTCCTTAGTGCAGAACTATAGATTTATAGCCTGTAAAAAGGAAATCTTCTGAGCGTGAAACTGTGGATCTGTTTCCTATGAGCGTAAACTAAATGCCACCGAGCGTGAGATCATAGATTTGTAGCTGCTGAGCGTGAAGTCGTAGGTTTGTAGCCTCTCGAGCGTAAAAGCTACCGAGCACAAAGGCATCCGGGCGTAAAACCATAGACTTATAGCCTGTGAGCGTAAAACCGTAGATCTGTAGCTGTCGAGCGTAGAAAGCTCCTTAGCGTAAGAACTACGAATCTGCTTTGCGCGAAAAACTTTTCGAATTCGCTGACTATCCGCCTTCTCTGAGTAATAGGCTGACGTAGTACCCAATCATAACCGGATATTAATTAGGAGATTTGGTTCGGGATTCGAGGAGTCCATACAAACTCTATATATACCCCAAGTTTCTGAGAGAGAAACTTTTCATCCGTCTTCTGCAAAAGAAAGCCTTCGTCTGTTCGAGTTCTTCTTCGTCTCTTCTCCGAGATTTCAAAGTTTCCAGTAATGGCCCCGAAATAAGTCTCCTCCACTAAGGAAAAGAAGGTTGATTCTTCTTCTCATTCTTCTGCTCAAGAAAGAGCGTCTTCAGTCGGGCAAGGCGAACTTCATTCTGAGCGAAGTATCCCGCCGACGAGCAGTGCACCTGGCCTTAAAGGTAGAGCATTTGGGACAAAAAAGAACGACTGAAAATCCTTCGCACACGTTGTACGTGACCGCGCTAGGTCATCTTCTGTGCTGATAGCCTCTTTGAGAAAGATGATGCACAGAGACATTTCATATTTTATGCCCACATTTCTAATGTGTCAGCGCAAAAACTTCATATTTTCGCAGTCTGGCGTAAAAGCTTTGACTGTCGAAAGTGGGCGTATAAAATTTGAGTGTTACGCTCCTGGATAAAGATTCTGGCGTAATACCTTAACTTTATCAGTCTGGCGTAAAGCACAGACTGTGTACTGCCGGCCTTGAACTTTATGCTTTAGGAAATGGATTCCAGCGTAATGGTCAAGTTTTTACGGTCTTGGCGTAAAGCACAGACCGTTGATTTTTTTGCGTATGCTGCAAGAGCTGTAATGTCTAGTTATAGGAACTGACGTGTTTTCCTTGCACTCTTGCAGTTGACTTGAATGTGTCTCCGCTAGCCGATGTGATGGGTTCGGCCGCCGGGATGCTGCACTCCAACTATCTGGAGGATCTGTCACACGTGACATTTCCTATCTCCGGGCCCCAGTATCCCGAAGGAAGGGAAATTATGATATCGGCTTAGGGCGAGCGAACGCTGCTGAACTTGATCAACGGGGAGCCCCTGACGTATATAGACGGGGACCAATACATAAAGCCGACTTTCCTCTTCGGGGACATGATCGACAAGCAGTCCCAGACGAAGCCCTAGAAAGAACTCTGGATTTTCTCTGCCGCGAGCTTGGTTTTGTATCTGCCCAAGATGCCGAAAGACTATCCCATCTCAGCTTTCTTCCATGCCACACATCCCAGGAGGATGTCGTGGACGCTGACTCCTGATCTTCACGGCAGGTCGGGGAAGATCTTTCATCTGAAAGGAGTGGACCAGGGGTCGTTTGTCAGCCGCCCTTCCGGCAATGTGACGATGTTCAGGGGACTATACCAGGGCAGTGTCCCGAGTGAAGACAGCTTAGTGATCCAGCTGGTCTAATTATCGACCTTCTGTAATGATTTTATGGGGTACGGGGGAGTATACCCTAAGGTGAACCCTCGGTACAGTGGGTGGATCACCCCTACAAACCTTCGATGGGCTCGCTTAGTTGATTGGGCCCTGAAGTATTTTCAGACCGAGTTGGAGAACATTGGTCTGTTTGCAGCTGTGAGTGCCACCAGTGTTGGGTTACCTCCTAACCCCAACCTGTTTTTGGCACTGATGGAGCGATATATTTTGCTCACCGGGACTTTCGCCACTCCACTGGGGGAGTTAGGATTGGCCCTTCATGAGATGGCAGAGATCTCGAGACTGCCGATGGGGGATACTCTATATGAAGAGTATGTTCCTACGAACCGGGAGCTGGGGGATTCAGACCCTCGGGTAGTGGAAGTGTATCAGGAGCTGATGTGCCACTACCTCGCTTGTACCGCTTTTTATGGTGAGCCCTCAGATTTGGCTTACATTAATAAATGGACGTCCTACCTCTTCTTTTACCGGTCCCGGAATGCTAAGCAGGAGAAGGTATTGGAGGGCAAGGATCTGCCTGTGAATCCTCTGAGCGCGCTTAATGCTCAGGTAGTCGACGATCTCATGGTAGACGTTGGGGCTCCAGACTTGATCCTGGACGAAGGGATAGGACAGTATCCTGTAGGCACTAAAGCCTATAGTTATTTGAGGCGCTGCCGCAGGCCTCTGTCCAGGGAAGCTCAACTGGCTGGCTTCCTCTCTATATGGCTGCGCCGAGTGGTGGTACCTGGCGTCGCATCTGTAGACCGTATTCACCGCAACACGCTATGGCCTGCAGTACGTCTGGTGTTCGGGGCAAGACTGGGCTTGCTCCCTGCCATGGTATGCCGCATTCAAGCTGGCCTGAGGGCCATGACTGACGGGCTGCTCGCCGATGAGACTCGACGTGATAGCTTTCCCAGGGTAGAATTACCATACCTATATCTGATAGGATGATTAATTCTCCATAACCCCAGGGTTATGTCTCCCGGCTCCGGCAGTAGTTCGGGGGCGAGTTTTTTGTTGAACTACCAGAAATCTTCCTGGAATGTGGCCACGGTTCTAGACTGTCGGCGGGTGCTGGGCTTCAGTCACATGTGGAAGCTCTTCTGCACTGTCCCCTCCGTACATCGTAATCAATTGGGGATTAGGCTTGAGGATTCAGGCAGGAAGAAGACCAATCTTTCTCCTGAAGCTTTTAATTGGTTGGTCTGTATTAGACCTTCCCATTTACTGTACAGGAGTGAAGACCATTGCTTCTTGGAGCCCTATCTGCCTAGTCGGTTTGCCAGGCAGTTTGGGTATGATCAGTTGCACGTGGGCAACGCCGTTACTAGCTTCCGGTCCAGGGGTGGACTCATTGATGGAGCTAGAGGATGGCGATATTTCCTCATGGGTTGCACTGGAGCAATTTTTACTGTGCCGGTCATTACACTCTCCACGGAGCTGCGCATGCTGCACTCGTATGCCCAGTTCTATGTGGCAACGAATACCTTTTATCGCGATTTTGATATGCATGGAAGTTTTAGGGTACCCTCTTCCAAGTCTGGGGGAAGAGTCGAAGTCCCCTCGGTTTCTTCCGACGAGGGTGAGGAGTCCGTCACTCCGGATGAGCCTCTATTGGCGGTACCGAGGGGTGAAGTACCTCTGCCCGCAGGGCCTTTGATAATCTCCGGGAAGCGAAGGGCTCCTAATCCGAAGGAAACTTCCCCTCGCAAGAGGAAGAAGAAGATGGTTAATCGTCCTCTCCGGATTCCTGGTATTAAGGCTCCTGGAAGTGAGCCTGCATCTCCCCATGTTGGGGATGATTCTTTGATTGGAGGTTCCTCGCCTTTTAGAGAGGGACCCTCTACAGTTTCGGCTGGTGGTGCCGGAGAATCTCTGCTGGAGGCCGTCGTCGCTGCTACTGCTTCAGGTAGTAGAACAAGGTCGTCTCCGGGGCTGAGTATACCTTTATGCGGATCGGCATCAGGAGAGACTCCTGCCGTGCCTGTAAGCGCACCTGGCGAGATTCCTGCCGATGAGCCTCGGTTGGAATTTGACGAGGACCTGGAAGACTATTTGCCAGCGTCAGTTAGCAGACCCCTTTCTCCAGGTATGACAGCTTGCTTAGCATCGTTAAGAAATGATTTAGCTGTACAGGCCGCAGATGCGATATATATGCCGTCGGCCATGGGTAAATATCGTCTTCACGCCTTTTTTTAGAAAAGTTAACATTATTTCGATACTAACTTTCCTTTGTCCTCTTTTCAGGGGAAGACCTCTTCGGGGAGGGCAGTGTAGATGTGCTCTTCGGCTCTGTGTCAGGTCCTGGTGGCGACACGGAGGTGGCTGATTTTGAGGAGAAAACATCTTCGGGTGCCGGCTCGCTTGTCGACGAGATTTTGATATCTCAAGAGGAGGACGAGCCTGTCATTGCGACAATGCCTCCTTTGAGTATGCTGGTATCTTCGTCCGGAGTTGGCTCTTCTTCTTTTGTCGCACCACCTGTTAAGGCGACGGCCGTGGCGACATCGTCTGTGGTTGTTCTTGGAGGGGGACTCACCAATATTGAGGCCACCCCCGGCGTCCATTCGGACCTAGCTGCGCTGATCGAGCAGTTCACCGGCATCTTCTACACCACTTTGAAAATGTTAATATCAATGGTGTTGGCGAAGAATCTGAGTTTTGCGTCGCTGAAGAGGTCCTCCCTGTCTACGATAGTGCCGATCCGAGAATTCGACAACACCGGGCTAGCTGATACGCTGGAGGAGATAGTTAATGGTTTGGAGCAACCCATTAACGAATACTTGCAACTAGCTCAAGACAATGTTAAAGCTCTGGTCCAGGCTAAATACGACTCCATGACTGCGCGGCTTGCCAAACAGATGGCAGGCGTAAATAAATCCATCCAGACACATCAGCAGGAGATGGATGAAGGAAAAGTCGTCGTGGAGGAGGCCATTGCTCTTCAGACGAAGTGCCAGGTCGAGCACGAAGGGAATGTAGCGAGGGTCCTCAGGCTGGAAACGAAACTCGCTCAGGCAAAAGAGTGGGCTTCTCAGTCGTCGGAAGCTCTAGTTATGGCGGATAGCCGATTGGGCGTAGCACAACAGAACTTGGCGCGTGCAGGAGTCGCCCGTGCTGGTTTTCTTCGGGCTAGAGCCGAACTTTCCCTCCTGAGCAATGATGAGGCACGACTGGAGCGGGCTCGCGCTGATGTCTAGGATTTCAGGACTGAGAGGATGGCCGCACTGGCGCAGCAGCTTCGCGACCTGACTGCTCCCCCAAAATGATGTACTTTTGCTTTTGCTTTTCCATGCACTTTTGCTCTTTTTAGGGAATAATAAAGAGGCTTTCATCTGACTTTGTGGACCCATCATTTCGGAATGTAAATGATAGGTTTGGGTGAAAGTGGTATCAGAGGTAATATGGACGTGATATACTCTCGAAGTTCCAAATTAGTTAAACATATCTATTTAGAGGTTATATGAACATGATATAATACGATCCAACTAGTTTCGTTTTGGAAGTAGTTTTGTCAGAATGAGGTTTTTGCCATATTCCACTTGAGCAGAGGAGGTTAAGCATAGTACCTTTTCAAGAATTGCCATTGATAGGAGCCATTAACAGGTCTCCATTAGGCTGGGCTAACCTGTAAGCGCCGTTTGAGAACATCGCCTCGATCACATAAGGGCTTTCCCATTTGGGCTGGAATTTGCCCTTACTTCTGTGAGTAAGAATCATCGGCCTTCTTACGGCTAAAACTAGCTCACCGACTTTGAACACTCTTTCCCTTACTTTTTGATTAAAAGCCCTGGAAATGCGTGCTTGGTAGAGCGCGATGCGCTGTTGAGCTTGGAGGCATTTCTCGTCTAATCCTTCTAGCTCTTGAAGCCTTAACAGATCATTCTTTTTTTGAGTCAACCCATTAGCCACGGCTATCCAGAGTGACAGGATTTGGATCTCGATGGGAAGAACCGCTTCGCTTCCGTAGACTAATGAGAATGGTGTGCAACCTGTTGGTACCTGTACCGTTGTACGGTATGCCCAGAGACATCCTCCCAGCTTCTTATTCCAATCCCTTTTGTTCGAAGAGACGAACTTTTTTAAGAGTTTGATAATGGTTTTGTTGAAAGCTTCCGCCAAACCATTAGCAGCAGGATTATACGCCGTAGAGGCGATATTCTGTATCCAATTTTTATCGCAAAATCGATGAAACTCTTGGCTGATGAATTGAGGCCCATTGTCATGGATTATCTTTCGGGGTATCTCGAAGCAGTAAATGACTTGATGCTTGATGAAGCTGATCACATTAGATGCCTTCACTTCGGCAAGAGGGATCGCCTCTGCCCATTTGGAGAAGTAATCCATGATGGCCAGTATGAACCGGTGACCTCTGGAAGAAGACGAGTGAATAGGACCAATGATATCCATACCCCATGCTTCGAAAGGCCAGGATGCAAGCGTAGGATGTAGATGTTCAAGAGGTTGATGGATAAAGTCTGCATGGACCTGACAGGCTCTGCACTGTCTTGCGTACTTTATTGCATCTGTGATCATAATAGGCCACTAATAACCCATTCTTCTTATGCGATCCTGTAGCTTAGGACCGGGTTGATGCGCTCCGTATACGCCGTCGTGGGCTTCACGGATAATCCGCTGTGCTTCGTCACCATAGAGACATCGTAACAATAGTCCGTCATAAGACCGGCAATATAGACATTGTGATGATGCGTCGAAATAGAAGCGTAATGATCGTCTTTTGACAGATACCGCTTTTTTAGGATCTTCTGGCAAGATTCCGTATGCTACAAAATCTATAAAGGGAGCTCTCCAGTCTTTCTTGGGAGGATCTGTGTCCACCGCGTAGCTGTGTTCTATGTGAAAATTATTTTTCACACATAATAAATCTCTGTTAAGAAGGATTACCGAATTCTGCCTTCTTATAGGGGTAGCTAAATCTACAGCTAGACTGGCTAGGGCATCAGCTTCCAGATTCTGAGATCGAGGCACATGTTCTAGGAAGAATCCTTTGAATGTCATGGCTATCTCGACCGTTGCTTGGTAATAGGGGATGAGGTCTGGATTCTGGACTTCATATATTTCTCTGACTTGATTGACGATCAGCAGAGAATCACCGAAAGCTTTCAGAGATTCGACGCCCAATTCTTTAGCAACTTGGAGACCGATTAGTAGAGCGTTGTACTCTGCCACATTGTTGGAACAAGGCTCGCTAAGAGAATATGCTCGGTAGATGACAAGCTTATCAAGAGTAACCAGGACAATTCCTACTCCCGAAACCACGTTTCCCCTGGGACCAGTTCTGGAGGCACCATCGAAGAACAGTTGCCATGCATTACTTTCCATTGCAGAATTACACTCTGCAACTTTGTCGGGAATGTCCTCGTACAGCTTGGAGGCCTCCGGGATCGGATGAGCAGCTAGAAAGTCAGCCAGTGCTTGGCCTTTGACGGACTTCTGGGGGACGTACACAATGTCATACGGTGTCAATAACATCGCCCATGTCGCGAGTCAGGAATTAAGAACACTTGGCTTGTTCATCAGTACCCGAAGAGGATTGATCCTGGAGATGATGTGAATGGTTTGGCCTGTGATATAGTGTCGCATTTTCTGAATAGCGAACATCAGAGCCAAGCATTCTTTCTCCACTGGATTGTACCAGTGTTCGGCTCCGACCATCATCCTGCTGAGGTAGTAGATAGCCTGCTCGTGACCCATCTCGTTCTTTTGTGCGAAAAGAGCTCCCAGAGAATGATCCATCGCTCGAACATACAACATGAATGGTCTTCCTATGACAGGAGGCACCAGAACTGGCGGAGTAGTGAGGTAGCGCTTGATATCACCGAACGCTTGTTGACAGGCTTCGTCCCATACGGAGGATACAACTTTCTTCATGAGACGAGAAAAGGGCTGACATCTCCCCGAGAGGTTGGATATGAATCTCCGGATATAAGCCAGACGACCTTGAAATCCCCTGAGTTCCCTCAGATTGCGGGGCGGTCGCATTTCTAAGATGGCCTTAACTTTAACAGGGTCCACTTGAATGCCTTTGGCGGTTATGACAAATTTCAAAAATTTGCCACTAGATACCCCCAGAAAGGACTTTGTAGGATTCATTTTGAGTTGATATTGGCGCATCAAGTCAAATACTGTCTCAAGTCTTGGATGTGATTATCCTTGAGGTGGCTTTTGACAGCTACATCGTCCACGTAATACTCCACTGTCTTGCGTAAATGCTCATGGAATATGTTACTCATAGCCCGTTGGTACGTAGCCCCGGCATTCTTCAATCCGAAGGGCATGACCGTATAGCAATATACCCCCAATGGTGTCCGAAAGGCAGTATGCTTATCGTCTTCAGGATGTATCTTGATTTGATTGTATCCTAAAAATCCGTCCATGAAAGACATGCATTCAAAACCACATGTATTATCAATCATGACGTCTGTGATGGGAAGAGGAAACTCATCATTGGGGCAGGCTGCGTTCAGATCTCGGTAATCGATGCAGACTCGTACTTTCCCATTTTTCTTTATGACCGGGACAACATTGGCGACCCAGTCGGGATGTTGTTCTTCACGGATGAAGCCGCAGGCTATCAACTTCTTGATTTCAGCTTCAATAACGTCCATCATATCCGGGCGGAACCGGCGTTGGTGCTGCTTCACAGGCTTTGAATCGGGCAATATGTTGATCCTATAAGTAGCAACCTTTGGATCAAGGCTTGGCATATCCTCATAATTCTATGCAAAGACGTCGATATATTCTTTTATCAGCTGGATAACTTCTTCCCTTTCTGCTTCAGAAAGATTATTACTAATAAATATCGGCTTTGGCGAAAGTTCATCCCCAACGTCAATCTGGATAACTTTGTCTTCAGTGGAAGGTTCTCTCTGCTCGAAGCAGAACTCCCATTGTGTATCCATTTGCTGAGCCCAAGCGTCATTCTCAAACGGTTCGGATTCTTCTTCGTCTGATTCGAAGGAATCCGTCACTACCATATTTACTGATAATGTTCGCTCGTGAGCATGAGATGAGTCGGAGGGCGCTGAGCCGTTTTGAGAGGAGGAAAAGATATCCTCGTTTGACTCAGGAGTTGCGAGGGAGGTGGTATACCCTAACCCGAAACGAGTTCGCTGATAGTAGGGATCGCCGTGCAGCGGCATTCGTCTGCCTTTCCCGTAGTTGAGGCCCGGTTTCAGCTTCAAGTTATAACCCATATTTTGTATGATCTTCAGAGCTTGCGGGCTGTATCTGTGAACCTGTATTTCACCGGCATCATCGTCGAAAGAATCCTCTCGCACAGTCGGTTCATTGCGTATGCGACCGAAGACTATTGGATGTTGACTGCTGCAAGTAGGCGGGATAATGAAGATAAAATCATCATGCGGTCCATATGTCATGGTGACATTGGATGATGACGCCACTTCCCATATATATGGATGATAGGAATCTATAGCTTCCAAGAATTTTTGTGCTATAGGTTCTATATCGTCGCAGGGGGAGGATTCCTGATTTAGAATTTGGGCACCAATATACTGGAAAAGAGGATGTTTATTATCATCTGAAACTCTCTTCCCGGTTGCATTTATATCACTCGGCTGCCTGTTGTGCCGGAGGTTGATGACCAAGGGTGGAGGCTTCTGGTTCAGAGTAATCATTAGAGGATTACCCCCTTTTCCTGACCTGGTCTCGTTCAGGTAGATAGCCATAGGTTTTATGGCTTTTGGACGAGTAGTCTGTCCTTTCACCTAGATTGACAGAGTTTGCTTGGCAGAGGGTTCTTCTGGCTCCCGGTGGGATTCCTTCTCTGCTTCGACTGACACCTCTTCCGTGCAGTCTTGAGAGTACAACACGGTATCAGAGTAGTAGGATTCTACTCCTTTGAACGGGTTCAGGTCAGCAATCTCCGTTTGTACTGTTCCTCGAGCGTCTACATATTTGAAGCATTGGTGTAGAGTTGAAGGAACGATGTTATGGTCGTGGATCCAAGGTCTACCCAGCAGAATGTTGTAGGACACCTCTGAATCGATGACGTAACATGAAGCCACCAATCTGAGGTTGCCGATCTGGATCCTCAGGCGAATTTTCCCAAATGGCTTACTTCTTCCGGCGTTGAAACCCACGATTATGGTGGTGTAAGCCAATTCGCTGGTAGGAATCCTCAGCGGTCTGAGCAGACTATAAGGAATGATGCTGATTGACGATCCCGGATCTATGTGAATCCGGTCGACCTCCATAAAACCGATATACCCGGTATAATAGAGGGGTCTGTCATGTCTATTATGTTTTAACAGCATGTCATCTTGAGTGAAAGTGATGTTTGGGACCACCTCCATTACACTGTGGCATTGAGGACACGCCACGGGTTCTTTGTCAGGGGACTTGAGCTGGGTCAAGTATGCCTCCGCCTGCATCAGTGCTTCGCTCAGGGCTAGACGAGTGTCTTGTGAGAGCCTGAGTAGCTCGAAGATAGACAACCTGGCTGGTGTATTAGCCAGTTGGGCCAGGATATCGAAGTTGTATGGCTTCTCTAAACCTTTATTTTGAATGTTTTTCACAGGTTTATCGAAGCACACTTCTTTTTGCTTCCCTTTGTCCGCCGAAGTTGGTCTTGAAGGACCGGCCTCTGGTACGACGAATTCCGGTTCTGAAGGCTTGGCAGCTGAAGCATTTGCCGATGCATCTTCCTGGCTGGCTCCATAGTTCTGGAGGTAGGCTTTCCCTCTGCGGGTTCCAGTAGCCAAGACCTCGTCTTCTGTTGCCGAGTGTACCGTAATCATGTGACACGGTTTGTGTTTTGAGTTCTTTTTAGACTTAGCCTTAGCAGCTTGAGTCTCTTTCTCGATCTCTGGCACCAGATCTGGATAAACCCACATAGTCTCGCCTTGCTGGGTAGTTAGTAGTAGCAGGTCATGATTTTGACCTCTAGCAGGAGGGAGATTAACGATGTCCATCGTCGTCCGGGAAATAGGCATAACACCGTCCGAGATTTCTTGGGGAGGCAGATTGCCAAATTGCAGGGAGATCATGTTAGCCGTAACCGTCTTCTCGTTGTTGCGCAGAGTGATGGCCTTAGCATCGATCAGCTCCTGGATCTTCCTTTTCAGTATATAGCACGCCTTTGTGGGGTAGTGTATGTACCTATGGAAGATACAGTACTTGGGATTGTTGGTACTGCCGGCCTCATTGGGCCGTCTTACCTCAGGAAGGGTAATCTTGCTGCTTTTGACGAGATATTCGAATATGCTTGGAATATCGTCGTCGTCGAAAGAGTACACTTCAATGGGCCTGGAAGTCCCAGGTTTTGTCTGCGTGGTAGCCACCGTCTTTTGCCTGGACGTGTTGATCGCCAGAGCTTCTTTACCTTTCGTACCACGAGGATGGTCGAGGTTGGAGGATGACCTCTTGCCTTTATCGGAGGCCGAGATCATGATGCCATTATCGCATGCCTTCTGACTATTGTCCTCCACGGCTACCGCTGAGATGATGAACAAGGGCCAATCACGGAACTGATATGGTCCCATGAACACCGAGATCACGGGAAGAAGGTTCTTCCTGCAGATGTCCACCAATGCCGAGTCTGGGACTCCTGGCAGCATTTGTAGAGTGGCTTGACGAAAATGTTCGATGAAAGTGCGAACATTCTCCTTTTTCTTCTGCCTGACTTCGATAAGAGAGGACATAGACATGTCCATCCCTTCCTCGTTGAATTGCGTGAAGAATAAGGCCTTGAAGTCTTCAAAGGAAGTAATGCAGTTGTCCGCCAGACTTTGGTACCACTGGTAAGCTACCCCCGAGAGACAGCCTTTGAACATCCGAGTAAGGAGGGCATCGTTCCCTTGCAACAACACTGTCATCATGCTGAAGTAGTTCATGTATTGACTCAGTGATGTTTTTTCTCGAACAAAGCCATAGTCTGTGGTTTGTACCTAGGAGGGAAATGGACCTCTTCCCAGATAGCTGGGTAAGGTTGGTTGATTCCCAATTTCTTAAGCTGATCTTTGTGCTTCAGGGCATCAAATTGGGCTTTCAACTCCAGTACTGCCTGCATCGGATCTTCAGCCGGTGGCGGGACCACGGAGTGATGAGGAATCGATGGCATCGTGACTCCGACAGAAGGTAATATATTCTCCGAGTGAGGAAGCGAAGGAACTGCTGACTCCTGATCTAGAGCAGGCTCTTAGATCGTGTTGGATGGTGGTAAGTCCACCCCCACGCGTATCTGAGTTGGAGGGGCCGATGCTGGAGCCATGGCAGCTGCGTGTTGAGTTAGCATCATCTGGTGCATGTTTTCCATCATGGATTGTATTTCTTTCAGAGATGTCTCCAGTGTAGTAATGCGCTGCTCAGTGTTCCCGGATGGGGAAGCTTCCTCATGTTCATCTCCAATGGCATAAACTCCCATCTCCCTGGGTGTCATTGAAAGATTAGTATAGGTCTCTGTAGAAGTTGACTCTATACTTTCAGCATCTGATTCGGGAGACTGGCGACCCTCAGCATCGGAATCAGAAGAGTACGGAGCCGGTTGTCGCGACCTCGAATGAGTGTTTTAGAATACCCCAGCTTCGGTGTTCCTAAGGAGCATGTTGAATCTCCTTCAGCTCGGAGTTCTAGAGGGATGACGTCTCGAGCCCGACCCTCCTCTAGGTATGTGTGAAGCCATGTTCACAGATGCATGCATGGACTCTTCTTCCTGGAAAGATGGAGAGTAGCTTAACCGGTCGAAAACCGACCATTTTGCTTCAGAACAGCAACAATTAATTACAATCCTATGACTATTATAACAGTGCTCGCTAGGAGGCGTAATAGACATGCTGGAGATCCCCTCTCTTTGCGCTTCTGGATCAGATAATTGCGCAGGTCAGTAGGAGTTACAGAAGAAGAAGATGATGGCTTGTTCCTTTGCTGGCGTAAAGGTCGTTAAGTTGAGTAGTTTGCCGCTTGCTTTCCCTTGCGTAGATTGCAGGGATCATCTGCTTTTCCACGGAAGACAGATGCATTTTTACGTGCGGAGCATATTTTTGATTCCTGATTTGGTGCTGAGGCATCATCAGAAATTTTGTCTATTTCGCCAGGGATGGAAGACTAAATTTTATGCGCAGAGCCCGGATTATACTTCTGGGTTAGCGCTGAGGCATTGCCAGAAGTTTTGTCGGTCCTGCCAGAGACATGACTGAATTTTACGCGCAAGGCACGGATTATACTTCTGGGTTAGCGCTGAGACATTGCCAGAAGTTTTGTCGGCCCTGTCAGAGACAGGCGACTAAATTTTATGTGCAAGGCACGAATTATACTTCTGGGTTAGCACTGAGGCATTGCCAGAAGTTTTGTCGGTCCTGCTAGAGACAGGCAACTAAATTTTATGTGCAAGGCGCTGAGGGAGCAATGCTACAACCTCATTGGTCGGAGAGATCGGAGAGATCGGAGAGATCAGAGAGTCCACAGGAATGGTAGAGGATGTCTTGCGCATCCAGACCTTGCACAGCTTCCTGTTGTTTTGGACGGAGAGGGAGTGAGAGCTACCCCCTGTTTGAAGCATGTCTTCGTAGGCAGACTGGTCGAACTGGACGACCAGTGTCTTCTTCACGGATCCCACGAATACCGCATCGTGTTGAGCAATAGCTTCCTCATCAGAAGAGAAAGATGTCCCTAGCAGAGTCGCCATCTTGTTTAGGATAATAAACGAGAAAAGATTGATAATATGAAAAATGAGGTCTTATACGAAAACCCGCCCTTTTTTTATGTTTACAAACAAGATTGTACAATTTAATCCTATACGAGGATGACTAAGTACAATTTATTTAATCTGGGTAAATATTGCTATAGGTGTCTGATCTGCAGTCAATCACTTTAGCCCTTGGACCACATGATGTTGAAGAAGTGCCATGGAAGACAGAAAGCAGCTTCGAAGGTTGCTAAAGAGGGTGGATGCTCGATGCCAAGGTCGTCTATCCCTTCTCTTTGCCTGAGCTCTGGATTCTCCTCTCTCTTGACCTTTTTTCCCCTTTTCGATCGTTCGACCAATTTTTGACCAATTTTCCCCCCTTGTCCTCTGTTGATAGAGGTCTCTATTTATAGAGTTTTAGTGACAGTGACCACTCAGTCGGTGTAGAAATCGAGTAGTGGAAAGTACAACACCCTTTTACACGACGGTTTAAAATAACCAATGCCTGCATATAAATAACCTTTTGAGTGAGCATGTGACGCGTGTCCAACTAATGGGGCAAAATTCGTATATCTGCTACGAAGATCACGGCGTAGAAGCCACGTAGGTAGTTATCCCTTGTGTAAAAGAGGTTAGCGTAGAAGCCAATATCTGTCACCATGGCATAGAAGCCAAGTAGGCATAGAAGCCGAGTAGGCGTAGAAACCAAGTGGGCATAGAAGCCGAGTAGACGTAGAGGCTGAGTGGGCATAGAAGTCGAGTAGGCGTAGAAGCCGAGCAGGCGTAGAAGCCGAGTGGTCATAGAGGCCGAGTGGACAAAGAAGCCGAGTAGGCATAGAAGCCAAGCAGGCGTAGAAGCCGAGTGGTCATAGAGGCCGAGTGGACATAGAAGCCAAGTAGGCGTAGAAGCCGAGCAGGCGTAGAAGCCGAGATAATGTGGATATTTTAGTCAGAATTACGGCTCTTGGAGATATAATCAAATCTCTTGCATTAAATGTAGAGATCTGCCCCCATCCTGCGCATTAAATGCAGAGGCTTGTCTTTAAGATTTGCCATCATTGTGCGCATTAAATGCAAATACGCGCCTCAAATTCTGTACGAAGAGTAACTGCTGATGTGGCGGTCTATTTGCCTTCTGCGGAGCGAAAGAAGCTCACGTCTGCCTGTGTAAAACTAGGCGGCGTATTTTCTTATATTCGTAAGAGTAGTTTACGCAAAAGGGATGCCACTAAACGACGGTTCGGTGACATTTAATCAAATTCCCAGCATTAAATATGGAGATCCGTCATTATCCTGTGCATTAAATGCAGAGGCGTATTTTGAAGGCCTGCCACCCTTCTGTGCATCAGGTGCAGAGACGTGCCTTGGGCATCTGTCAGTATTCGGCACTTTAAATACAGAGACGTGTCTCGAGAAACTGTCACCGCTCTGCGCATTAAATGCAGAGACGTGCCTCGAGCCCTGTACCAAGTGCAGCTTTTGACGTGGCAGGCTGTTTGTCTTCTGCGGAGCGTAAACGGCTCATATCTTCCTGTATAAAACTAGGCAGCATATTCCTTCGTATGTGTAAAAGTGGTTTACGCAAAGGAAATGGCAGTAAATGATAGCCTGGGTTGCAGTGTCGCGCCATCATTATACCCGTCGCCTGGGTAGTCGTTCAGTACTCTCTGTCAGGAGTCCAGACGTCAGGTTCATTGCATGATCTGACAGGTTCATTTCGAAGAATACGAAGCATTTCTCGTACACTTCAATGCTGCATTGAAAGCGGATGAGTTTTACGCCATAAAGGCGATAAAGCACCCTGTTTACGCCGAAGCAGCCTGGACATACTGCATTACGCGGATAGTCCTTGAGCCTATATTTTTACGTTGTGCTCAGCGGAAAAGCTCTGTTGCATGTTTGATGGCTCTGAGGTTCTCTGTTTACGCTGCCCTATATCAACATACTGCGTATAGCTATCCAACGTATTTTTTATGCTTCTACAGATACCTTGCCATATTTACTGTCTAATTTAAATATTGCATATATTGTATTGTGTTCTTGTTGCTTTTACTTTATACAACTGTGCGCGCCCGAGATTGTTCAGGTGCATTTGACGGATACGTCGATAATTTGTATACTGGCCTAGTCATTAGCAGACTCATCCATTAGACGATACCATGTTATCGTCTGAGACCTGACACCTTACACGTTCACTGAGACATATTCATATTGGGATACGGATTTGCGTACTCGACTAGCTATCGTTATGTGTAACCTATATCACGGTTAGTACGTAGTTCAGGTTATATTTTATTGCTAGAGACTTGGCATATAGATACGTGGTATACACGTCGAGTAGTCGACTTGCGTATCAACATTGGGCGGGGAGGACATTAGTAGGCATATAGGATACACCCATTGGATTCCGTAGTATCCAAAGGAACCACAGATCCAATGACTCCCTTTACACTACTGCCACGTTCTTCAGAGTGATATGGACGATATACTATACTGCTGCCATGTTCTTCGGAGCGATATGGACGATATACTACACCGCTGCCACGCTCTTCGGAGTGTTGGATGTTATGCCTATGCCTACCCATACGTACCAAAGTTGTCCTCATATTGCATTCACTTAGATGGCTAGCACACCTTTATTGTATTTATTTTATTCAGTATTTATATATGGCATGTCTCTATGTATCTTGTTACGTCCCTCTGAGGACCTGGTTTCCTTCTAGATTTGGACGAGGCTTACTACCCCACAGTATACGGCCCAGGACAGGAGATGAGATTTGCTACCGCAGAGGAGCTAGAGGTTCTACCGTCAGAGTTTTCGTGATCAGTTGGTAGGCCTTCTGCCTAGGATTGGGAGCATCACTATCTAGTCAGCTGATGCCCTAGTCTTTATCTTTTATCTTACATTTTAGTATTTTCTTTCTTCATAGTAGTGGGTTTGTTCCCACCTGACATTATTGGTTGTACTATGATATCTGGAGACTGGAGTTTATCTTTCAGCAGTTTATTTAGTACTTCTTGCTCTTTAGATTATGGATGAGATTAGTTACCAGTTGATTCATTGTTATGGTATATGTTAGTATTTTAGGATAGCGTAGCACTCTTCGTTAGGATCCATTAAATTGGGATATCCTCGGAGACGTGTCAGCTGGCTATTGCCACGTGGCCTAGTTTCATGTATTTTGGGACTGGGGCATGACATGGTTTTAGTGGTGGCCCATATAGGTCTTCGACTTTTTTTTCGCTTGTGGTATAGTAACCTACCCAACGAGCCTGCAATAGGATAGAAGTTACTAGGTCTCATCCACTTTTGATTCGCCTTTGAACTTCCTTCATACAGCTTCTAAATGTCTGCATCCTGTTTGTTTGATTTCGTACTCTTTTAATAAAGTCCTATCTCTTGCAGTAAAATGAATTTACGTAGTGGACGAGGGGCACCCAGTGCCGCGGTGCCAGATAACACCACTCAAGGAGAGGAGGTACCCCAAGGGCAACCCCCACTACAGACCCCGCTGATGCATTGGTACGAGACATCGCAGGGCGATCCTACACCGCAGCCTGAGGGACAGACTTCCCAGACAATCCCTACGCAATATTGTGAGGGCCAGACTTCAGGAGCTACACCGATGCCGCAGACTGAGAGGCCGATATCTGAGGAGACGCTTACTGCCCAGCCAGAGATTCCACTACCACCGCCTCCACCTTATACACCCCAGATGCCATAGCTAGATGGATAGCCACAGATGCTCCAGTTCTTCCAGGCAATGATGCAAGGACAGTGGCAGCAGACAGAGACATTAAGACAGAGTCTGATGACAGTACTAGAGAGGACACCTGTCCCAGCACCTCCACCAGCCCAGACAGGTGGCACTGTTAGATAGTTCCGACAGATGGAACCAGATACCTTCTCAGGCAATGAGACTGCAGAACAGATCTCCGATTGGGTCGCCAACACGGAGATGCTACTAGAGGCTTCACAACTGCATCCAGACCTTTGGATGACCGCAGTGAGAGCCCAACTAAAAGGCAACGCCCATCACTGGTGGGATTCTATTGAGCATAGTATAGGCAAGAACCAGACTTGGGAACAGTTCTTAGAGTACATTAATGTGAAGTATTTCCCAGCTACAGTCAGAAATGCCCTGTACTCCCAGTTCCTACACCTATAATAGGGAAACATGACTGTTGACGCCTATGACATAGAGTTCAGCCGCCTTAGCAGATTTGGTGCCGTCTTGATACCCAATGATCTAGAGAAAGCTCAGAGATTCCATCACAGCCTCAATTTTGAGCTACAGAGGTATACCACCACGCAGGCGAGGATTTCTTATGAAGAGGTTCTTGCGGAGGCGAGAATCCAGGAGGCCATCGTCAGAGGAGCTAGACGTTCCAGCACGACTATACCAGCCAGAGCACAACCCGGAGCAGGAGGACTGATTCGACGTCCTGGAGCACAGACACAGCAGAGGACAATGCCATACCAGCAAAAGGAGCTTCCGACTTGCTACCACTGTGGTAAGAGAGGACATTACGAGAAGGACTGCAGAAAGAGACTGAGGACATGTCTGATTTGTGGGTCAGACTAGCACCAATTTTGAGACTGCCCGTAACGTAGAGAGACAACACCGCCGGCCGGACAGAGGCCAACAGCACCAGTTCCGAGGATACCACCACCGCCTGGAGGCCAGCATCCACCAGCACCCGGAGGATTCCAAAGGAGACCACCCTTGGCCCCACAGGAGACACAGTTTGACCGAGCTCGATAGCAGACCGGAGGGCAGAGGCACGGACAGGCCTTTGCACTAGCAGCTACAGAGGAGGAGACAGAAGGAAAAGCTATCACAGGTACCATTTTGGTTGCATCATTACCTGCAACTGTATTATTTGATTCTGGAGCTACATTATCATTTATATCTAGTAGATTCGTAGCAATGCATAGAGTAGCGACTTCCCCCTTACCTAAGAGTTGGAAGATTCTTACCGGAGGAGGTATCGTGCCGGTTACCAGCACTATCAGAATGTGCTCAGTAATTGTATGTGGTAGAGAGATGAGAGCACGATTCTTGGTATTGCTCATGTCGTACTTTAACGTTGTGTTAGGCATGGACTGGTTAAGCCAGTATAACGCCGTACTGAACTGCCGAAAGGGTAGCATTACTTTTAGACCATCAGGTCAACCGGAGTTCGAGTACATGCGAGGGACCGTCGAACAAGGAGTCGGACAGATAGCGGGAACCCGCATGACTGTGGAGATTGGACCACCGCCAATAGTTACAAAATTCGAGGATATTTTTCCCGAAGAACTGCCAGGCTTACCGCCAGATAGAGACGTAGAGTTCACCATCGAGCTAGTACCCGGAGCAGCACCTGTATCTTCCAATGTATAACGATTGGCGAAGAAGGAGTTAGATGAGCTGAAGCTACAATTAGAGGAGTTACAGAGCAAGGGATTTATCCGTCCTAGTGCATCACCATGGGGAGCACCAGTATTGTTTGTGCCTAAGAAGGATGGAACAGTACGCATGTGTATTGATTATAGATCCCTTAACGCTTTGACTATCAAGAACAAGTACCCCCTGCCGCGGATTGACGATTTATTCGACCAGTTGACAGGAGCAGTGGTGTTCACCAAGATCGACTTGAGATCGGGTTATCATCAAGTGAAGGTACGAAGAAAAGACATTCAAAAGACAGCATTCAGGACTCGTTATGGTCACTACGAGTTCTTAGTGATGCCTTTTGGACTAACGAATGCACTTGTTGTATTTATGAATTTGATGAATAGAGTATTCCACCAATACTTAGACCAGTTCATGGTAGTCTTCATCGACGATATCTTGGCATATTCAAAGAGCCACGAGGAACACGAAGAGCACTTGAGACTAGTGTTAGAGACCCTGAGGAGAGAGAGGCTTTATGCTAAACTGAGCAAGTGCGAGTTTCTCCGAGATTGTGTCGCTTTCCTTGGACATGTCATCTCAGGAGATGGAATCTCAGTAGATCCGACAAAGATTTTATCTGTAGAGACATGGCCAACCCCTACCAAGTCTTAGAAGTGAGCAGCTTTCTAGGACTTGCCGGATATTATCGGAGGTTCGTAGAGAACTTCGCGAAAATTGCAGAGCCGATGACCCGCTTGACCCGAAAGAAGCAGGAGTTCACCTGGACAGAGGAGTGCCAGAAGGCATTCGATGAGCTGAAGAAGCGCTTGACTACAACACCTATCTTGACTATACCATCTGGACCCGGAGGATTCGTGATCTATAACGATGCATCCGGGAAAGGATTAGGATGTGTCTTGATGCAGTACAGAAAGGTTGTAGCTTATGCTTTTAGACAGTTGAGGATACATGAGAAGAACTATCCCACCCATGACTTGGAGCTTGTCGCAGTGATTTTTGCTTTGAAGCTTTGGAGACACTATTTATATAGAGAAAGAGTGAAGATATTTACTGACCACAAAAGCTTAAAGTACGTCTACACTCAGAAGGACCTGAATCAGAGACAGAGATGTTGGCTCGAGGTAATGACGGACTTTGAGATCGAGCTACAGTACCACCCGAGAAAGGCCAATGTAGTAGCTGACGCGTTGAGCAGAAGACCCATGGCACATTCTTCATGACTACCCAACAACATCTGTTGAGAGAGCTAGAGCAGATGGGTATAGAGGTCGTTATGTCCGGAATAGATGGACAGTTGTCGAGTTTCCAGTTACAATCGATATTAGTGGAGAGAATTAAGGATGTCTTGCCGACAGATGCCAGATTTTAGAGGCTTAGACAGAGGACGGAGGCTAGATTACAGACAGGACTGAGAATACATGAAGATAGGACTTTGAGATGCGAAGATCGTCTCTATGTTCCAAATGGAGAACTTTGTCAGGAGGTGATGACAGAGGCACACAGTTTAACCTATTCTATTCATCCAGGAGGCACGAAGATGTACAGGGACTTGAGACAGTACTACTGGTAGCACAGAATAAAGAGAGAGATAGCACGCTTTATGGCCAAGTGCCTGGTGTGTCAGCAAGTCAAGGCTGAGCATCAGAGATCTGTAGGATTGCTTCAACCACTCTCTATACCAGAGTGGAAATGGGAGCACATCACCATGGACTTTGTTACGGGCTTTCCGAGGAGTCCTAGTGGTCGTAATGTAGTATGGGTAATTGTGGATAGACTCACCAAGTCCGCACACTTTTTACCTTTCAGAGTTGGGCAATCGACGGAGGCCTTAGCAGATATGTACATGAGGGAGATTGTGCGCCTACATGGAGTGCCAGTTAGCATTGTGTACGACAGAGATATGAGGTTTATGTCTTACTTTTGGCGGAGTATGCAAGAGAGTCTTGGTACTCGCCTGAAGTTTAGCACAACGTATCACCCACAAACAGATGGCCAATCGAAATGCACCATTCAGACGTTAGAAGACATGTTGAGAGAGTGCATGCTAGATTTCGGAGGATCGTGGAAGGATCATTTGCTTCTGGTCGAGTTTTTCTACAACAACAGCTATCAAGCGAGCATCCAGATGGCTCCTTATGAAGCATTGTACGGAAGGAAATGTCGTTCCCCAGTATGTTGGAGTGACATAGGTGAGCGACAGATTCTCGGACCGGAGTTGGTTGTTCGTACAGTAGAGAAGGTAAAGAAGATCGAAGGACACCTGCGAGCAGCACAGGACATGCAAAAGCATTGGGCGAATGCTCATCGACGACCCTTAGAATTTTAGGTTGGAGATCACGTATTTCTAAAGATCTCGCCTACTCGAGGGACTATCAGATTCGAAGGCAGAGGAAAGCTGATCCCGAGGTACATCAGACCCTTCGACGTATTAGAACGTGTCGGAGAGGTTGCTTACAGATTAGCCTTGCCACAGACTTTGGAAGGAGTCTATGACGTCTTCCATGTATCTCATCTGAGGAGGTACATACCGGATCCGAGTCATGTACTTGACCACTCAGAGATCACCGTCATCCCGAGCTTATTGTACCAGGAGGAGCCTGCTAAGATTCTGGACAGGAGTGAGAAGGTACTGCGAGGTCAGACTATTCCCTTAGTCCGCGTCGCATGGAGACATCATGCACCAGGCGAATCAACTTGGGAACGCGAGAAGGATATTAGACAGCGCTATCCCCACCTCTTCGAAGGACTAGGTACGTATTAGCATTTTTTCAGTTAGGAATTCTTGTTACGCGTACATTTTAATTTCGAGGACAAAATGCTCTAAGGAAGGTAGATTATAAACCCCCTCAACCAATTTAGGGATTATTTGTAATTTTTAAAAACTGAGACTAGGGACAAACCGAGATAATTGAAATTTCGTGAGACGAACATAGGTACCCTCTGAACATAGTGCAACCGTAGCTATACAATATGAATTAACGTCACCTTGCGCAGCTAATTATTAATCTTGTTAATTAATTCATGGCTAATTTCACCTCAGCTGGACCTGACCGAACCATATCCTTGAACCCTGGCCGGCCCAAACCCCGAGACCAACCCCGAAGCCCATCCCCTATATAAATACATAACTTTCTCCATATAAAACCCTAAACCAACAAAGCCTCCCTAAACCCTAACCCTAGCCGAATACTCCCCCTCTCCCTTGCACCCAACCATCACCACCACTACCGTCGCTGACAGCGCCGGCGCCGCCCTTCATCCGACCCGACTGCCCCCTTCATCCGACCCGACTGCCCCTACAGCCAACCCGACTGCCCCCCTTCAGTCGACTGCCCCCTTCATCAGCCTACTGCCCCTACAGCCGACCCGCCGCCCCCTTCAACCGCCCCTTCAGCCGCCCGCTGCATGACAAACTGCCGGCGCCAACCCGACCCCCCTGTGCGCTGCTGCCATTGCTGCCGCTGCCGCGCCTGCTGCAGTGCCGCCGCCGCCGCTGCCACCTCGCTGGAGTATGCCTCGACGAGAGCAGACCCTGTCAGAGCAAGCCACGTAGAGGTAACCACATAAAATCTCTGCTTCTTCATGTTAATATCGTAGCGTCGTATCGACGTATCGAGAAATTTTGATATCGGACACAACCCTAATTATGTGCATATTGGATTAATGACTAATAAGATTTAGAATTGGTGTATTTACTAGCAAACCCTTAATCGTGAGACATAACACCAAGGACTAGCATTTTCACCCTAAAACTTATACATAAACCACGCACAATGAACATAGAAACCAAGGAGCATGTGTTCGCACAGAACAGAGATCGTGGTTAAACCATAACTTGAAATTATTGTCTCAAGGGCCAGGATGATCGAGCACAGAACACGTGTGCACCTTAGCTACGCGCACATATGATGCTGTATTCGAACAGACGTGAACTTACGATAATATTCAAGCGTCAGGTTATAGTCATGTACATTTAATGTTTAGCGTATGATATTAGATTGTTATATTATATTTGGATTTAGGACCTTTGGATCAGCCAGGAGACACTGTAGGAACCGACTTCTGGCATTCACAGCTTCAGGACCCAGGCAAGATACCTTTCCATATTTACTGTCTAATTTAAATATTGCATATGTTGTATTATGTTCTTGTTGCTTTTACTTTATACAACTGTGCGCGTCCGAGATTGTTCGGGTGCATTCGACGGATACGTCGATGATTTGTATACTGGCCTAGTCATTAGCAGACTCACCCATTGGACGATACCATGTTATCGTCTGAGACCTGACACCTTACACGTTCACTGAGACATATTCATATTGGGATGCGGGTTTGAGTACTCGACTAGCTATCGTTATATGTAACCTACATCACGGTTACTATATAGTTCAGGTTATATTTTATTGCTAGAGACTTGGCATATAGATACGTGGTATGCACGTCGAGTAGTCGACTTGCGTATCTACATTGGGCGGGGAGGACATTAGTAGGCGTATGGGATACACCCATTGGATTCTGTAGTATCTAGAGGAACCACGGATCTAATGACTCCCTTTACACTGCTGCCACATTCTTCTGAGCGATATGGACGATATACTGCACCGCTTCCACGCTCTTCGGGGTGTTGGACGTTATGCCTACGCCTACCCATACGTACCAAAGTTGTCCTCACATTGCATTCACTTAGATAGCTAGCACACCTTTATTGTATTTATTTTATTCAGTATTTATATATGGCATGTCTCTATGTATCTTGTTACGTCCCTCTGAGGACCTGGTTTCCTTCCAGATTTGGACGAGGCTTACTACCCCACAGTATACGGCCCAGGACAGGAGACGAGATTCGCTACCGCAGAGGAGCTAGAGGTTCTACCGCCAGAGTTTCCATGATCAGTTGGTAGGCCTTCTGCCTAGGATTGGGAGCATCACTATCTAGTCAGGCGATGTCCTAGTCTTTATCTTTTATCTTATATTTCAGTATTTTCTTTCATCATAGTAGTGGGTTTGTTCCCACCTGACATTATTGGTTGTACTATGATATCTGGAGACTGGCATTTATCTTCCAGCAGTTTATTTAGTACTTCTTGCTCTTTATATTGTGGATGAGATTAGTTACCTATTAATTCATTGTTATGGGACATATTAGTATTTTAGGACAGCATAGCACTCTTCGTTAGGATCCATTAAATTGGGATATCCTCAGAGACGTGTCAGCTGGCTATTGCCACGTGGCCTAGTTCCATGTATTTTGGGACTGGGGCGTGATAGGATCCAACTATGGTGCGCTATGGCACAGGATTCTCCAGGAAGATAACGACTCTCCTCGAGAATCAGTGTCTGTACATGTACAAGATAATCAATAAAACAAGGCTTGTACAAGATACACCATATACCAAGGAATAATATCTCATGACGAGATTCGGATATACCAATCCGTGTAACCATCGTGTCAAGAGAACAAGGATATCTACACTAGATACAATAAATATAGAGGATATTATAAATAAGAAACT